>JAWNZC010000351.1:9810000-10367500 GCA_035771165.1 Paragorgia papillata
CTTTATTGCTTTCTTTCTTCGCTTTCCTGATGTCCTTGAAGCTGTTCTCTGAAATATACTTAATTGTTGATCAGTAATGTCGCTGGTCTTATATACGCTCGCAATTTTAATTTTCATCTTGCGTTTATATGAGAACCGAGGCAGCCCGCCTAGCCGAGATATCGCTTTGTGCAACAGGGATTTCGGTTATTTATGACCGGTCTAGCTCACCTACCCGGGCTGGAACGTCAGAGCTCCGTATACGCGACAATGTTTGTCTATATACAAGTTCCTTCTGGACAACGTTGTATTTCACAGGTTTTGTTTGGTCGTGTGTACGTTATAAATTGAAAACGTACTCGCAAAAGTGCGATTCTGGGTATCGTGCATGGGAAAATAAATGCAGCTCGGGTAGCAGGGCTAGAAATTGTCTTGTAAACACAGGATGAAAGTCGAGGCAGCTCCGATAAAGCAAGCAACTTGTTCATGCAGAGTCGGGGATTCCCTGTTTGTACACACTTGCGCGGTCACTACTTCCTGCAACGTACACCGTCACAAACGCACCTTCATTTACTCGTATTCAGTTTCGATCATATATTGTTGTGATCACAAATTGACAATTTTTCCCATCACCTATATAAAATCTTCATGAATGTGTGTAATTTGATCTGTCTGCGTTGACTTCGTTCTCTCGCAAACGTGTGACTGATATGTTTGAAAATGCCGTGTAAACTTTACAGTTATGAAAGAGATATACCGCGTTTCAGCGTTTCTTCGACAGGTTCACAATTTAGCGGACAGAAGGCCCTGCGGAATCGACGTTTTACCAGAACCGAAGTCGGAGCAGATAAACCTGAGTTTTACATGTTAATTAAATACACACCTATATATACATGATAAAGATATTGATGTGTCTCTTAGTATTGACGGTTACCAAATACCTAACAGAGAAGATCTTAAAGTACTGGGAGTAAACCTTGATGAAATTCTTGATTTTAATAAACATGTCACCACTGTGTGTAGAAAAAGTAGCAGAAAAGTTGGGGTGATATTACGTTTACGGAAGTTAATTCCAACATCTGCAAAGCTACAACTTTACAAGTCTGCAATCTTACCGCATCTTACGTATTGTCACTTAGTGTGGCACTTTTGTCGGGCTTCAGATAAAAGAAAGTTAGAGCGAATTCAAGAGCGAATTCAAGAGCGAGCCCTCAGAGCAGTATATAATATAACTGACTCAACTATTACGTACCAGCAGCTACTCAATCGTGCTAATCTCCCAAGTTTAATTAATAGAAGACTTCAAGATACAGCAATATTAATGTACAAAATTAAGAACAATTTAAGTCCTGTTCACTTAAATGAAATCTTCATAAAAAATATTAATCATTACAAACTGCGAAATGCAGATTTTAACATACCGCGATACAGTACAGTTAAATACGGTAAACATTCTTTAAGATATTATGGCCCTTATATATGGTCTAAATTAACCAAAGAAGATAAAGAGAAACCCAGCTTAGAATCTTTTAAAAGGAATATTAGAAAACAGGACTTAGAAAGCATACTCGATAATAACTGCAGAAATTGTATTTTATGTTCAACTTAATTTTTATTGTTATTTTATTTATATTGATCTATTTATTTTTTTATTTATCATATTGTATATAGGTGTATTTTAAGAAATATTCTTAATAGTTTTAATAGGTAAATTATTGTAGAAATAGAGAAATTTTGATCTCGTAGTATAAATCCTATTTTAGTCTAAAACTTATCAATAGTGTCCCCAATTAGCTGTAATATATAGCTAAACACATTGACACTTAAATAAAGTTATTCATAAAACAAGTATTAATATTCTTAATTTACGAATAGAAATTCTTGTTGAGAATATTTTTCCTTAATTTAAGAATTAGTAATTCTTAAATTTATTCGATTTCTTATTTTGAGCAACGACCAAAACAATTGAACCAAAACAATTGATTAGAAACTCAAATTAAATATGTTTAGTATTCTTAAACAACATTTGTGCATGCTATAGTATTTAACTTCTACATATATAATCCTAGGAGTCATAATGTTAATTCTAGTCAAGTAAAACTTTGCTTAGTTTAACTAATAAGAAATGCATGATCTTGATTAGATTGTGTAATAGGCACTCAGTCTTTGCAAGTCATCTATTGTCATCTTAATACCTCTCCTAATTTCGCTAGACATGCAGTTTGGGTTTATCTTTCGTAATCTCATCATTGTAGGCTTCGAAAAACAGCAAAGCAGCTGGTGTATGCTCGCTGTAATTTACAAATACGACATTGCCCGTTGAACGCCACATCGCCCATTGCTTTGTTTACATGCATTCAGAAAGCGCGCTGGATTATACAGTGTGTATCAAAAAAATTCGAACCCTTAGAAAATGAATTAGCATTCTTTTCAAACAACCTATTGTAGTAGTTTGAAAGCCCTAAGCACTTCGCTGAACCCACAGATGCGTAAAACACACGGTCTTATACACCTGGGAAATTAAGATAACTTGAAGTGTATGCATGGTGAAAGTATTTAAAAGCTTTTTCGCTTCGTTTAACTTATGTGCTGATTAATTTATAACGCAGCGCTTTTATGGCTTTCAAACTACTACAATAGGTTGTTTGAAAAGAATGCGAATTCATTTTCTAAGGGTTCGAATTTTTTTTATACACACTGTACAGAATACCAAGGGCTTCCCCAGCGGCGTTGTTTACACCAGCAAAAGCTTCATAGAAGACCTCGTTCGGTTTGTCAAAAAATTCGCACTGTTTCGCATGGCAGGTTTTCTATATGTGCAAGGGCTACGCCAAGGTTACAGAAATCAGTAGCCCGAGTGAACACCTAAGCAGGCGTCTTGTTGGTGTTTAAAACCCCCCGATAATAATCGATATATCCGTCGGTCTATTTTTTACTCTGTCTACTGCCAGACGATTTTACTCGTCAAGGGGAATCCTCCTGACATGGTGGGAGTTAAAGTAATCAAGCATTTTTTTTCCAATGTGCAACTAGATCCCAAGGATAGTGCAAAGTTTCTAGTCAAAGACAATAACAATTTTTGCCACATGCACGGACAGAGCTGCCAGCCCCACAACCTGCCAGCCCATTTTCTTGAGCAAAGCCCAAGTTAATTTAATACAAGCCTAAACTCAGACAAACAACCCAAAATACCCCAAATTACGATGGTGTGATGATTATGTTGCTAGCTTCACTTTATTGTGGCCTTGCGAATCGTCTGCCCAATCATGCGCTAAGTTCACGCAGGTACAGATACATGTAGAACGTCGTGTAGAATCATGTTTATGGCCAGGGTTCTTCGGTTGTTTATTGAACGCCAAATCAAAATGCGAAGACAGTCTACAATCTCCAGTCTTCAGAATTTGTTACTGAGCTGACGTGCAAAACTGCTCGAGCGCTACTCGTATAAAATATAACAGACACGAACCAACAACACTCTACAAACCGACTTCACAACATCGTCATTCGTCAACATGCCAGACCATACTAAAGTTAAATATAAAGTTTTTAATATTTATTCGCACCTTCCGCTAGGCAGACAATAAATCCTTTCGTCCAGACCATATTTAATTAGCCATGCAGCTAAGCCTAGAATGTCGTTGTTTCGAGAAGAAAATTGATCGCTCCTTTACGTTTCTCCGCCATTGTTGTATTCGCCAGTGGGGAAACTTCTTTCATTCTTGGTATATTAAGATATCTACGTCACAGAATAACGTCTTTCAAGAAATATCCATACCTGTCTGTTATCGCTCTTTAGGGTTTACGAGCTAAAAAGCGACATAAATATTTGTCGTCTATCAAAGACTGATACTAGTGTTTCACATTTTCACTGGTTTTAGGCTTTTAGCCTTTCAGCTACGACAAGTAGGTATGTCGTTAAACCTGGTAAGTTTACCCCCCGGAAAGTTTACACTATCTAATGTATGTATCGTGTGAATTATCGCCACTCGTCACAATACTACAAAGTTTCTGTGAAACTTTGCACTAAAAAGGAATAAATAAATAAATGCAAAGCAGAATGAAATGGTTTATTTCAATAAAAAAGATTTGGATAATGTTTTATGGGATTTAATAATTGCATAAATATCCACCATCTGATACCAAATTTATACCAGTAATGTAACTGGCTTTATCACTTAAAAGATAAGCCACAGTGTGGGCCATTTCTTCAGCATCTGTAAAAAGAAACAAAACCAAGAAAAATGAAAAAAAGATCATTATATATAATTATTATTTTTATTATTATTTATTATTATTATTATTTATCATTGTTATTATTATTATCATATTACCATTACTATTATCATTGTAATAATATACAAGAAAAAATATCTCGACTGTGATTGGCTGATTCCAGTGCAGGTAATCCCAAACAACAGTGCAGAATTGTGTTATCACAGTGCAAAAATCTGTAATCACAGTGCAAAAATCTGTAATCACAGTGCAAAAATCTGTAATCACAGTGCAAAAATCTGTAATCACAGTGCAAAAATCTGTAATCACAGTGCAAAAATCTGTAATCACAGTGCAAAAATCTGTAATCATGCACAGTGCAAAAATCTGTTATCACTAAGAACCAATCAAATTGATTGTACAGCGGATTTTTCCGGACACAAAATAAACAAAGATGGCGGCCAAGATTCGGCGGTTTTGGGGATAATTTGTTCAAATTTGAAGCTAGTTATGCTTTAATATTGCCAAGTGAAGTACCTACAAGAAGACCAGAAGTTTCTTTATGCCTCGAGTAAACTTTTTCAAGTAGTAAAGGAAGCGAAGCGTTTTTTAACAAATAAATATGCGAGGAGTGGACGGCTAAACACGTACGTTAAAATGTTAGTACAGTTGTTTTGAACATTTTTTCATGTATATTATTAATAAGTAATAGCATGGTTTCTCGTGCAATTTGGAAAAACATGCACTCGTGAGTTTTTCGAATACTTCAAATAGCACTCGTCCTTCGGACTCGTGCTATTTTGACAGTATTTGAAAAACTCACTCGTGCATGTTTTTTTCCAAATTGCGCTCGAAACCATGCTATTACCTATACAAATTAGCATGGTGATGATGATGATCATTATCATTATAATTATTATCATCATCATCGTCATCATTATCATCATTATCATTATCATTATCATTATCATCATCATTACCGTATCCTTAAATTTGTTCGTTTTAGTTTTATTGTTCTAAGCTATAGAATAGCTGTCTCAGAGAACTATTGATAAAACCATCGTTACAAATGGTAAAGTGGTCCATTGTGATTTCGATTATCGATCAAGCACAAAATCGGATGCCCCGCCAGTCAAATGAGAGTGGAGTTTAAATTCGACTTTGGAAGCCGCTAAGCTTTGTTTTGATTTTCGGTACTATGTCAAGCGGAACTTTTAGTTCCGACATTACTTTGGGAACACAATCGTTTGGTCCGTTTCCCAATGGGAATGGATCGAAAAGGAACAAGCCGTTCTCCTTTCCAAATTAGGAACGCTTGGTTCCGCTGTTTGAAAGCGGAACAAGCATGCGTTCTCCCTTTGGGAACGTACAGTTCCGCAAATGGGTACTTTTGTTCCTTTAAAAGGAACTAATAGTTCCTAAAATAGGAAGTCGTAGTTCCTCTTTACTGATAACGATTTCGTTCGGCATTGAAAAGGAACATTCGTTTAATCTGCAGTGCCAAAGTTTGCAAGCATTTTTCAAACAAATACGAGGCACAGCGCTATCAAAAGATTATAGTCATGCATGGATATGTTATTAAATGTACGTGCCGTGAATACCTTCACATTTTAAGAGATATAACCAAAACACTAAGACAAAGTAAAAGTTGCTTCTAGCTATCGTTTTCGGCTGACGACTACCATAGAGCTCGGTAGCCCGTGGTAGCCCGTCGGTAGCCCGTGGATTTTAATAGGTTTATATAGGGTAGCCCGTAGCCCGTGATTGTGAATATAAAATAAGTTTCAGGTCATTTGCATAAACCTAATTTATTCAGATTATCATAGAGCTCGGTAGCCCGTGGTAGCCCGTCGGTAGCCCGTCGGTAGCCCGTGGATTTTAATAGGTTTATATAGGGTAGCCCGTAGCCCGTGATTGTGAATATAAAATAAGTTTCAGGTCATTTGCATAAACCTAATTTATTCAGATTATCATAGAGCTCGGTAGCCCGTGGTAGCCCGTCGGTAGCCCGTGATTTTAATAGGTTTATATAGGGTAGCCCGTAGCCCGTGATTGTGAATATAAAATAAGTTTCAGGTGATTTGCATAAACCTAATTTATTCAGATTATCAAAGAGCTCGGTAGCCGGTGGTAGCCCGTCGGTAGCCCGTGATTTTAATAGGTTTATATAGGGTAGCCCGTAGCCCGTGATTGTGAATACAAAATAAGTTTCAGATGTAATTTACATATTATTTGCTCTGGTTTTCATGCATATATATATATATATATATATATATTATATAGCTTATAAATTCGCGCTATCTAAAAGAACACGTAGTGTTTTTGACGAACTGATAAAGCAATTGATATTGTTTATGAATATTGCGCTCTTTATAGACGCTCTGAATCGAAATTGTTTTGGTTTTTAATTTGATGGGTGTATATTTGCATCGTTGTTGGGGAAAATCCAGGCCACCTCACTCAATGAAAACAAAATTGAACGAGCGAAACTAAAGACCATTTTATTCTTATATTCGAAAGAAAATTAAAGCGGCTGTATCATCGTATATGTAAGGTATATTTAACATGCTGTTGCTCATATTATACTTCTCGCCGTTCTCATTAACTTTTGTTCAACAGATCCCTTAAAAACAAAAGATTCTAGTGTTAGATATTTTCTAATATTTATTTCATTTATCATTTCAACGTTCTATCAGATCGTTTGTTACAATAATTTTATGGCGATCGCTCGCATCCTTAGTGTTCTTGCTTCTCTGCCAGAATGGAAATCATAGTCAGGATGACGTAAGATAGCCGACCACCGTGGTCCGAACTTTTCCAAGCCCCTTCTTATAAAATCGTCTTCTTGTTTGGTAAACCTCACGGGTTCTTTTCGTTTTCGCGGTGTTGGCTCTTGCAGACACATCGCTTCTCTGCTGACAAGTTCAAGTTCTTTTTCACTGTCGCTGCAATCACTGCGATCGCTGCCGGTGATGTCGATACGTTCTGCTTTCAACTGCTCAACGCAAGTGTCCATAACTTCTCCTTCGATCCCGCGCAACTTTTCCATGCATGTTCTTCCTCTGATGGCAACCTCTCGCGAGCGCAACTTCTGGTAATGCACTTTGGCGACGTTCGAACTGTGTTTCTGATCCTCAGACACCATCTTCTGCTCCTCCACGTCCAATGCAACTGCACTTTCGGTTTCTATTATTTGCCTATATCTTGTCGGATGAATGTACTTTCCGATTGCCTGAAAGACTAGAATGCTTAGGAGTTCAGTGAGTTTCTGAAATTGCGCACCGTTACGATTTACGAGCAAGTACTCGCATTTTGGTTGCAGTAGTGGTCTTACATACCGAACGTAGTCGTCGACAATTCCCAGGCTGATTTTGTCAAAATATAGGGAATTGAACCCGTACGTTTTCGCTGTTTTAAATCTAGTCTGGTCAACCATCCCGCCATTCATTTTAGCGCTTTCAAACATGTTAACGGTCAAGTGTAGGTAGGTCATCGGTCGACATCCCTTTACCTTAACAAACATAAACACCGCGAGGAATCGCGTTGCAAATGTCAAGTTTGTTGAACTTACAAGAGTCGATCGTTTCTTACACTCTTCCAAAATCTCCTTGTAACGACCAATGTGAAAGGGGATCACCGTCTGCAACTCGCTCAAGGAAGCCCAGCTTCGTCTGGACTCGAGCGTTTCAATATCAAGGTCGGTGGTCCAGTGGGATCGCATTTGTTTTGCCAGGCACTTCTTCGCCCGTTTTATGTATACTTCTGTTACCGAAAAATTCTGTAGCACGGATCCCGGTGGGGAATTAAACTTACGAAAATCGAGAAGTTCCGAAAAACTTGATACGTAGCCTAGTTGACCAGATTGACCCATTTTCCAGGACAACTGGAGATGGTCAAGGAAATCGGTTAGGAGTTTGGAAGAGCCGAGAAAGTAATCGATGATTTGTACAGTCGACAGAACGGTCGATTCGTCTTCTCCCGACTGTAAACAGCAAAATTTAATGAATTTAAGGGCTCGCGTGACCGAGATGTCCGCTTGCTTTTCGGCTTTGCCTCCACCTGCAGTGCTCTGTAACCAAAGCGAAAATGAGCGAGAGAATTCATTTTCGACCGAACAGCAAGGTAGTGTCAGTTTGTTCCTCGTCCACTTAACCTCGGTCTTTTCTTTCACTTGACTTGACACGAGTTGTGGTTTCTCGTCAAAGTATTTATACCACGGATGTTTCACATTTACATGCTTTCGACAGCCTCGTCGACTTGCAAAACCAGGATGATCGCATACCGGAACGGGACACCGATCTAAGCCGTGCTCGTCCGTTTCGACATGGAGTCTTCGCGGTTTGTTGAAAGCCCCTGTCAAGGACTTCCAATCAAGAGCAGCATGTGCCCGTAGCATTTAACAGTAAACTGAATTCGTTGGGAAGAGAAATGACGTCTGTTTTCCCAGCACAATCTTAAATATTTTACACCCACGATCGTTGCCAATTAATTTCCGTGTGGGACTTTTCGATTTAACAAATGATTTGGTAAGCAAGCGTACATGTCACTCGACTACAATGCACGGGTCCCATGCATGTATGTTAACCGAGCTCTATCCGCTACGACAATGGGAACAAATAGTTTCACAATTTACAAATTTAATTACTTCTTCCCACAAGGGACTTTTCAAGAGCAATTTACATACTAAATAATAATCAAGTGTCAGAGTCGAAGGCATATTAAAGGCGCACTGGCAGCCGCCTTACGACACATTTATGACACACATATGTCATACCCAGCCTAGTTGCTTAATCGAATCTCATCTTTAGCTGCATTGCATCAACTTAAAATTAGAATCTGAAAGACGGAAAACACCCAGGAACGGATATACCAGCTATGGTAGCCGGTAATCTAGAATAAATTAGGTTTATGGAAATGACCTGAAACTTATTTTATATTCACAACCACTATATAAACCTATTAAAATCCATGGGCTACCGACGGGCTACCGACGGGCTACCGACGGGCTACCACGGGCTACCGAGCTCTATGATAATCTGAATAAATTAGGTTTATGGAAATGACCTGAAACTTATTTTATATTCACAACCACGGGCTACGGGCTACCCTATATAAACCTATTAAAATCCACGGGCTACCGACGGGCTACCGCCGGGCTACCACGGGCTACCGAGCTCTATGATAATCTGAATAAATTAGGTTTATGCAAATGCCTGAAACTTATTTTGTATTCACAATCACGGGCTACGGGCTACCCTATATAAACCTATTAAAATCACGGGCTACCGACGGGCTACCACGGGCTACCGAGCTCTTTTATAATCTGAATAAATTAGGTTTATGCAAATGACCTGAAACTTATTTTATATTCACAATCACGGGCTACGGGCTACCCTATATAAACCTATTAAAATCCACGGGCTACCGACGGGCTACCACGGGCTACCGAGCTCTATGATAATCTGAATAAATTAATCATCTAATCTAATAGTAATAATAATAATAATAATTTATTGACAACATCTCTACAAGGTAGCTTTTCATTTGTGAAGGATAAAAAAGAAATAGAAAAAAAAAAAAAAATACGTATATATAAATGTATAAAATTTTAAATGTGTACATAAATATATAGAAAGGTGTATAAATAGATATATAAACAAGAAAGACTTAGAACAATTTACACATATAAGAAATTGCAAACATGCACCTATGAAATTATTCGTTAATACGCAGTTTTGCTTCTGTCAATAAGATTTGTTTCACTTGTCGGTTGTATGATTTAAAGTCAGCACATAATCTTACATCTACAGGGAGCCCACTGAAAAGTTTCTATACAGAGACTTGGAAGGTTCCCTTTATTACGGGAATGTGTACTTGTGGTGCAGCGCTTGAACTCAAAAGCATCTTGGGTTCGTGCATCGTTAAGTGAAGATTTTCTGGCCAAAATGGATTGTGGATCGCTTGATGAGCGCTTTTTAGTAAATGGAATTGAACTGTTTCATTGATAGGGAGCCAGCCTAATTTGAGCATATCTTTTTCGGTTGAATAGTGGTTAATCACGAAGCTCGCGGCAGCATTTTCTGAAGTTTTTTCTGTAGATATGCAGGAAGAGAATGGCAAACGATATCATTGTAATCTAATCTGGAAAGAACAAGACTTTCTACTAATTGCTTCTTTACTTTCTGTGGAGTCATGTTCCGTAATTTACGTAAGGTTGATAGAACCCCATAGCTTGACGACACTAAATGTTTAATGTGATCTGTAATCTAATCTAATCTATTCATCTAATCTAATCATCTAATCTATCTAATCTATCTATCTATCTATCTAATCTAATCTAATCTAATCTAATCTAATCTAAATTAATCTAATCTAATCTAATCTAATCTAATCTAATCTAATCTAAATTAATCTAAACTAATCTAATCTAATCTAATCTAATCTAATCTAATCTAATCTAATCTAATCTAATCTAATCTAATCTCATCTAATCTAATCATCTAATCTAATCATCTAATCTAATCATCTAATCTAATCATCTAATCTAATCATCTAATCTAATCACCTAATCTAATCATCTAATCTAATCATCTAATCTAATCATCTAATCTAATCTAATCTAATCATCTAATCTAATCATCTAATCTAATCTAATCATCTAATCTATCTAATCGAATCTAATCATCTAAACTAATCATCTAATCTGATCTAATCTAATCTATTCATCTAATCTAATCATTAGATGATTTCATTGAAGATTACATTGGATGAATAGATTAGATTACATGATTAGATTAGATGATTAGATTAGATGACTTGATTAGGTGATTAGATTAGATGATTCCATTCTAATCTAATCTAATCTAATCTAATCTAATCATCTAATGGAACCGAATCATCTAATCTAATCATATAATCTTACCATCTAATCTAATCATCTCATCTAATCTATTCATCTAATGTAATCATCTAATGTAATCATCTAATCTAATCTAATCTAATCACCTAATCAAGTCATCTAATCTAATCATCTAATCTAATCATGTAATCTAATCTATTCATCTAATGTAATCTTCTAATGAAATCATCTAATGAAATCATCTAATGTAATCATCAAATCTAATCATCTAATGTAATCATCTAATATAATATAATCATCTAATTTAATCATCTAATGTAATCTAATGTATTCATGTAATCTGATCAACTAATCTATCTAATCGAATCTAATCATCTAAACTAATCATCTAATCTGATCTAATCTAATCTATTCATCTAATCTAATCATTGAATCTAATAATCTAATCTAATAATCTAATGTAATAATCTAATCTAATCATCTAATCTAATTATCTAATCTATCTAATCTAATCTAATCATCTAATCTAATAGATAAGATTATATGATTAGATTATATGATTAGATTCAATGATTAGATAAGATGGTTAGATTATATTAGATGATTAGATTAGATGATTAGATTAGATCAGATTAGATTAGATTAGATTAGATGATTACATTAGATGATTACATTAGACGAATAGATTAGATGACATGATTAGATTAGATGGTAAGATTATATGATTAGATTAAATGATTCGGTTCCATTAGATGATTAGATTAGATTAGATTAGATTAGAATGGAATCATCTAATCTAATCACCTAATCAAGTCATCTAATCTAATCATCTAATCTAATCATGTAATCTAATCTATTCATCTAATGTAATCTTCTAATGAAATCATCTAATGAAATCATCTAATGTAATCATCAAATCTAATCATCTAATGTAATCATCTAATATAATATAATCATCTAATTTAATCATCTAATGTAATCTAATGTATTCATGTAATCTGATCATCTAATCTATCTAATCTAATCTAATCTAATCTAATCTAATCATATAATCTAATCTAATCTAATCTAATCTAATCTAATCTAATCTAATCTAATCATATAATCTAATCATATAATCTAATCATCTAATCTAATCTATTCATCTAATCTAATCATTGATTCAAATCATCTAATGTATTAATCTAATCTAATCTAATCTAATCATCTAATCTAATCTAATCATCGAATCTAATAATCTAATCTAATCTAATCATCTAATCTAATCATCTAATCTAATCTAATCATCTAATCTATCTAATCGAATCTAATCATCTAAACTAATCATCTAATCTGATCTAATCTAATCTATTCATCTAATCTAATCATTAGATGATTTCATTGAAGATTACATTGGATGAATAGATTAGATTACATGATTAGATTAGATGATTAGATTAGATGACTTGATTAGGTGATTAGATTAGATGATTCCATTCTAATCTAATCTAATCTAATCTAATCATCTAATGGAACCGAATCATCTAATCTAATCATATAATCTTACCATCTAATCTAATCATCTCATCTAATCTATTCATCTAATGTAATCATCTAATGTAATCATCTAATCTAATCTAATCTAATCACCTAATCAAGTCATCTAATCTAATCATCTAATCTAATCATGTAATCTAATCTATTCATCCAATGTAATCTTCAATGAAATCATCTAATGAAATCATCTAATGTAATCATCAAATCTAATCATCAAATGTAATCATCTAATATAATATAATCATCTAATTTAATCATCTAATGTAATCTAATGTATTCATGTAATCTGATCAACTAATCTATCTAATCGAATCTAATCATCTGAACTAATCATCTAATCTGATCTAATCTAATCTATTCATCTAATCTAATCATTGAATCTAATAATCTAATCTAATAATCTAATGTAATAATCTAATCTAATCATCTAATCTAATTATCTAATCTATCTAATCTAATCTAATCATCTAATCTAATAGATAAGATTATATGATTAGATTATATGATTAGATTCAATGATTAGATTAGATGGTTAGATTATATTAGATGATTAGATTAGATGATTAGATTAGATCAGATTAGATTAGATTAGATTAGATGATTACATTAGATGATTACATTAGACGAATAGATTAGATGACATGATTAGATTAGATGGTAAGATTATATGATTAGATTAAATGATTCGGTTCCATTAGATGATTAGATTAGATTAGATTAGAATGGAATCATCTAATCTAATCATCTAATCAAGTCATCTAATCTAATCATCTAATCTAATCATGTAATCTAATCTATTCATCTAATGTAATCTTCTAATGAAATCATCTAATGAAATCATCTAATGTAATCATCAAATCTAATCATCTAATGTAATCATCTAATATAATATAATCATGTAATTTAATCATCTAATGTAATCTAATGTATTCATGTAATCTGATCATCTAATCTATCTAATCTAATCTAATCTAATCTAATCTAATCATATAATCTAATCTATTCATCTAATCTAATCATTGATTCAAATCATCTAATCTATTAATCTAATCTAATCTAATCATCTAATCTAATCTAATCATCGAATCTAATAATCTAATCTAATAATCTAATCTAATCATCTAATCTAATCATCTAATCTAACCATCTAATCTAATCTAATCTAATCTAATCTAATCTAATCATATAATCTAATCTATTCATCTAATGTAATCATTGATTCAAATCATCTAATCTATTAATCTAATCTAATCTAATCATCTAACCTAATCTAATCATCGAATCTAATAATCTAATCTAATAATCTAATCTAATCCTCTAATCTAATCTAATAGATAAGATTAGATGATTAGATTAGATGATTATATGAGATCATTAGATTAGATGATTAGATTAGATATTAAGATTAGATGATTAGATTAGATATTAAGATCAGATGATTAAATTTGATGATTTGATTACATTAGATTAGATTAGAATCGAATCATCTAATATAATCATGAAATCCACGGCTACCAACGGGCTACCATCGGGTTATCACGGCCTACCGAATTATTTTAGTCAGAATAAACTCAATTTATGGAAGCGGTACGTTTAAGCAAAGTTTACTCTCTCTTATTTAAACAAAATTATATAAACAAAATCAAAACAATAGAAATTCCACTTCAACGGGTCAGTAGTCACACAATATTGGGAAACAAAATTTCCTCTACCACGGCCTCCACGACTTTACTTTTGTCCAGTATGTTTGAGAGCTTAATTGTGGCTGTCGCGGAAGTCCTTCCCTGTCAACATTGTCATCGTTACTTTCTTGCTCTGCGTCTACGTCTTCATTACTTTCGTGATCTTTCAATGCTTTTGCCACGGGACACGAACAAGGCAGCACCTGGACGTTGACCATTTTGCGCAATTGGTCCAAATATTTTGGTACATTCTTGTATCTTGATAACAAGGCGTTCAGGTCAAAGACTTCTCTTCGCTGTCCGATTATCAACATCCAAGCATCTATGTGCGGATCTGCTGCGCTCCAAAACTCCTTCTCCTTTCGATCTCTCTTTCTCTCAGCCTTCTTTTTCCTCGAGATAAATGACAATGCGTGAGTTCGGTCAACATCTTTCAAGTCACAGTGCCAGCGAAGAACGTCTGCTACCTTGCTGACATAGGTGGCGCTGTTTAACTCCCACGAACTTGGTGTCATGACGCGCGGCCAGATTGGTTCCCGGTTGCCGTCTCTTTCGTTTTCCAGCGCTTCGTGATCTGTTTGACCAAAATGTTCTTCAGGAGCGTCGTTATCGGGTGTGTTACACCAGAACGTTGCCGTCTGTGGCTCGTCGTTTCTTTGACCTCCGCACTGGGGAGGTTCTTCATTGTCTTCGCCGTCCGTATTCTCCTCAGAAACGAGAGGTTGAATAAGCGTTGTCGACAGTCTGTCGTCCTCTTCCAGTGGAAGATCGTCATTTTGTGTCTTTTCCTCGTCGTCTGTCTCTTCGGATGTGATTATGAATGGCTGAAGGAGAGTGCTCGACAACAGAAGGTCTTCTTCATTTTCGCACGGGTCTTCGTCGGAACTTAAAAGCACATCGTGTTTTGTGCGTCTTTTTCTGGCGAGCCGTCGATGGTTTAATTCCATTTCGAAACTTCTGTGGATGACGTCCGTTTCTGCAGCTGGAGAAATGGATTCTTCGAGATCAGCGTGAGAAATGTGCTGCATTGTGTTGCTGTCAAAGAGATCTTCTCCTTGGTCGTTGTTGATCGTAATATCACGGGAGTTTTCTTGCTCGTACCAGAGCTCGTCAGCGTTAACCAGATCGTGATGTAGGTTGATTTCGTTTGCCATCCACGCAACACAGTCCATGGCATGATCGAAGATCCAACGATCGACTCCTGGTTGCGTTTCAGGCAAGGAGGTTGTTGTAAACACAACGATTCTTCTCTTTACATTTTCGTCGTCTTTGCCAAAGTGTGGAACTTGGTTTGTCGTAATGTAAAATGGACTATTGTTCATTACGCATCTCGCCTCCCCGTGCTTCACGGCTGTTACCATCCAGCCGCCTTGAAGAATCGTTTTCGCTAGCGCCGTGTCCAGTGTTGCCGGTGACCATTCGTCCACGAATACCAGCTGAGTTGTTTCGGTGATCATGGCCGCACTAAACTGGCGCTCGTTTGTGATGGACGCGATGAAACTGGAGGGAATGATACGATGAAAGATTGACGCCCATGACGTCTTGCCGGAGTCTTTAGGTCCAGCCACGACCAACTTTCTGACCTTGTGGGGCATCCTTGCGGCCAGCAAGCACTGGTAGAGCTTGTTTAAAAAATTGACTCGAACTGCGACTTCGCTGAACGAATTTAAAATACCGTCGCGAAAAAAATCTGGCTGTGGTGGAGTCGAGCTATCGTACGGGATGAAAGCCCTTGGAGACACTTTTCCACGATGAGATTGTGGAATCGGACATGGGATGAAAGTCCTCGTAGATATTTCAAAACAAATCCCGTCGGATACTTCGATGACATCCACGTTGAAGGAAATCTGGCTGATGATTTCGCACGCTGGGTGCGACAGAATCTTCTCCAGTACTTGGAAATGCTTAATGATCATCTCGCGAATCGGCTCGTTAGTTAGCAATTTGTGAAGGTAACTTCTGACGTCCATCATTTTGATATAGGTCATGGTCGCCTCGGGTGGTTTAACGTAGACGTCTGAACGAAACAACGCATGGTCGCACATCTTCATGACTTTCTCTATCTTCTTAATCGTTGCACTAACTTCGCTCGGAGAGGAGAGGCACGGTTTTGGCAGAGTCGCGTTCGTTGTCCAGTTTCCATCTGCGACAAGGCCATCTGCCATCAACATGGCAATAGCCTTGTTTAATTTTCCCAGAAATTCCATTTCGTTAACAACCATCACACGAAAGGCCTTTCTCGGAAAGTGCCTGGGCTGGCTTGGTTGTTCCACCTCACTATCTTCATTGGACGATCTGCGTGCTGACTCAGCGTAACAATATGCATTGGATTCGTCGACCATTTGCTGCACCGCTGCATTATCGTGGTCTTTAACCACTTGAAAGAGTTGTTTGGCAACAGTTTCCGCGGCAGCGTTCGCCTCGTTAGTTGCTCTTGTATTGATGCGTTTCACTTCCGGTTCGACGTCTTGGTTATGCAAAGCGGCAAACAAGGCATTCTCGCTACACGCTTCTGTCTCCCGGTATACCACAAAGTACGCTATCGCAGGATACATTTTACTGGGACCGGCGATACCGTTCGTCTGCCGTTTCCTCTGCGGATGTTTCGGGTTGGACGTTACATTGGTGATACAGGAGGAAAAAAATTGGACACCATATATTTCTGACAGTGCTTCGTCGAGTTCCAAGCGTTTGGAAGCTATTTGTTTCGCCGCCAGTTCGGTGTCTTCCTCGCTCACCCTCCACGTACATCGACATCCGACGGCCTGAAGGTCGTTGGAAATCTGTTAAGGCAAAGGAAAGTGCGACATATTTATTTGTTTGAGATTCGACGTTCTGTGATAAACCTAAAAATGCAGCAAAATATACCAACGAAATATGACTTACCAAAGTTAAAACATTAGCACGAAGCGAATTCTGTAGTCTTTTCGAGTCTAACTGCTTTCGAGGACGCCTTCCTAACATTCTTTGCTCTTCTTACATCGCAATATCACAATATCCACAATATCACAGGCAAATTCCTTACAGTTGAAGTGCGAAATTTATATGTTTTTACCCGAAGTGTAATTTGCATAAATGTATGAACAATCGGAACCGAATAATTTACTTTGGTCATTATCATTATCATTATCATTATCATCATTATCATCGTCATTATCATTATCATCATCATCATTATCATCATCATCATCATCATCATTATCATTATCATTATCATTATCATTATCATTATCATTATCATCATTATCATCGTCATTATCATTATCATCATCATCATCATCATCATCATCATTATCATCATCATCATCATCATCATCATCATTATCATTATCATCATCATCATTATCATCATGATCATTATCATCATCATCATCATCATTATCATCATTATCATCATGATCATTATCATGATCATCATCATCATCATCATCATTATCATTATCATTATCCTTATCATCGTCATTATCATTATTAGCAAAGAACAGACTAGACTAATCAACTAAAAAAATGCAATTGTTTGCTTATTTAAATCGTACCTGCCATTCTTTCCATTGGTATCCTTTTGAAAAATTGTCCAAATACTTCTGGTGATATACCACTACTCTCAATAATTGACTGCAATAAAGGTGTATTTGTTGCGCCAGGTAACAAGCAATTCACACGGATCTAAATATAATGTTTTAACAAAAAAATCTATACATCCAAAATTTAATTCTATATTGCCATAAATTAAACAAAACTTTGAACTGGCCCAGGCTTAATAGGTCCTCGCTCTTGTGGACAGAAGTTGAAAAACTGTTTTCACCTGAGTTTTTTCTTACAAGTTTCTAAAGACTATAAATATGTTTCTCAAACTCATTAATAATTCAGGAAAGAGGAAAATATTCGGACATGCATGTGCACGAGTTTTGAATATAATATGCACCAAGTCCCTCGCGAATTCTATACCATAATATATTATGATGTAATATATCATACACGAGGAGGAGTGTTTCATCAAGATATCCAAACACCGAGACGTTTGTTGAAAACCAAGGCGAAGCCGATGTTTTTGACCAAACTTCGAGACGTTTGACAAACTTCGAGACTGAGACGTTTGTTGAAAACCGAGGTTTTTGAACAAACTTCGAGGTGTTTGGATATCCTGATGAAACACTCCTCCGAGTGTATGATATAGCATCTCAAACAAATCAGTATTTTAAGAGAAAATCAAGATAAAAGTTTGCTTAATTGATTAATTCATGTAATTTCTTCCTCCGATATCCAAACCACAGACACGGTACTGATTTCCTTTGTGTTTTCCTCATGAATTATTAATGAGTTTTAGATGCACTAGAAAAACCCTCAACGATTGAGAAGCTATTTCATAAACTCGTGTATGTCTCGTGTTTTACCCGGGGTTACAAACACTCGAAAACAATAAAACTTACTCGGCCTATTTCTCTCATGTTTTACAAATATTTAAGGACAATGAAAATTATACTCTACGGCCTCGTGAATTTCATTGTCCTCTCGTGTTTGTAACGCCAGCTGGTAAAACACTCGCGTGTGACTCGTTTATGAAATGTTATTACGTAAAAGACGAAGAAATTTGTTCTGGCCATACAGGTATTGCGATTTGCGAACACAACGATTGCTGACTGTACTACATTGCAGACTCAACTACATTTTGAAATAGTGTTTCCAATGACGACTATGTTGAGAAGCATGTAATTAGGGATGAGTCAATAATTGGAAATTAATGGGTACAACCCGATAATCGTCAACTTTCAGGCAAAAAAGCGCAAAGTTGTAATGATTCCACAAAGAAACCGCCAAATGTGATTAATTTGTAAGGTGCATCATGTTTAACACGTCATATTTCTTGTTTGGTGAATTAAACTCCGTCTTGCAGATGACTGATTGCATGTCACTGATCACTATTATCTTTGCCACATGTTATGTTTTGCTAGTGTTTCGCCGCAAATTCAAGTGTCAGGAATTCCTGTTGACAAATATCGGTATAACCAGCGCTAAATCGGTCGACCATGTCGTAAATCGTATGAAACATTTTCGAATCGGTAAATTTGATTTCTATTAATCGGCTCTATGTAATGCCAAATAATATACTTTACCTTGTGTGGAGCGAGTTCCACTGCAAGTGCTTTCGACAGGATCTCCAGCGATGCTTTTGTGCATGCTAAACAATTAGCATACAATGAAATTGTAATTATAATGAGTATAAAATATAAATAATGAGTTTAGAAAATTAATAACTAGCATGACAAGTTAACTGAGTAAGTACTCACAATAGGGTGTAAAATTTTTTATTCCTGTATGACTGAGCATCGATGAGATATTAACAATAGATGCACTTGTGCCTTTCTTAATGTTCATCTTAGCAATTACCTGCAAAAAAATTTGATGTATCTCTCACAATTAAATTTAATCAAATTTTTCACTTTAAAGGGTAATGGAAACAAAAATCAAAATTTTCAATTTACGACGTTCTGATTAGTAAACATACTTACTAAGACAATCCAAGTAACTAGACAACATTACTAATTCCGACAAAACACGATTGTATCACCGCCATCTTGTTTCATTACTGTGCCTAATTAACTCACAAGCTGGGTAAATATTATAAATTACACTTTGCTGAGTGCTTTCATGCTTTTGAAAGTGTTGCAGTGCAATGGTGTGAAAATGACATCAAGTTCACTAAAAGTGAACTTCAGACATACTTATCGATATAGCTATAAGTAAATGCATATCAGATGCATATAAAAATATTGACCAAAATGGTGGATGTCTAGATATTTGGGGGAATTAGCGATGTTGTTGTTGACAAAAATCGTTCATATCACTTGGATTACATTAGTAAGTATGTGCGTTAATCAGAACCTCATAAATTGAAAATTTTGAATTTTGTCGCCGTTACCCTTCAACTTTATGTTGTTTTGTATACACGTTGCACAAAGAGATGCAATAAAATCATTCCTAAACATGCAGATAGTCCAGTTAAATAAAAACAACAGCTCTGTTGTTTTCCCTTCTTGTTATTTACTATATTCATGTATAGTACCTGACTTAACCGCAATGGTGCTGTGAAGTTGACCAAATATGATCTAAGAAAATAAGATTTTAATAAAAGAAACTAGATATGGCAATATATATATATATATATATATATATATATATGTAATATATCATACACGAGGAGGAGTGTTTCATCAGGATATCCAAACACCGAGACGTTTGTTAAAAACCGGATATAGCATCTCAAACAAATCAGTATTTTCTTGAGAAAATCAACGTGAAAGTTTGCTTAATTTATGTAATTTCTTCCTCCGATATCTAAACCACTGACATGGTACTGATTTCCTTTGTGTTTTCTTCATGAATTATTAATGAGTTTGATATATATATATATGAAAACAAAATAAGGGACAGATAAACAAACAAACATGCAAGAACAACAAACGAACGAGCAGGGAAACAAAAAAAACACAAACTCAAGAACAAATAAACAAACAAACAAACTATCATGCAAGGAAAAAACCAACAAGCAAATAGACAGACAGACAGACAGACAGACAGACAGACAGACAGACAGACAGACAGACAGACAGACAGACAGACAGACAGACAGACAGACAGACAGACAGACAGACAGACAGACAGACAGACAGACAGACAGAATTTATTTAACTTCGGAATCACAATCAATTTACAATGAATTGCTTTTCATGCGAGCCGAAACAAGGTAAGTTATAATATATACAATAACAATAAAAATATATTATTTACAATTTGACTAATGTTTGACTGACAGACAGACGGACAGACAAACAAACAAACAAACAAACAAACAAACAAACAAACAAACAAACAAACAAACAAACAAACAAACAAACAAACAAACAAACAAACAAACAAACAAACAAACAAACAAACAAACAAACAAACAAACAAGCATGCATGCATGCAAGGGAAAAACCAACAAACAAACGAAAAACAAGCAAATGAAGAGTGAACAAAAAAACAACAACAAACAAACAAACAAGTTATAAATGAAAATGCTGTTATAGTACTTTTCAATGTCATCTTGTGTAATTTCCAACGTGCTTTTTCTACAAATATAAGCTGCATTATTGACCAGTAAGTCAATGTGTCCTGCTGCTTCAACTGCTTTGATGGATTCTTCTAAGTTCAACAGGTCAGCACAAATGGTCTGTATATTCGGAATCTAAAAGTGAGACAAATATTAAATATTTATCAATTATTTTCTCTTCGTATACGACAAAATACGTGTTTACTAAACTTTACTTTACTATTGTAAGACCAAACATTTTTACTTATCATACATATATTATGTAATATATACAGCACAAACATACATACATACATTCATATATACATTCATATATATATATATATATATATATATATATACAAAGTATGAAGTATAGTTTTATCTTAAAGTCTTCGCTACCAGAGGTTTCACCCTAAACGGGATCATCAGGCGACTGAAAAATATCGGTTAGTGGGCTGCTTAAATGCGTTGGTTGGGGCGTGGGTGTGGGCGTCGAAACGTCCGGCGTATTCCTTTGGAGCGTGGGTGTGGGCGTCGAAACGTTGCGCGCATTCCTTTGATTGTTTAGGTTGTTGATCCGAAATCTGTTTTTGTGCCGACAGGTCGAAACTATTTCTGATCTTTTGTTTAGTAAAAGTTGTTTGCCTGCCTTCATGATGAAAAGTTTTTCGTCCAAACATAAATTGCATCTTTTTGATCCTCCCGTGTAAGAAATTGAGTGTTTTAGTATAGACCAGGTTATGTCGAAACTTTGGGTTTTTTCTTTTAGATTCCAAATGTATTTCGAAAGTTCCGTCTCATTTGAATACTTTTTATTCTGGAAAGATTTAGTGTGGTTACGATATCGCTCTTTAAATGTACTTGCTGTCATGCCAATGTATTGCTTAGTGATGTTCGTGTTGCTTATGGAAATAGATGCCTTGTATACTATGTTGTTTGTCATGCATTGCTTCACTTCGGTGTTTAGCACTCTGTGAAGTTGCCGTGGGTACCTATTAGCGATAATGCAACGCTCACTACCCTTGTGGAAGTTTGAGCACTCTGGGCCCATGCGCACTTCACGCTATCTGAATGTACTTCACCGATGCTGTCCCACATGCGGTTGTCACCGACGATCGCATGTGTATAAGTAATCGATGATATTCATTCAGATTGCTCCAAGCTACACTGATGAGCTGTTGTACAGCGAAACACCGTGTCTGTAGATTGAACTATGTACGCTCCTTCACTTCGGTGTTGTTGAGCACTCTGTGAAGTTGCCGTGGGTACCTATTAGCGATAATGCAACGCTCACTACCCTTGTGGAAGTTTGAGCACTCTGGGCCCATGCGCACTTCACGCTATCTGAATGTACTTCACCGATGCTGTCCCACATGCGGTTGTCACCGACGATCGCATGTGTATAAGTAATCGATTATATTCATTCAGATTGTTCCAAGCTACACTGATGAGCTGTTTGTTGTACAGCGAAACACCGTGTCTGTAGATTGAACTATATATATATATATATATATATATATATACTGTATATATATATATATACCAGGGGCGGCGCGGAGCGTAGATTTTTTGGTATTAGTTGTGGTATATAACGTCCACCCCCAGAAAATTTTGAAATCTAGAGGCTCTGAAATGCAATTTCCAGCATTCTACAGAAGATATTTTTTGAAAAAATCAAGCGAGATGATGATCTAAATGCTAAGCATTTTACGCGGTTCGATGACTTCACGACCAAATTAACGGAAACATCCATGGAATTATATCTGTCGGTACTGATGCGCTGCACGTGTGAATACAGTAACTTGCGTGATGCGCCGACAATACATATGATCAGCGCAACGTTTTGCGAACGCAGGCGGCCAAGGTATTAGAATCGCAAAACTAATACCTTGTAGGATTACGTTGTTAGATATACAAATATTCGCATCGTTCTTACCTTTGAAGGAGGACTTATGCCTTTTTTTGTTAAATATGGATTCAAGAAGGTTTTCCTTTCGTCAGATAAGTTCTAGTCACCATATCAAAGCTTCAAAATTGTTATAAATAATTGCTCTTTGTTTCCATATTATCGAAGTGTTGAACTCCAGTGTTGGGAGCTTTTCCTTGTGAAATAGGCGATACAGCCGATACTACATGGATGATTTATATATTGAGATGTTATATATTGTTAATGTAATGAAGTGAAAAGAATTGCAGACTTCTCGCTGCGAAATAAAAGCAGTTTTAAATCGAAATAGTAAAGCGTCTGACTTTAAAATATAAATATTGTACCACCTGTGGTGAAATTTAACATCGAAAATCCGGGTTTCTTGTCAAGCCAAGGTATTAGTTTTGAGATTCTAATACCTTGAGGTCTATAAGCCTTTCAAACACTTGTCGCTAAAGTCGCTAAGGTTGTTGCGCGCATCAGTCATCGGTACTGCGGAATTGAAATCAAACAATCAAAAACAAAGATGTTGTTTTCTTTCATCCGTCTCTGTTCTTGGAATAATTATATTATTTTACAATTCATTTCAATCTGGAGAAAAAAAGGTATTAGACTAATACCTTTAATACCTTAGCGCGCCGCCCCTGATATATACACATATATATATATATATATATATATATACCGTATATATATATATTCAAACAAACAAACAAAGTGTTGTTCGCGAAATGTCGAAAAGTGCTCAATACCGTAAAGATAGAGCGAATATACTATAAGTGGGCTTACCTCAAATGTACTACTGTAGTACTGTCAGTTTCACGCTGGGCGAGCCATCAACATTTGAGGTAAGCCCACTTACAGTATATATATATATATATACAAATATTGTATACGACTTATTCAATTAGTACATATCAAATTTTTCAGGTTTATTAACAATCGTTCAGGCATTTCTTTTAAATTTTCTTCATGAATATTGATGAATTGGATAATTATTTTTGAATTTTTTACTTGCCTCTTCTTTCAAAGTATCCAGATCACTCTGCGTTCTTGTCAGGGCAATAGCATTTGCTCCACATTTTGAAAGAAGTTTTGCAACCGCGCGTCCAATTCCTATAAAAGATTGAATATTATTATTAAACGCAACTATAGAATTAGCTATAACCAAACTAAAATTCCATCTGTACAAATGCACGATTTCTAATAGCATATTGTATGTAAGAAGCAATTTAAAAAAATACAAACAATAAAATATGCCAACAAACCTTTTCCAGCACCTGTAACAAGCGCTGTTTTTCCTACAAAGCTGATCTCCATATTTGAGTATTTGCTGTAGTTTATAAATGTTTCGAAATTCAAACCTGTGAAATATTGCATGTGTTAACACAATTCAATTTCATTACCAGTATTCAATTGGTTTTCTGTCCTTTAAAGTATCAAAATTTATTAGACTTTTCTTACTCGTCGGGCGTCCATTCTCCATACCCGTCTTAGACTTGGATTTCGTGCCCTGAACGAATACTTGTTCAAAATAAATTGTTGTTCATCACCAAAATATGATTGCGGTATGGAGAATGAGACCATCAAACATTATTTTCTATCTTGTCCCCGTTTCGCTGCTCAACGCGTTTTGTTTCTTGCCTCAGCTGAGCGGATTTGCGGTAGCAAATGGTCAGAGAGTAGCGCCAGAATGAAGGTTTTTTATATTCTTAATGCTATTGAGGACATAAGCTATGAAGCAAATTACATTTTCTTTGGAGAATTTCAGAATTATATTCTTTTTTCAAATCGCTTAATTCTCTCTGGCCATTGCGTAATCTTTGTGTGTGTGTGTGCGTGTGTGTGTATGCTTTATTTCTTTTTCCTTCAATGATTAACCTGTGTGCCATTTTGGTGTGAGCTCTCTAGATAAGCCATTTGTGCTTTTGGAGCGAACACTTTTTGTTTTTCATGAACAAACGTCAATTCTATTTTAAGCACGTAATAATCTTATTGTCCCGACAGATTTTAATCCACACTACATCAAACGCATTTGAAGCACAAATTGCTCGAATTTAATAAAATTAGTTTGATTCTAGCTTGACGACACACTGCCGATAATTTATACACGACGCTGCATCTTTCGATTTGAGATTTCGAGTCCAGTTTTCGCCATGTATTCTACTTGTCAGACATGCAGGCATGGAAGAAGATGGCTAATAACTTCTTAAACGTATTATTGAAAGATATCGTGTACGTGCATGTTGTTAGAAATTTCATATAAAGCGTTTGTCCTACGATTCTACCGCATTCTCGTACCTCTGCACATGCTCAGTTCTTGTTCAGCCCGAATTTTAAGGTAAAACAAGACGCCTGCTTAGGCGTACACTCGGGCTACTGATGATTGCGGCAACCTGCTGAACCTTGGCATGCCAGGTCCTGAGTTCAGACCAATTCACGGACAGTCGTGAGCCAGATCATTGAACAACTGACTAGTATTGCTGAAGCCATGTAGAAAACCTATGAACATCGCAATTGCTCGACCAAAAGCATGAGAAAGTGTATACAGTGCCAATATAAAGATCCAGAATATTAGCGTTTTGATCCTCATCTCTGTACCGGCGGTATTAAATATTTATAGAATGTAGAGACCTGTTTAGCCATGAGAAAAATATACTGTACATATCGTTGTCGGTTGTTCGGTTGCCACTTGGATGCAACAGCTCCGGCTAGCCTTGCCTTCGACGAAATTGTTGGTAGGTTTTCCAAGTATGTTGCTTATATGGTTGATCAGTGATGTGCTTGATACAACCACAGAATAGGAACGCAGGAACATGACTGTCGATTAATTCGAAGTGATCGAACACTCGAAGTGTAGGCTCCATATATGGGAGGTATTGCGCAATTTTGTAGATGCCTACTGCAAAATCACAGTGCTATATATAGTAGGTGAAGGTGTTTTGCAATCATATACATGCGCAGGTTGTCACATGCAGTGCTAAGATCTAAAGTCTATTAAACACATTGGTCACAGACAAAAGTCAAAACACAATCCAATTATCCGATAGAAAACACAATTTGCAATAACAAAACACGATTGCCTGTATTTATTAACGTATTTCCACACATGTACACAGCGTTCATATGTCGAGTCTCTTCAGGTATTAAATATCAACCCAACTATAAACGGCGTGTGCGATTGTAATCAAGATACTTGCCAGCGACATTACTGACCAATAACTATGTCTCTGAACACACAGAACACATCCGAGACGAGTGTCAGACATCAGGAAAGCAAAGAAAGAAAGTATTATTTCCACACATGTGACATGTACAGCGTTCAATATGTCAAATCTCTTCGCCTTTTATATATTACACAGTTTCATGTTTACCTAGAAAGTGTCACCTGCAAGTTCACTTAATGAACGGCGTGTGCGATTGTAAGCGTATATAATAATATCAAGATACTTGCCAGCGACATTACTGCCCAATTATAACTATGTCTGTGAACATAACACACAAAACACATCCGACACGTTAATTAGGGCACTCGATCAGTCAACTGTGATCAGTCGAAAAGAAAGAAGGCATAGAGATAGTCACATGCCTCAGTTTCGCAAAGCTTATTGGTCAATATCGCCAGCGGCCGCGCGGAGGACTAATAACGCGTCACAAAAAATAAAAATAATCGATTGCGAAACCTAGACTCGTCTGCCTGCGGTAGCCCGAGTAATAATTTATGCATTATAGGTTCGGCGCATGAGAAGAGCGAATTAAGATTAACTTCAATACAGACACTACAATCATTTTAGCAGTACTGGGGCGTTTTGGAAGTCATTAAACTACCTTCAAATTTAATAGTCAGTTCTTCATGGATATGGCACGTTTAAGTGTAGTGAACCGTCCCGAACAATTAACTTTGAACAGACTGACCAAAGAACGTCAAAGACCCAATACCGAATCGATTTATTTCCCCCCTTTTAGCTGCACAGCGGACAAAAACTACAATAGATTACCACTACAAAATACTTAAAATAAATACACTTATACTAGTTCGTCGTTCATTACGTTTGGTTAATTGCTGGTTGGTTAATTGCTGGTTGGTTGATCTTTCTCGAAGTGTCGCCATGACGCCATCAGGAAGATTCTTTGATTAACCAAAGCACGCAAACCAAACTCCGTTTAATAGAAGTCGAAGAGCTACCTTAAAAATCTTAGAAACTAATTTTTCAGAAGGTGCCGTCAGATACTTCTTATGTCCAGGTATAAAAGAATATTATATTATATGGCTAGATGCTATTGTACCCGGCCTACGGCTACAAGTACTAAACCAGATAACCCACAGGGAGCTCTAACATGTATTTTTTGTTTTAAACAGTATATACATCCATACACACACACATATTATATATAAATTACCGTATAGTTTAGAAGTGTCCTTGCTCTTGCCTCTTGCTGCTCCAAAAACAAGCCGAATCAAGTCAAGACAATCTCGTACACAGAGCCTGCGATCCTTTTGGTCATTTTCTCGTACTTGAGAACGAGAGGGACGGGTTGATGCCCGTAGGCCCACTCGGTCAACTTGCCAGGCAGAGAGAAGAAAGAAAGAAAGAAAGAGAGAAGAGAGGAAAGCAATTGTCATGGATTGCTGATCACCCCATATCGGTTGTCACAGTTACCGACAAACGTGGAACAATTTATGCTCTGTGTAATGTTATAACACAGATAAACAAGTGTGCGAAGTTTTATATAAGAAAATCGGACGAGAAAGATCAGAATCATAAAGACAAAAGTATTTAACAATTATTCACCGAAGTGGAGGTGAATATCCACACTATTCACCGACTCTGAGGTGAATAATTGTTTTAGCATATACCTCATAAATGAAATAACAAGTTTAACATTCTTATATTTTTCGGTATGTTTATACAAAAGTATAAACAAGACACGGCCGTCGCCGTCGGCCGCCAGCAACTCCGGTGTACTCAATTATTTGTCGACAAAACAGTTTTTACAGCTTTTGAATATATTAATGGCTAGAAAATTGTAAAGAAACATACCTGTGGACACTCTTCTACTTAATTTTGTTGACTTTTCTCGTTATTCTACTACATCACCCTTGTTTATCAACAAAATCTCCTGCCTTGGTAAACAAAGCAAAACTGGTCGCCATCTTGTTTTGCCTGCAGGTGAATAGTGCAGGATATCCCGAGCTAGAGGAACCAATCAGATTGCGCGAAAAGCACTATTCACCTGCGAGGTATATGCTAAAGTTCGATATTGGAACATTGGAACGGAAGTGAATATTAATGAGAACATAAATATGAATTTATTTGATCAACAACATCAATACCAGCTTTGGTATATAGGTACAAACGTGACACTAACTACAACTACATGACATACATATTACATATATATAAAGTTAATTTCTATTATCTACGTTAAGTTATCAAAAATTGTTAAAACATCGAAACAGTATTTCCCTGCCAAAGCCATAACTGTTCTGTCTTCATAGACATAAATGAAACAACATGTGGTCTTTGGCGGAAAACACATTCAGGCCACTATAGTTAAACACAAGTACACAACTTCTGTTGGATCGTCCTATATTTAGAGAAGGTAAATAATAATGGTTGTAACACGGCACTTTCAGCTTGCGCATCCCCTTTTGTTATGAAATATAATATGAGACGATGAGTCTACCATATTATATACCTTCCAACGTAGACTTGCTCCAAGTCTGCCTCTTATGGGAAGAAAACCCGCGAGCGGAAAACCCGCGGGCGGAGGAAAAAGGGAGGGAGGGAGAGGCAGACTTGTTTCCGTGAAGAAATTCGAATCATATTATATATTCGGCGCGAAAATTGATTGACAAGTGTGCGGCAGAGATCAGTGATGTACGGTGTCGATTTCACTGTGATTTCACTGTGTTTTCACGCGCTGGCATAGAAGAAGAAAACTTTATTTAAACACGCTGACCCCGTCAACCGAAGCTGATTTCCACAAGGGGCGTGTACAAAATACAGATATAGAATTTAAAAGCTATTTACATAAAGTATATAAGATATATAGTATTAAATGAACTAACTTAATTAACTAGTATAGTAATCTATTTACAGGTACAGCTATAATTGCATTAGTTATCAATGTGAGTAGCGATTTTCTTTCGAAAGGAAGAAAGTGATTTGCTTTCTCTAATTTCTTTTGGAATAGAATTCCAAAGGTATGCTCCATCATACATAAAACTTTTTTTCATATTATTAGTACGCGGTTGCGGTAAACAAAGACTACTTGAAATGTTCCGAAGTTTGTAGTTTGTCATCTCACCTTTATATGTGAAAAGATTAGTGAGTGACTTAGGACCCATTTTATTTAATAATTTGTACATGATTTTTGCTTTAGCTTTCTTCCTTTCTGCTTTAAGTGGCTTCCAGCCCAATGCTTGCAGAGCAACAGAGTGATCTGTGTCATTGCTCATATTCATGATAATTCGAGCAGCTCTATTTTGGAGTTTTTGGAGTCTTTTTGATTGTGTTTCACCGAACACATCCCATACTTCACAGCAGTAATCGAAGTATGGGCGAACAATTGCATTATAAACAGACAGAAGTGTTTGCTTATCAGCAACTTCTTTTAGACGTCGAAGAGCTGAGATTCCAGATGTTATTTTCTTGCAAATATTCTCAGTGTTACTCTTCCAAGATAAATGCTGGTCAATTGTCACTCCAAGCGTTTTGGATTCATAAACTTGTTCAACTGATTCGTTTTCAATTTTAACATTTAGTTGCAAATTTGAAATATTTTTAATGAGTTGTTTTGAACCAATTAACATAAACTCAGTCTTAGCTACGTTTAGGCTAAGTTTATTGGCGATTAACCATTTTCTAAGATTTTCCAAATCAGAATTCACTGCGGCTTCAAGATCAGTAATAGAGTCTCCAAAAGCAGTCAGGTTAGTGTCGTCAGCAAACATCCTAGGTTTTGTTTTATATAGGCATTGAGGCAAATCATTAATATATAATAGAAAAAATAGTGGCCCTAAAATAGAGCCTTGTGGTACGCCACATTTGATCAATTTCTCTGATGAAATAGATCCTTGTATTTGGCATTTCTGGCTTCTATTTGAGAGATAAGATTTGAGAAAAGATACAGCTTGCCCTTTTACTCCATAGAGCTCTAGTTTTCTCAATAGAATGTGATGATCAACCGTATCAAATGCTTTTTTCAAGTCAATTAAGACTACTAAGTTAAACTTTTTCCTGTCTAAATTCATATACCAGTCATTTGTACAGTCCAGTAATGCTGTAGCTGTAGAGTGAAATTTTCGAAAACCAAATTGACAATCACTTAGAAGTCCAAATTTGGTTAAATAATTATACAGTTGATCATACATAATTCGTTCCATAATTTTGCTAATGGCTGGCAAAACTGAAATTGGTCTGTAGTTTCCTGGCACGTTTCGTTGACCATTTTTATAGAGAGGTATTACTCTAGCCATTTTCCATTCATCAGGGAAAAAGGATAAAGTAATTGCCTGATTGAAAATGGAAAATGTCAATGAATCTGATATTGCAGGTGCAGCTAATTTAATAATTTTACAAGAAATCTTATCAACGCCTGTGGCTTTATTGCTAGAAAGACCATGCAACAGATGGTAGACATTCCTGACAGTGACTGGCTGGAATGCAGTGAATTCTGATTTAGCATTCTCGACATATGTTTCAAAGTTGAAATTTGAAGTATCAATTTTGCTAGCTAGATTAGGGCCAATATTTGAAAAATAATCATTAAAGCCTTCTGCAATATCTTTGGCATTTGTCAAGCTATTTTCACCTAGTTTTAACTCATTTACCACTGTTGGTTTGCTTTGTCTACCTAATACATTGTTTATAGTTTTCCACGCCTCTTTAGGATTGCATTTTTGACCAGCAATTTTCGTGGAGTAATAATCTTTTTTAGCATTTCTTAGCTGTATATTGACTTTGTTTCTTGTTGTTTTATAATTTAACCAGTCCATTTCTAGGTTTGTAATAATGGCTTTTCTTTTTAGTCTGTCCCTTGTGTTTATAAGTTCCTTTATAGCACTTGTAATCCAAGGAACGTTTTTTGTTCTAATCTTTTTGTGTTGAAGTGGTGCATGTTTATCTAAGACCTCTAAGAATAATTTCTTCCAAATTTCCCACATAGTGTTTGGATCTTCAGCGAAAAAATACACATTTTCCCAGGGTTGTCGCATCAGATCCTCAACAAATTTTTGATGATCAAATTTTTTCATATTTCTAATCTCAACTTTGTTTTCTTGTTTTTTAATAACAGAAATTTTCCTTATTGCAAACACTAAACTATGGTCGCTTATTCCGGTATGGATAACACCAGGACGAAGAAAGTACCCCGACGAAAGTTCATTCTCGCGTAGACATTTCGCCATTCATCAACGCGATAAGTGTAACTATCACAAGACAGACCGATCGGGCTTCTTCCACAAATGTGTTTGATTTGCTTGACATGAAATCAAAGGCGTAAGGGGCAATTTCAAAGGTAAAGCTTCCACCAGACCGTAGGGGCAGACATAAATACATCGCGCAGTTCATTCTCGCCTAGATATTTTGCCATTCATCAACGCGATAAGTGGAACTATCACAAGACAGACCGATCGGGCTTCTTCCACAACTGCGTAAGGGGCAATTTCAAAGGTGAAGCTTTTACCAGACCGTAGGGGCAGACAGAAATACATCGCGTCCGGAAAGATATGCCTCGGCAACTTGCCTCTGCTGATCTCTTATCGTTCTATAACCACATTTATTGGCTCCGTCAATAATAGCATCCTTTATTGATCTCATTTTCGGGCTTGATCACGTTGTGTTACTGTGTAGTTCACACTGACCTTCACGTGGTGTCACTGATAATCGATTATTTCCGAATGAGCAATAGGCCACGCCTCCGGTTGAAAACTCAACCGGTGAATTTGGCGCGCTGCAAGGGAAACAAGTCTGTCTCTCCCTCCCTCCTTTTTCTTCCGCCCGCGGGTTTTCGCTCGCCCGCTTTTCTTCCCGTGGCCGCCTGTCTCGAAACAACAGAGGTAATGTGATTAACATCACCATTGCGTTTAACATTGGCGACATGTTGTTTCGTTTGGTCACTATATTTGGGTCAGATATAATTAAAACTTATAATATATATATATATGACTGTTTCTTACTTAAAACATTGTTGCAACAACGATGTAATATTGTTTTAAGTAAGAAACAGTCAGTTAAATCCGCTCTGCCTATTTATAGGTATCGAGCACTCTTCAATCTACTACTAACATTAATGTATATGTATATGTATATGTATATGTATATGTATATGTATATGTATATGTATATGTATATGTATATGTATATGTGTATGTATATGTGTGTGTATATGCATATGTATATGTATATGTATATATACTGGACTATATCGACCTCTTTGTCTCGACTCCCGACTTTTAGTCTCGACTCCCGACTTTTAGTCCCGACTCCCGACTTTTAGTTACACTCGCGGGTTCGTGATATTGCAGTGAGATCCGTGATTGGTTTACAGATATCACATCGCATTAGCCTGGGCAACAACCAATGAAAATGCACACAGAAGTCACGTTACTGTATAATATATGGTTTAGGGGCGTTGGAATTAGGTTTAGAAACTTATTTGGAATGTTGAATGTTCGTTTAGCGCTGTTTACATGAAGTGGATTGAATGTTCAAGTCAAATCTCGCATGTTGTTTCTCTTCTGATCTCGATCTCATCGAAACGAATGGCTGAAGTCAATCCATGCAGTGGAGTGGATTGACTTGAGATTCAACTAAGGATCGACTTGAATGTCTCCAATCTGATTCATCTAAACACGGTTTGACTTGAAAATGACTTGATACGCATGAGTGAAGTTATAGTGCGTGTCGTGCTAAATGGCGGACATTGAGGGAAGCACAGAAAATAGTGTTGGAAAACCGAAAACAATGTTCCAACTCCATGTAAACATGTACGGCTAGGGGTTCACGTAAACTTTCGAATTCTCCCAACTCACTCTCGTGTTAACATGAGAGGCTATATAAACACGGGCGGCCATTTTCTATTTCTTAAATATGGCACTGCATGTTTTACAGCAAATTCGATCGTATAGTAGCGTGCGTGCAGTCGCCCTTTGGGGAAGGCCACAAATTCGTGACTATGCCGCAATTGGGTGTGTCCTTTTAATAGTTTTAGATCTTTATCAGCATCGCAGAAGTTTCCTTTTCAGTCCATCCGACGCCACGCCTGAAAGAAAACCGACACTGAAACATGCACTCTAAAATGTTCTGACGTTTGATCATTGGACTCTTGGCCATATGTTCAAAAGTAATTTTATTTGTGAACTGTTCAGTGTATGTCTAGATATCGCGTAGGTGTCGCGTGTCGTATTACATTTGGAAACGCGTGTTTCAAAACATGTTTAAATATTTTCTATTTGTCCAAACTTAAATAAATTCTATATCAAAATGATCGCTTGATTCTGCCGAATCCGACACTATAGGTTTTGTCTACTAAATATATTTATAGATCCGTTGTTTAATTTTCAGAAAAACGGCCTTGTTTACATTTATATTACATTAGCAAACCTTGGCGCTTCCAGCACCGCTGCAGCTCATATAAGACCATAGATTCTATTTGTGAAAATCTATGCAAATATGCATTGCCATTGCCATATAGTCTTGCTAGAGTACGCACAGGCTACACGAAGCTTTCAGAAATCAGTAGCCGGAGTGAACGCCTTGCGCAGGCGGCTAGTTGACAATACAGAGAGAATTTTGAAGAAACTGGGCTTTTTAAAAAAAATATATTTGAATTTTTGTTTGAGTCATTTTGGCCATATATTCCTTCCAGTCTATGGGTCCAGTCTATGTTTTGTACGACTACATTACAATACATACATACATACATAATGCTATTTGAAATCTTGTTGTTAATTTTAATCCAGCGGCGACCCAGATGAGTTCCAAAGATTCAAAGACCCAGAGACCCAAAGACCCAAAGACCCAGAGACGCAAAGACTCAGAGACACAGAGACACAGAGACACAGAGACACAGAGACCCAAAGACCCAAAGACCCAAAGACCCAGAGACCCAGAGACCCAAAGACTCAGAGACACAGAGACCCAAAAACCCAGAGACCCAGAGACCCAGAGACCCAGAGACCCAGAGACCCAGAGACCCAAAGACCCAAAGACCCAAAGACCCAGAGACCCAGAGACCCAAAGACCCAAAGACCCAAAGACCCAAAGACACAATGCCACAAATATATTACCCAATACCCAATCTGGTTGCCCTCCGCTATTATAATTATACGACTATATAACGTATGCTACATGTATACCTTCTAATTATTATAATTATTCTTGACGTCACCGGTGACTTGCTATATGGCCCATCAACCCCAAAAGGGTTCCTTTAAAGTCCCCCCCCCCGACATCAACTTGTTTCTAACTCCAAATATTAAATATTCAACTCAGAATTAAAAAAAAAGGTTATGCATACAACGCGACACAATATAATAAAATAAAAATATCTGGACACTGTTACTGCACTCTGACTCACTGTTCTGAATTATCCTCACCCTTACTTTGTCTTTATGGTTTAAATCTTCTATTTCCACATCTATCCACCCACTCCATCCGATCCAATCACTGTCAAACCGCTGGAATATCACCGTTGCGTTCTTGTCCATTGGTTTGCCAAACAAGTTTTCTACCATTTCGCTTTTGCTGCTACAACTGCCAAGAAATCCAACCTTTTTCATTCCATTGTATTCCAGCAAGACGCTATTACCACAAGACGCTATTACCACAATCCTGAAAGCATTTGTGTATTAAAATTAGTCAAACCACAGAGGCGGAGAAGACGCGCGAGGAATGATGGGAAGAGGGAAAGAAAAGTAGATAATGTTGTCAATATGGCGCCCAAATTCCGTGATGGACTAGGCACCAGACTCGGAATTTCGATATATAACCAAATTTAACTTACGGAAAAGTTGGAAATTCATAAATTGTGAACAAAAGACACATTTAAATTGCTGGCAGACAATTCACAACTCGAGAATGTTAATATTGTTACACAAGGACAGGATTTTCCAGTTTTGAATTATGCAATGAAACATGTAAACAAACGCTACCCGAGAAAGTTTATATCAAAAGACACTGAACTGTTGTAAACATAGATCTTACCTATGATAAGTTGCACGTATACACGTAGTGCATGTGGTACGTTTGCGAGCTTGGTGTAATGTAGAAAGTTAGCGCTGAGAATATTCCAGCGCTGCATGTTCGTCGGCTTTGTTTAGGTAACGATTCAACGTTCGATATTAAAACGTTTGTCAGTCTGGCAGCGTTTCGAATTTTTTTATTCGTTCCGCAGGTGATTCCCATAGAAGAATTCAGAACTAATAACGTCCAGAACAACATTCTAGACTTTGATCTTGAAGAAAACATTGTACTTCGTGCAAACTATCGTCCCTATATCTCCCATGGCCAGAGAACCGCAGATTCGGTGTTTGCCGACTTCGAATTCGGTGTTAAAAAATCCTTCTCCGGCGTACTTGCACTTATTGCAAAGCATTCTATATCTTCTTCTGCATTATGGTTATCGTAAAGAGAATAAACAAGTCAAAATTAATTAAAATATATAGTTCACATCTAAATTGATTTAAAATGGCAGACACGTAAATAACAGCAAGAATCAAATAAATTCCTTTAATCGCACTATTTCTTCACGAAAATCGTCATGCTAACTTTTGATACTTAGATCTTGAAGGGAGTGCTGAATTTCTCCCAAATCATCGGGTTTTGATGCCATTTACCCAAGAACCGCAAATCGTGCCAGAGAACCGCTCTGGCAGAGGCTTCTCAAATCTTTTTCCACCTTCCCGACGTTCTCCGCGCGCTTTACGATTGCCCACGCGCCTGCGAATAGAAGCCTCTGCGGAGGAGAGAGTGACTGGATGAGTGAACAAAATTAATATTCATAAACGCAGAAGCAAGTCTCTCTCCTCCGCAGAGGCTTCTATTCGCAGGCGCGTGGGCAATCGTAAAGCGCGCGGAGAACGTCGGGAAGGTGCATCATTCCTCGCGCGTCTTCAACCTCTTACCCAGGGCCTTCTCTGCTTTCAAAATGGCGCGAGGAGAAGACCCTGGCAAAGGCTGGTCACGTGATTCCAAAATACTCCAAGATTCTTGGAGTATTTGGTCACGTACATACATACATACATACATACATAATTTATTTATACACGGTAAAATCATCAGTATAACTATTTACATAATTAAGAAAATTAACAAGAATAAAACTAATTAAATATATTACAATATATATTACACTAGAGAAGTAGATAAAGAAGTTAAACAAAAAATACTGTTTTACGTGATTGCCGTGTGAAAATCTGATGTTCAGAATAAGTAATTTATTTCCTTTTTAAACTGACGAAACGAGGTCATATTCCTTACATGCTGAGGCAGATTATTCCATAGTTCAGCACCGCTATAGCTAAAACTTCTATTTAGATAATCTGTACGTGGCAAGGGTAATGCGAGTCGCCTTTCCGAATTTCTTAAAGAATAAACTGTGCTCGGAGGAATAAACATATCTTGCAGGTATTTCGAGGCCTGGTTGAGTTTAGAGACTTAAACATTATTGTAGTCTTTTGTTTTTTACGACGAGTAGCAAGCGTGTCCCAATGCAACGTATTTAGAAGCACACTTGAGCTAATCTCGTAACCAGTTTTCATAATCACTCTGGCAGCACGGTTTTGTAATTTTTGCAGTTTATCACTAAATTGATTACATATGCCATCCCATACAGGACTACAGTAATCAAAATATGGTAAAATTAATGCATTATAAATTTGAACTGCAGTATTTGTGGAGATAAACGATCTTACTCGTTTAAGGGCACCAACACCTGAGGAAACTTTCTTACACATTTCGTCAATATGATTTGACCAAGAGAGTCGTTCATCAATAGTAAGTCCCAATGATTTGGTGTGACCAACTCTCTCAATCCTTTTACTTTCGATTTTAATGTGAATTTGGTTATTTTCCTCTGTGCGAAGCTTCTGCCTTGAGCTTATAACCATAAACTCAGTTTTTACTATATTTAAGCTTAGTTTGTTTGCTTTCAGCCAACAGTTAAGATTGTGTAATTCCGAGTTTATTTCAGGCTCAAGTTCACCTAGGCTTTCAGCAGAGAGGCTTATATTTGTGTCATCTGCGAATAAATTAGCTGAGGCCTTACAGAGGCAGTTCGGCAGATCATTGATGTAAATCAAAAAAAGCAAAGGGCCAATAATGCTGCCAGTGGATAATTTGAGCTTCGCCCGTCCTGGGGGGAGCGGTTGATTCGTTCTTATAAATGTCAAGGTTGTTGCAAGTCCGGTAACGTTAAATTCGAGCGGTAAATATAAAGATATATTTCAAAATTTACGACATTTGCTGGATAATTCATATTTGTTGCCGTCAATCGCCAGAAATGAAGCCGAAGGCGACGAACGATCATAAACTGATAAACAGAAACCCGCTCTGCGGTTACAGGTACTGATACATACACTAAAAATATTCGAATGCTGTCGATTGTTGGAAGTATATTTACCGTCCAGTATAGCACATTTATGTTTCTTGTCCACACGTTTTGGATTTGTGGAAATTTAATTGTCGTATCTGTCGATTTATACTCAAACGGCATATTCGGATTGAATCTGCTGTCCTCGACTCCTCGTTGACTTTGAGGTTGTACTTTAATACAAATATTCGATCAACAACATTTCTTCGATCGACGAACATTTATATAGATCAGCACTGAAGACTTTGACTTTGCATATTTCTAAACTTTTTAAATTAATAGATTCGGAAAGTCCAGAAACCGAAATATTAATAAACACTTCTTGCTTGCATAATAAAGCAAATATGTTATAATGTAGACGCTTCTTACTAAACACGGTCATTAACTGATTTGATAAACTTGTTAAGAGAATGTCTTGTTATTTGTACGATTTGGTTATTCTTGAGTGCCTAAATAGTTCGCTGAATAGTTTTATCTGTGACTGTACCGCTGTTTATCAGTGACTGTACCGCGCCCCCCGGTACAGTGTGAGTCACTCATCAAGATATTCCAAAATTATTGGTGTCATGTGACCAGCCTTTGCCACGGTCTCGCGCCATTTTGAAAGCAGAGAAGGCCCTGGGTACGAGGTTGGCGCGTCTTCTCCGCTTCTGGGGAGGAGAGAGGAAGCGAGTCGTATACAAACACCTACTGACAATGACTAGTTAAATATGGCTATTGTTTATTTAAAAATAGCTGCAATAGTGAAATATCGTTTAATATATATACAAGTCATTTTAAAATAATAACTTACCTTCGCAACATTCGCCATTTTCAATCACTTCGAAGCGCGTGTTCATATCGGAACATATCGGAACGTTATCGCTAAAAACGGGAAATCCGTTATTGTACGAAACCTTCACGATCACTTTCGAGCATCCATGATGTTTGAAGAAAGTTTAGAGCAAAATAGCAATAGCAAATTGCTGTTAAATTAGCGAAGTTTTGCCAAATCAGACAAAAAAACAACTTGTTCTGTGTACATAACGTCTCTTGTAAAATCCCCCACATTTCCCCTTTGTATTGGGGCAAAAGCTCAAAAGCTCCTATATTTGCCTTTGATCCAAAGCCCCCACAAAGTCGTTAAATTCCCTAGGTACAGCCCGGGGTCCCCCCACCCTCGTCTCCTTTGTGAGGATACGACCCTCCGCAATAGCGACATTTCTTTTCGTTTATGACTTAATTTACTCCCTCGGGTATCTTTTCTTTAGACTCGATGTCGCGCGCTTGATATGCGCTTTGTTCGTCGCGTCTACCATCGATAAGAATGGATTTCAAATCATACGTAGGATCTCGCAAAGCTTTCTTGCGAATTCTCGACGACGTGCCAGCGGTGATTTGTTACTACTCTTTACTTTGCGTCAAATCCCTCCTTGTGCAGGGATTTGGCGTGCTGAGACTCTGCGGAATTTCGCACAGTATCATGGATATGAGGAGCTAGCTCTACCAATTTCAAAGACAAATGACTTGCTTTGCGCTTTGAAACCCAGTGCACCACAGCGACAGATGCACATTGAAAACTATTTTAAGCCAACATAACTTGCTAGGCGTCAGTATACACGCATCGAACATGTGGCATTTTTGTTATTCGTTTCGTTACTCCTTTCGTTACTCCTTTGTTTTATTATTTTTTCGGTTTTTGAAAACTGTTTTGTTAACTACTTGTTGTTTTTTTCAAAGTCTGATCTACATGTTACTGTTATCAGTGTTTTAAAATTGAATAAAAAGGACATTTGACCACACCCAAGGCCCATTGTTGGCGTCACTCTATTAAGCGGCCACAAAGACATTCCCCGAAGGTGGCCCCTTAATAGAGGTTCGACTGTATAAACATTTCGAAGTCCTGTATCCAATTCTGCCATCGGGTTGCCAAGCTTGCTCCAACTTCTGAATCTGGGTTGAATTCTCGTACTGGCTGAATTGATACAGACTGTGTATTAACATGGATGTTCGCTGGTTCAGCTTGCTTTTGCGCCATTCTCGTCGCCAATATAATATTCTCATTTATTTCATACGCTTTTAATAATAATCATCATAATATCAACACTCGTGGTCTATTCTGCCTCAGACAGTCTATTAGTCTCTTTCTCGTTTCCTGTTCTCATACATATATATGTCCTCGACCAACGTGGTTAATACCTATTACAGGTTCAATAAATAATTTTTCAAACCTTTTCGAGCCTTCGTGGTTCGCTCAAGACTGGCGGCCGTGTAAAAAAAACATTTTGTGGGAGATCGACTGAAACATTACCTGCAAACCGCGCAGGGGCCTAGGACTTTGCCTCACTTTTTGCCCCACGAATGACCAGGTATCAGATTTCAACTTACATCGAGTTCACTGGGCCAAGTTCGTTGGCACTTGCCCGCCCAAAACTTTCTTACAACCAAAATCCTTTCTTGGAACGAGGATCCCAGGATCCACCACTATTTCCAGGTCTGCCAACAACCGCAGAATAAGAGTGTTCAACATCCAGAAACTATATCTATACTTTGTTTATTTTAAACAGTATGTTTACTTGGAGTGGAGCTTGCCAGTTGTTTTTTGAAAAATGATACGCGCGCAACACCCTGAAACTCGCCTATTGCAAGTTATTTCTCCGATCATTAATAATTCACGAAGAAAATTCAAAAGAAATGTTTAATCAGGTGTTGTCAATCGGATACAAGTTCGTCTTGATTAAACATGAATTAGATGTGTGAATTCGGTAAATTACATACAATAATCGCGTACAGTTTGACCACTCACCTTTTCAAAATATTCTAACGATGTAAATAGATAAAAAATAATGTGAAAATATAATCTATTAATCTTTTTTTAAAACACTGTTTGACTTACAACACACACAGAACGAACCCGATCGAACGTCATCAATGGTTCTATGAGAGTATGAATATGGGACCTGTCTTCACAACTATCACCCCTGATGAAGACACTAGATCGGAGTGTCGAAACGTTGGTCATGAACAGTAACTTTTTAAGCTACGTTCAAAAAACTTTTAAGCCAGAATAGCGTTAAACTATGTAAGATTGGAATTATTGTCATATGTGTAAAATCACGTAAATTTAGGTAATTTTAGGAAATCAGTAACATTCGCAATGCCGCCTTCTAAATTTTCACCATCATGGAACAATTTTTAACTGTCATCTTACTACCCGAACCACTATCACTAGTGACTACCATCTTAACCATGGGCTATGATTTCAAAAACTTATCTTTAAACTTATCTTTAATTCTTTAAAGTAGGATAACTCTGGGAACGTTAACATGGTCAATATAGCGATGCCAACACCGACCTTTTGCGTGTGCTCGGCGCCATTATGTTAAAAAGACTCGGACCGTTTACGTTGACACTGTCAGAGTTTGCTGCATGTGCAGTGCTTTGAAATGATTCAATTGAAACCACTTTGCCTTCACCACCCCAGTTTTATCAAATTCCCCAATATTGCTCCACGGTTCATAAGGAAGAAAACACAACTGAACAAAAGTCGAAAATTTCTAAATATTTTATTAATTCATTAATAGACAGGTCACACAATGTATTAAGAGAGGACTCGATTAAAAGTGACCAAACAGATCTGGTCTGTGGATGTAAAGAAATTGTGCCAGTAAAGACTAGTTTGCCAAGATTACAAGAATTTAAAAAAAAAACACCTTCCACATGGCTTTACTCTTGAGCTTTTTGTGGTGATACCAACAAATCTCGGTAACAAAAAATACCAACCAAGAGAGCTCTCTGAAAAAGGTTTCATATACCCACAGACAAAAAGCGTATGGTTTCAATTTGTACAAGGCTAACTAGTGTTTTTGTCAGTTTCGTCGTGCACCGCACATAGATAGAGGAATCCAATCTTTTAGTAAAATATTTCCATTTCCAAGACCAACGGTTAGAAGAGCAATGTACCAACACCACCCATCTCACTTTGTTCTTTGACGAAAATCTCGAAGTATTGGTAGATAATGGTCACAGCCAGCAGAATTCCAGTCCCGGATCCGATTGCCCCTAGAAAGATAAAACGCCAGTTAGGGCCTGTTCACATGAGGCGAGTTATCTTGGGGGGTAGGGTTATCCCTATCCCCCGAGATTTTTCCATGTTAAAAAAGTAAACCATTCACATGAGACGAGATAACTCGGGGGATACCTCCATGTGAACACTTTCGCCAGAGTTATCTCGGGGGTTAGGGTCAACTTTTGTATAATTACGCATGCGCACTATTCTTGTTCACGTGCCATTTGCGTGCCTTAATTGTTGACGTTACTGGCGTGTTCTTTTGTTCACGTGAAAGCTAGGGTTACCTCAGGGGCCAGGGACAACTCGGTAGTTGCGTTTTATCATGTGAAACAAGGTCAACGTTGACCCTAGCCCCCGAGTTATCGACCCCCCGAGATAACCCGGTCTCATGTGAACAGGCCCTTATAAGACGACAAGTACAAAGACAAAAAAGAAAACAAAAACAAATCCAAGCGATCAACGACAGACAACGATTGCAAATCAACTGCAACACACAGTAGCTCTCCTTACCTAAAAAGTCGGCCAGAACAGAAAGTGCACCAATGCACAAACCACCAAACGCAGCAGCAGTGGGAATATACCTGCAAACATAAACAACGAATAACAAACTTAGCGTTTCTTGAATACATAAATTGTACACGTCGATTAAGGTAGCAATAAGGTTATCCAGTATCACCTCGTAAAAACACACGTTTTGTAGGAGGAGGAAAGAGTGTGGGTAGCAACCCACGAAAACTTAAGCGAAAATATTAAAACGTTGCGAAGTTATAACTTTCCAAAACCACCTGAAAGATCTTTTCAATTCGACCTTTGAAGCACTGATATAAAACTATTTATTTGTTACAAACATGAATTTCCCACCCCCTTGATATTTTGGCATTTTTCAACTATTGCTACCCTATAACAGAGGGTAACACTGAACTACACCTATACGTTTCTATGGCATTTGTTTAATACGTGGGTTTTCCTTGGAAAAGCGAAAATTAGTCATACTGGAGGTACATATCACACCATCATTACAAACCAATACATGTACATGTACTGTATAAGAAATCTTCACTACCCATCAGAACCGAACCCAAGTACTTGTATATATATAGCTCAATGGTTTAAGTATTTCACCAGTAATCAGGGGGATGATAAGAACAGTAGTTGGACATTATTATGGTTTTCAGTAATGGTTAGGGTTATTACACAAATTGTGACTTTTTGACGTAAGGGTTTCCCCACAAGTAAATAAAATCGTGACGTTAACCAGAACAAAATACTAATTCACACAGGAAACAGTTGAAAATAAAATGACTAATTACAAGTAATTCTAAAATTAAAAAATGATCGCTTAAAAATATTTTCGGGGAATGAGTCTCATCCCAGAAATTCACGCCATTCCACTTTCTCTCTCAAGTTTACTGTACCTATTCAACTCGTGGATCATAGATTTATCACGATGACCACGCATAACCATTTGCTGGTCTTTCAGTTGCTTAGCGACATCTTTAGCTGACGAACCAGACACATCGATCCAGGTTTTGGAGAAGAATGCACAGGTTCCCAACATGAAAATTATATAAATAACTGCATGGACAGGGTCTTGTATGACGTGGGAGAGTGTCTCAGGAGGAGACATATAGTAGCACATGCCACCGGTTGGATATGAACGTGAAGGACCACCTGATGCTTCCTAAGAACACAAAATGAATCACTGGTCAAAAATGATATACAGTAGTCAGTTGACAATATGAACTACATGTATACAGTACAAGCATACAGATAATGGAAGGGAACTGGATAGGAAACTTAAACCGCTGTTATGAAACCGGAAACGATGTTTGCACAACTTGCTATGGTAATTATACACTTACAAGCAGCTATAAATATGTACCTAATGGGTGGTCCCACATGGCCAGGATCAACCATTGCTGAAATTAAACAATAGTGTAATATCACTTAAGTTCAGCAGTGTCTGATTTTAGCCATGTGGGACAACCCGTTAGGTGCATTAGCCCCGTATAAAGTGTATAATTACCATAGCAAGTTGTGCAAACATCGTTTCCGGTTTCGTAAGTTTCCTATCCAGTTCCCCTTATTTCCAAAGTCAATCGAGATATGGTCTGGAAACTCAGCAAACTTCAAAGCGCCTATAATGAGCAGGGATTTTATGTTGAACCCTACCTTACACCGTGCACATCCTTTGTTTTAGGTTTATTAATATTTAAATAACACGGTTGAGTGATTGAACTGAAACGTTGCTATTGGAGAATTCGTTCATTATACTAAAATACAATGCGTTCAGTGACCGTGCACCGTGCACAAAAATGCATAAAGGCGAACAAAAAGATAGACCAAAAACTTTAGCTGAGTTTCCAGACCATATCTCGATTGACTATGAATTATCTATGGTATAAGGGCCAGTTGCATGTACGAAGCCTGGATAGCATACGGGTGGGATAAGTCCTAGCGAGTGAATAGCGCTAACAGTTTTTCCAAAAACCAAACTTAAATTTTATCTGCCGAATAGATACACAAGTTGCTATTCAGTGGTTAACATTTAAATTGTGGTTCTTTAGCTAGATTTTTTTCATCCATCGGATTAAAAGCTATCCGGGCTTTGTACAACCAGCCCCCAGAAGTTTCACAAACAACATTTGGAAACTATTTCGAGCTTGCACTCCAAATATACCGTATACCTAATTCGAGCTAGTGCATATGGTTCACAGTGAGTGGAGACTATACTCTGTGGCAACGCAGGACCAAAATTGACAACAACAAACTTTCAACAGCTTTACAAGCACTGTTAAAAGGACCTTTTCACTCAAAATTTTACAGCAACAAAATGTCATCAAAATTCGGTCAAAAATAAGATGTCACACGCCTCAATTCGTTGTTTTGAAATTGCCTATATAAATTCACAAAAACTACGTACAGTACATATCTCGTATAGTACACCTGTCAAAGAAGGAAACACATTAATATTTAATACATCAATTTGTAATCCGCTGTCAGACCTTTCAATAATTCGCTTTAATTTACTGTATACAAAAACACAACTTTCACGCAGAAAAAAAAATACATGTAAATGAAATTTACCTCCCAAGTTCCAAGCAGGCTTACTATAAAATGTCCACTGAATTTCACCGACAACATTTGTGATATGAAATATATGTTGGACACCAAGGCACTCTGGAAGAAAGAAGACAGTTGAAGAAACTTAATTTACCGATTCAACTAATTAATGCTTGAGAAATAAAACAGGACTGCTCTTTTAATTCTCAAATGGGATGCCGTTAGCAGCGCTTTATATTTTGCCTGCGAGTTCCTTCGTTAGTTGTTCGTTCATGCGAGATCAATTATGAATAGGCATGACACCGCCCTGCATGTAGGACTGGGCCTGCTTAAAATTGAATTTACTTACGAGGACTTACTCAGAAGGGATTCGCCGTTAAGGCAAAAATGCCCTGGGTACGGGTTGAACCCACTGATCTCGAAATAAAACTGGATAGTGCAACCTATTGTCCACTGGTTCATAAAATGAAGCCAGCTAAACAAAAGAAATCCGTAATTACTAAGGGACCAAACATGCTGAAAAATGTCTTTATGTCTTCTTAAAACGTCTTCTGTACCAAAAAAGACTATTGAACTATATTTTCCTTCAAAGATTCAGCATCTCATTCAACAAAATGTTTATATCGGTGCCAGAATACGCTAGAAAGACCATCACTTGGTCCCTTAGTAATGGGTGACTTCCGGCTTCATTTTGTAAACAATAGATGCTTAATCCAGTTTTATTTCGAGATCAGTGGTTGAACCTCACTCCGCCGACATAAAATTATTGCAGCGCCGTTGGCAGCACTTTATTTTCTGCCTAGAGCTCGTTTCTTAGTTCGAGCGAAATCAATAGGAACAGGGCACCGCCCTGTGGGACTGAATCGGGTCATCACCTACCTATACTAAGAAGGCTTCTGATTGGTTTAGATAACCTAACCCAAACAAAACTCCTAACCCTAATCAGTAAGGAGCATGGGAACGAATTGATAATTGTCAATGTGATTGGTTACTTATAGGCAATCAGAAAACTCGTTCATATTAAGTACAGTAGGTCTTTACCGACTGAATCTGATCACACCAAGACTAGCTTGGCGTCAAGAGAATATAGTATAAGTCCCAAAGCAAGGCTTGGTTACGAGAACAAAAGCGTGGGGAGAAGTAAACTGTTAATAAAAAGCATTTTTAAATCGCACGTGTTTCTATAACTGTATGGAAAGATTACGTCATTACACGCCATCAAACACGCGAAAAACGTAATGGAAAAACTTTTTTCTTTCATAAAATAACTCGCAGAAACCGTGGAAATGCCGTTATTATGGAGTAATATGGTTCTCCTTACTAAGGCCAGTAAGGAGAACCATCGTACTCAATAATAACGGGATTTCCACGTTTTCTGCGAGTTATTTTATGGGGGAAAAAAGAAACTACCGTCTTCTCATACGTTATAAAAACACTCCCGGTAGTTTAAGAGGCCGTGAAATCGTCCGGAGAGTTCCCATCCTGTCTCGTTTTTCCAAACCTCCCTTCGTATTTCTACGACTGTATGGAAATACAAAAAATGTTATCTATTTTTTAATGTCGTGGCAATAGAAGCGTTCCTAAAATACCATTTAACAATTATTCGCCGAAGGCGAGGTGAATATCGGTGTATAATAACCGAGACGAAGTTGAGGTTATTGTTCACCGATATTCACTGAGCCTGAGGCGAATAATTGTTTTAGTATAAATACACATTTTCGTACTTTTAGGAACAACATTTTCTTTAAAATTGTTAATTTCCTCGTATGTCGCATGACAACTTGGCTGGCGGCCATTTTGAATAAACGCTGTAGGTGATTATCGAGAATTAATCTGAAGTAGCTCGACCAATCAGCGCGCGTGATTTTCTATAATCACCTGTGTATTTATACTAATGCAATATATTCCTCAAGTTGACCTTCAATTTGATCAAATTTATTGCTAACTTCCTGTTTTGAATTTGAGTAGTTTCTGGTTTTTAAACAACCAATAAGAAAAAGGACTATTTGCAAAACACCAATCAAATTCAAAACAGAATTCAAAACAGGTAGTTGTCAACGAATCTTATCAAATGAATTGTTCAACTTGAGGAATATATTGCAACAATATTTTACGGAACGCTTCTATTGCCACAACAGTAATAAGCTTTTCAATTTTATTGAAACAATGTTTTACATTACATTATATCAATTTATTTACTTTCTGTATGCAGATCTTACCTGAAGTATAATTGGAATGTTGGAGGTATAGAACAGTTTGATAGGATAAGAACTGTATTGACCACGATAGCGAGCAGACTTGATTGGCAAATCAACACGGAAGCCCTATTTTAAATCATAAAAATATACAAAAGTTGCATGACAACTACGTATACATGTTGATGAAGCAACACTTTTTCTTTCATAATTCATATTTAGGGAAGTGCCGGGTAAAAAAGTATAGGTAAAATTTGGGGGCCAAGCAACTACAGTAACAAGGTTGTTTTCATTTACATATAAATGTGTTGAACGCTACTACTGAATGCAATACACTGAATGCAATACACTGCACTGAATGCAATACACTGAATGCACAGTCAATTAGTCAAATTTATAAACTTTACGGTGATTAACCTGGTAGACCTGGCTACTTAGGAACAGGAACTACTTAGGAATTATCGTTCCAATACGGTATACGATAAACGGATATATTCTTTGTCGGACTTGCCGTGTTGGAACAACCATATACAACGCACCTCTCAGGCATTATTAACAAAAAAACGCGAAAGATAAAGCACTGACCACGTGGCAAGAAGACGGTCGTCTTGTGAATTATGTTCCTGAGTCCCAGGTCCCCGTGCTTAAAAGTGAACGACGGAAATTTTTGGCGAAAGCCCAAAATTGGCAGGTTTAAAGGCCTATATCTCAGAAACTATTAAACTAAATCAATTAGATCCCAAGGATAGTGCAAAGTTTCTAGTCAAAGATAATAAAAAAAATATTCCCATGTGTACGGACAGAGCTGCCAACCCTGCAGCTTGCCAGCCCATTTTCTAAAGCAAAGCGAATGCAAAGTGGATGTAAAGATACACAAGTTTTTATTGCCTTTACAAATTACGATCGTCTGATGATTATGTTGCTAGCTTCACGTTATTAACCTTGCGAATCGTCTGCCCAATCACGCGCTAAGTTCACGCAGGTACAGATATATGTGGCCATACAGACGTTTATTCAACGCCAAATCAAAATGCGAAGACAGTCTACAATCTTCAGTATACAGAATTTGTTATTGAGCTGATGTGCAAAACTGCTCGAGCGTCACTCGTGTAAAATATAACAGACACGAACCAACAACACTCCACAAACCGACTTCACAACATCGTCAACATGCCAGACCATATTGAATATAAAGCTTTTAAAATTTATTCGCACCTTCCGCTAGTTAGACAATAAATCCTTTCATCCAGACCATATTTAATTACCCATGCAGCTAAGCCTAGAAAGCCGTTGTTTCGAGAAGAAAATTGATCGCTCCTTTCGTTTCTCCGCGGAGAAACCACACCATTGTTGTATTCGCCAGTCGCAAACAAAACCACGCGTGCGCACAGTGCTATTCTAATATATTCCGGGGGGAAACTTCTTTCATTCTCGATATATTAAGATATATTATAATATTCAAGAAATACCCATAGATAAGGTACAAACCTGTCTGTTATCGCTCTTTAGGACTTACGAGCTTTAAGCAACATAAATATTTGTCGTATATGAAAGACTGATACTAGTGTTTCACATTTTCACTGGTTTTAGCCTTTTAACTACGACAAGTACGTTGTAGTTAAACCTGGTAAGTTTACCCCCCCGGAAAGTTTACACTATCTATCGATCATGTGAATTTTCGCCACTCATCACAATACTCACAGTTTCTGCGAAACTATGCACTAAAAACGGTAAAATAACTTCTTAACTAATTTTGTCTACTCTATTTAAATACGTTAAAACCCCACAAGTGATATAAGCACTTTAAACAATTTGCGCCGGGTGTTCCATTTGAATGGTAAAGTTCAGATCCCTTAATACACTAGAGAAAAAGTTTTCAAATTTGTGACGAACCCAAAACGTTTAACGTACCAGATTCGTTTTGCCGTTTACACAGAAGAGGATGAATACAAAATAGAAACTTCCCGGTTTGATTGGTTTGGTCACGTATCCGGAGATTTTGAATCCGGCAAAAAAGGGGAAATTTTGTATCCGAATACTTCTGGATCCCAAACAATACGTAATGTGAACGGTTATTCCGATGAATCCGAATACTGTTTTAGTGTAAACGCCTAACGAATCCGAATACTGTTTTAGTGTAAACACCTAACGAATCCGAATACTGTTTTAGTGTAAACGCCTAACGAATCCGAATACTGTTTCAGTGTAAACGCCTAACGAATCCGAATACTGTTTTAGTGTAAACGCCTAACGAATCCGAATACTGTTTTAGTGTAAACGCCTAACGAATCCGAATACTCGGTGTAAACAGGGTGGTGTTAAGTTTTTACGGATGTCAATTCTGAGAACTGGTGTAACCTATGCGCCAATTTTGCTGCTTTAGCATATGCGTAAATAGCAATTTTGTCGAGTTGATATTCTGTCACGTCAGCAGCCGTCCAAGCGATACACATGCTCAAATATCACACATTTGCTTCGGTAAAATTGTTTAAAATTTTGTGCATAAAAAAATAGAAAAAACTTAAACAACATACTTGGTTTCTAAAAAAAAAAGACAGAACTTCTTTTAGTCAAGTTTATAGCGATAAAAACTTTCAAAGAAAAATCTGTCTTGACAACTTTGAACTTTCCCTAATATTTTTCTGCAGTATTCAATGTGGAAAAACTGACCAGATGACAATTTTTAGAAATTTTGACCGAAGAAAACTGCATGGAGATCTGCGTCTAAATAGACGAAAACCATGAAACTTCGACAAATTTCAAACGCCATTATTACCATGGTAACAGCAGATATTAGCACTATTTAACAAATACTTCATAAGTGTGGTTTTCCTTTCTGCAGTTCAGTATACAGAATAATTATGTAATAGTTATTCTGAAGACAGCAATAACCATAGACTATGACTGAAGGTAACAAGCCATGAAAAACCTGCCTAAAACTCTGGGGAGCCACCTTGATATTTGACTGTTCAGTGTTGGTGCAAAATAATGAGCCAACCCAATGTTGAACCTTAACTTATTCAATCCATATAGTACATTGTTGACTGTAGAACTACAACATACCTGGAAGTAAATCACAACTGCAAACACAAAGATGGTAGCCATGAGATTCATTAAGTTAGGCAAATTTTGGCGGTAGAAAGCCTCGCGCAAACCACGGACTTTGTCAGTTCTTGTGGCCAACAGATGGAACAGAGCAATGACAGCTCCTTCAAATTCAGTTCCTAAATGTAGAAAACAACAACGGTAAATAGTTTATAAATCAGAAAACACAAGTATCTGAGAAAATGGAAACTAGTTTGGGAGATTACAAAATAAGACGAGGTAATACGGCCAACATTTTTCTTCAACTTCCAACGCAACTTTGATTTTGTTGTAAGCTGGAAAAAATTGTTGAAAAAAGTAGACTCCAGTTCTACTTGCTGCAACATGCTGATTCAACTTGCAAAATGCTGATTCAACTTGCAACAAAATCACCGTTGCGTGACAATGTTTAAGGTGGGTGGTAATACGTGCAACAACGCATTTCAACTTGCAACGCAACAATGTTGCAGCAATTTGTTGCTCGTATTGAGCGATTTATTGCTCAATTTGGTATTCGTACTTTTATGATTATACACTAGTGTTGTACAGTGCAGGTACCGTAGATATAATTATCAAACGATATCTCATGTAAAACCAGTGACATCAGGGTTTAAATTACCAATATGCATCTGAAATTTTCATATCGCTTCTGTCAAAAAAATGTCTTTCCCCCCAAATCAATCAAATTAAAACATGACCCGCTCACTTCACTTACCTCTACCAGTATTCACAGTTGCTGGACTGAATGCTTTCCAAACAATTGTTTCACAGATGTTTGTTGCAATGAACAACGAAATACTGTCAAGAAAACACGAATAAGTAAATATTAGCAGATGATACCCAAAAATACAGCCGAAAATTATTAGCATATTCTTATCACAAATTTTATAAGCTTTTAATAATTTGATATAGAGGATGTAATGCACTACATCCTTTAACACTGGAGACACTCCTGAAGGTATATGGTAACTTTAAGGACTGCGTTAAACGTCGCACAACAGACGAATTTAATTTGAATTAAGTTCGTTGGTAAAGCGACGTAAATGCGATGTCGAGTTAAACGTCAAATTTAATTGTTTTTACTTGGACGCGTGGAGCCTGAAAACGATTGCTTATTCGTCGTGTAACTCGAATACGCATTACGTCGCATTATCCGTCTGACTCAGACGAATTGAATTGCCAAGACGAATTTAATCGAGTTATAGGTCGCAGTTTCGTCGAATAAATTCAAACAATTAAATTCGTCTATTGTGCGACGTTTAGCGCAGACCTAATTCTTTCTGCCAGACTTACCCAGAGCCTAAACCATATCCTTTTTGTAACAGTTCATCAAGTAATAAGACAATAAGTCCAGCACAGAAAAGCTAGAAAAGAAACATTGAAAGTCATGCAGGTATGTACAGGTAACAATTTTTACAAAACATCTACAGTACATGTATCTCACTAGTGACAACAATGATCATGGAGAAGTTTTGTTGAGAAGTTTTGCTGTGAAGTTGCGGCTTAATAGCCTCCAAAAAATATAGGGTTCCTTGTATACAGTAGACCACACATCATCAAACTGGGCCAAAAGCTGGGGCTTCATTGGAGCAGCCATTTTGTGGAAATATGCACCATTTGCTAGGGTGCTGTTGGTAAGTATACTATAGACCTTTTAATAAGTGCAGAGTACGTCATTTTCCGCACTTGGCGTCATTTTCAGTCTTTTGAATTCTACTGAAAATATACAAAAGCTAAGACAATAAACGAAATTGAAAAAAATTCAAAAAGAAAAATTGAAAAGAATTTGACGTCATAAGGTGAAAATTACGTATTCTATACTTATTAAAAGGGTCTGTAGAGTTTAATGAATTAATACAATTTTGAACATGTATTCACGTTTTGTACCTGAATGATAATGATGAGACAAACTCCTGAGCCAAGTTCAGAAGGATCACCATACATTCCAGTCATAACATATACCACAGATTGACCAACAGTAATAATCATACCAAACACTAAAATAAATCAAATCACTATAATGACAAAAACCAATAACTTTATGCACTGTATGTACAGTAATCTCAAAAGTTTTGTAACACCACCATGGGTCAAAGTGCATGTACTCGTACAGGTACATGTAGTCTTAAGGACTAGTACATAATACTAATAGTGTACCAACGTTCAAATTAACGATTCGTGATTCACGAACCAAATTACGAACGCAAAAGCAAAGATTTTAATAAAAATCACGAATCGAAAATAACGAGTGACTTTTGAAACTTTATATGATCGCATATTCGGAGCTAGAGGCCTAGGTACTAATACTGAGCTGGTCTCACATAGCATACATGAAGTAGTTTGATCCACTGCCCAGTACTGATTTGTGGTTTCAATCAGCTGTTATCAATCAATCGTCGCCTAACTTCCTCATCACACAAGTATCCTGAAAAGCGCAGGAAATTGGAGAAAAGTTACAACGTTGTTGACATTTCTCTTCTGACAATGTCGGACTTGGAAGACGAGAATGACGACAACGTGGTCGACTGGAACTGAGTTATTTAAAGTCCGCAAGTCACAGAGAACGCACGGCAAGCTCTGGGAACTGATTAAATCGATGCTGACATTTGCTGACGCTAAATATTGTTCATGCATGTATATATGATTTTACAAAACTTTAAGTTTTATATATATACAAAACTTTTATAATATTCAGGTTTGCAAAACATTTTTACAGATGATTATTGTTCAGTTTTATTTAAACAAAAAATAAACCTTTTTGTTTCTTGAGAGTATTAGTATTTAAGGCACTGATGGCTACTTTAAAATGGGGGTAAAAATCAGGCATTATATTGAAGAAACATTTTTAAAATTGACGAACCAGTTTTCAATAGTTAATTCGAACCTTGTGTACACAGTTCCATTTGTATACAGTATCATCTGTATACACATACAGGTATATTATGGTATAATGTAGGCAACTACACTACTAACAGTACAATTTACATTCTATACTGCACATCATAAACACTGTACTAAATTATTGCAATTTCATTTGTAGATTATTAATCACATGATGCAGCCTGATTTCATTGAACCAATGACAGTTCTCTCTGCAATTTCATGAACCAATAACATTGCTTGTTTTGTATAAATTGTGAATTGCATCAGTTAACATGATTCAAATTATTGTCTATGTGTATGCCCTGGAAATTCTTCAAAAATATTAAATAAACCTTTTGGAAGGTATTTTTTCTATTGTTTATTGTATAAAACAAATAGATTTCACTTTCCCATTATCTGTTCAGTTGTACAATACACAGCAGATTGAGATGTCACAATGCAGTAAGAAGATCATGGGCCACTTTTTTTTGTTCTTACCATATACTGTATTGTGACATCATCTGTGTATCTATATGTACATGTAACTAGAACAAACAATGCCAAAATGAAATTTGTTTGTCAATCAGTCAATGCATAACCACACATTGTTGATTACTTACACTTCTGAGCTCCATTGAAAAGGGCACGATCCTTCACTGAATCACCAACATCAATAATTTTTGCTCCTGCCAAAAGCTGTTGAGAAATATTATCGATGTTTTTTTACAAGTACATATCAATATTTGATGTACAATTATACTCTTATATCACATCAGTGTGTTTTATGAAACTTGCTAGTACAGTATGTACTGTACACAGGCCTTCCCAGGAACAAAGCAGTGCAACCAACCATACTCCTTAAGCTATCTAAGTGTGCAATGGAGTGTGTGATATTAAATTTTTCATTTTCCCATTTTGTTGTGCATTAAGCCTGTAAGACCCTCAGAACCAATTTAATGGTCGCTACCTCTGTTAGATTCACTTTTACCCCTTAGAAGACATGTTTCACTGTGTTTAGTTTGTGATCATATTGCCTACTTAACAACAGTGGCGGACACTAGGGGGGGGCGATCGCCCCCCCCCAATAATTTTAGCTGAAGCTTTCATTTTGAAAAGTGGAAGCACAAGAATAGAATATGTTAACGAAACAAAAGCGTGTGCAGAACGGAGTCATAGACGAACTATGCATAGACTGATCAAATTCTGATATTTATTTATTTTAAAAGAAATATGTGGATTTCACTCGCTTAGCGAATAAATTTTACATTGTCATTGGCGTGTTAATTAAACCACCTTGCAATTCCATTCACAAATGTAGATAATCATCTAGAATATTTTCTCTGAAATGTTTTTTATGCTTAGCATGTGATTTATAACAAAATGCACCATTAAAATAGTGTTTTTAAAACCTAAAATTTTTTTCAAAATGTGTTCTCAGAATGCTGCAAATGCCATTTCAGAGATCCAATGTATGACTATTGCTCATACAAAACAAGGGCGAGTTGTCTAATTGTTTTAGTATAAATTTACCAACAAAAGTTAAACAAATTATCAACCATAACGACGATAACGTATTCTTTGAGGCTTGCTTAATACATTTTTTAACTGCCAACAACAAATGTTCAACATTGTCATTTCAGACATTTCCTTGTCCCATACGGTAACTGATCGAAAAGTAAAGTTTTCTTGCATAATTTAGCATGGGTTTTCATGTAAAATATTGAAACAATATATTTTCACTCATTTGATATGTAAAAATGACAATAAGTTGAAAGAAACATTCATTTTAAAATGTAGTTTACACCACGAAATCTTATCAATAACAAATGTAATTTTGAAATGTGTTTTGTTTCCAGATATTTCATTTTAAACAAACACAGATAAACAATTTAACGAGCATACCATTAAAAATTTCCATTCTAACTAACCATTTTGTAGCTGTTTTTGTTTTCGGTAGAACTTATTGCTTCATGTAAATGTTCAATTTCTTCTGTCATTTGCCACTCCATTTATAATTTTGGTGTCATTGTTGCTTAACAGAACAACAACCACCCCACTGATCATTGATCATGACATACTACGCATTTTGTGATTGGTCAATTTAGTTAAAAGAAGACTTGTCATTGGCTTTTTGCCAGAGGTTTCTATCAGCAGATAGTAACTCCTGCAATAGCCAATGAAATTCAAGGATTTGTAATAGAAACTTGTAAATTTATACTAAAGTAGTGTAGTATATTGGATTATTATATTGGATAATGAACAATAACATGTTAGAGTACAAGTGTATTTGTTATTGTACATTGTTTTGAATTGCCACATGGCAGCTTAATTGAGGTGTGCAATACCTGTGCCAAGGTATATGTGTGTGTTTGCATGCTATTGGAAGGCATGGTACATGAAAAATCAGTAAAAAGCCTTGTGTTATGGAGACATTTCAATAGTCACCGATTTCCTCCTGAACCACAACAAAATAGCCCTTTTATTATTTTACTGTCTGATACTAGATAATTTTACTTGGCAAAGAGATCTGCCAGCCAGCATACAGATGGGTTAATTCAAATCCTGAAAAACTGGTAAATAGAAGATTTCTTTTACCTGCATGATTAGACCTGAAGTAACAATGGGGGATATACCAAGTTCCATCAATGTTCCTGGAAAAATAAATAAATAATTTATTATTATTATTATTATTATAAAGAGCAGGTGATAGAATTTATCGACGAGTACTACGGAATGCTTGAGAAAATAGCTGCATGTGATTTGCCGTTGTCATTGAAAGCTAGTGCCTTTAATAACATGGCACTTTCAAAAATTCTTCACCATTTTTATAACACTCGGTTATCAGAACAGCAGCTCCTAGAAATGGATCAACGAATTACAGATACAGTACGAGACATGTATGGACTGTACAAATCAACGACGCAGCTGGTTATCTTCCTCCCGCGTGAATATGGTGGCATTGGTATTAAGCGTGTCTCAGATGTCTATAGAATAACGAGGTTGGCGTTTCTTATTAAAATGCTTAATCATGAAGTTGAACAGTTTCAAAATATTGCTAGAGAGTCTTTCAAGCTTGATATGGGAAAGAGAGGTGTTGAACTAACTGATGCTATAAATTTTCTTGGCTATGGACTAAAGAGGGATGGATATCTGAACAGTACTAACACATTTGGATGTCAGTCTGACTGGCCTGACATGTTAAGATATGCAAGGAAACTAGATGTAAATGTTATGTATCGTGATGGGAAGGCGAAAGTAATGGTTGGAGAAGAGTTTGTTGACGAAACATGTTTGCTGCAAAGGTTTCTCTTCGACCTTACAGTTAAACATGATGTTGTGAAAGCAAAGCAGTTGAGCAGTTTCAAATGTTTGATTTGATGTTCACCTTTTTTGAAAAACCTCTGGTTGACCAGACTTACTCTTGGTACAATTTTTTTAACAAAATATGTGATTAATCATTCTGCAATTATTCCAAATAACCAACACGTGTAAGTCAAAAAATGGTGCAAAGCTAAACTTTGAATCAAACATTCAAACTTTAAAACAAACTTTGTAATTAACTTCTGAATTTGGAACTTAGCAATAAGTTTCCAAACAGTGGGCTGAAAAGTGAGCTGAAGAGAAACGGTGTTGGTGTTGATCTTGGTCAAAAAAGGTCTAAGTGTTCAAGTATTAGGCTAATTATTTCAAATTTTAGTAAGATAAAGACCTGTAACCCTTTGACTCCAACAGTAGAATGGACAAAACCAACCCCTGCTATTTTACTATACAGTAGAACCCAGTGATGGATTTACAGGGGGGTGCACACCCCCTTGGCCAATTAGTGCCTTGCTGCAGAGGGATGCGACATGGATTTCATTGAAAATATCAATCACATTTCTAATATCTAGCTTCCTTGTGATATCCCTAATAAAATTCATAATAAAATGTCCACTTTATCCCTAAATTTATTTGACACATTCCAGGTTTGATAAAATGCGCTATTGAAAACACGATTAAAAACTTTTAAATCTTTCTTCAAAGTACTGTCAGAATGCAGGAAATGCCATTTCAGAGGTCCAAATTTCAAAAATTTTCTGGGGGGGCATGCCCCCGTACCCCCATAGGAATGGTTTCACCAAGGTTAAAAAAAATTCTAGATCCACCCCTGCAGCACCCCCCCTACCAGATCAAGCTGGATCCATCACTGGTAGATCCTTTCACTCCCAAATACGGAATTTTCCGTACTTTATTATTTTACTAATGGAAGAGCTCCCACAAAGTTGGGAGTGAAAGGGTTTATTAACCTATCTCTTCAACCCTTTCACTCCCAAATATGGAATTTTCTGTACTTTATTATTTTACTCTGTCTAACGCATAGGCGTACCAGGGGTGTGTGTGTGGGGTGTGTGGTCAGGCAATTCCCCCCCCCCCCCCCCCAACGTTATAAAAATGAAAATTTCGGGCACTTTTTGAAAGAAATTTCGGGTAAATTTGGGTAATATTGCTATTAAATATTCATGATCGTATGTTGAATACAATCTAATAATTGACAGTCGACTCTTAATTTTTCTGGCAAAAATGTTTTCCCCCCAAAACATAACTGGTCAGGTACACCTATGGTCTAATGCCAGATGATTTTACTCGTCAATGGGAGAGCTCCCAGAAAGTTGGGAGTGAAAGGGTATTTAATATGACGTGACCACCTTGTTATTACAACCACTCTTCTCTGTCTTGAATACCGTTTAAGTAGCAGGGTTCAAATTAGAAATTCAAAGTGCATTCGCAAAATTCTCGTCCGTATTTTAGTAATTTACTCCCCACCCCAGGAAACGCGTAAAAGTTTCTTAAAATATTAAGACTTCTATAAACACCAGAGTCTTCTTTTGTTCAAATGGCTGTAAATCACTTTTACATTCATCAATTAGTCAATATGATTTCAAATTCAAAGATTACATTATTACTCGCATGTTTTTTCACGGAATTCTTCTTCACAGAGATTGAACCTGTAACCCATATTGGTGTTAAGCTGTGCAAATGTTTTAGCTGACTCTCGTATTCGACTGACACAAATTGCATTTCACACTCACAACTTTTCTATTTTTTATTTCTTTGGTGAAAGAGCACTTGTACTGTATTTTCTGGGTGATAACCCGCAGAGATAACCCATGGGTTATCACCCAGAAAATATGGTAAGGACCGTTTTTAATTCATCAAAATAGTGAGAATGCAAACTTGTGAATGCAAACCTGTGTTTACTTTAATCTAATTTTAATAATAGTAATTTACCGTTACATTGGAAATTGACACTGTGAGATTGGTAAGACACGATTTGCTAAGAGAGCATTTGTGCCAAAAACCCAACACAACACATCTCACAAGCCAACACTTTTAAATCTTTTTGAGCAGGTTTTGCGACACAACTGAGTGAAAAAAATAAGTTAGGAATCTCGCTTGACTGATAAACAAAATACAGTATATATACCGTATTTTCTGGGCGATAACCCGTGGGTTATCTCTTAATTTTGCTAGGAAACATAATTAGTGCGGGTAATAGGGTGGTGCGGGTAATCTGTTGAATTCTTAAGACAACGCCATCACGAAGACTGGAGACCAAGGATTCTACTTTCATCTTTCAACTACTGGTACTGTACTTTTTTTAAATTTTGTGCTCCCAAACCAAGGGAGCATGCCAGACTGACCTGTATTTCTTCTTCTTTGTTCGGCGTTCCTTCATTTATATTCAGCCATTTTTAATAATGCAGTATATTATATGGCGCGGGTAATACGCTGATTTATTTTTCCAAAAGTAACATTTTTGTTGCTGTGCGGGTTATACGCCGTGCGGGTTATCGCCCAGAAAATACGGTATATAGTAAATATAGTTAATAGTGAGCCGCTAATTTGAACCCTGAGTAGTGTAATACTCAACCGTTAATACAACCACCCTGTTATTATGACCACATTTTTTTGGTCTGGGCCAATGGTGGTTGTATTAACAAGGTTCCACTGTAGGTACATAATTATATCACTCCAGTTATTAGAGCTTTGCCCAACTCACACTCTCAAGAACCAGCAGTTTTTCATTTTTATTTTCTTTGCTTTTGTTTGTTTGTTTTTTTTTCATCCACTTTTTTCCAATTACAGTGAAACCTGAGTTTTGCGACCACCCCAGGTGCCACGTAAAAGTGGTCGTTAAGGACAGGTGGTCGTTCAGACAGGTAGTGATGTGACATCATAGCAGCCATTTTGGCAGCACCGCGACTCGTACTGTCGTTCATTTCAGTTTTTGCGCTGTGTTTTTGTTATGTTTCAGATTCAATTTTTGCACTGGTTTGGTCTTGTTAAAAGCTCTTGGCTTTATTTACGATCTTCCAGTAGTATTTTTTAGATGTGAACACTCAGTTTTGTCACTTTCCTTTCCAAGTTAAGAAGCTGTTGTAAAATATACAAACTTGTTGCGGTAAACGATTGTCAAGATCAACTTGTCTAAAGTTAACAAATATTACTCATGGTTTTGGATTGTTCAGTCATTGTATTAACTCTCAAACATCAACTAAAAAGTATTTGGCTTTGGCAGGAGAAATTCACACAGATTTTCATCAAATAATGCTCAAAAGAGAAGCAAAACAAGACTAAAATGCAGTAACACAGCAATTGAGCAACACTTCCGTTTTCTTGTTTTCAAATGTGGTCACATTCGTGTTTGTTTACTATGAAAAAAACGGGTATTTCTTTAAACGTATTTCAGCAGTTTTACGTTGAGTTGGTCGCTCCTAACAGGTAAATATCTTGTTTGGGACACAAAAAACCGGTCGCTGGTCGTGTAAGGCAGGTGGTCGCTCATTGCAGGTATATTTCAACTACAAATCATCCGTGCCAGAAAAAGTGGTCGTATATGACAGGTGGTAGTAAAACATGGGGGTCGCAAAACTCAGGTTTCACTGTACTATACTATTATTAGCAGTATAATCTGATTCTATTTAAATGCAACAAACTGATTCTATTTTCACTTATACAAATATTTAACAATTATTGGACGAGGTTGAGCAAAATATCGTGATTTGTCAGTGGCAAGCAGATCAGTTATTTGCCAATGCCGAAGGCAGAGGCAAATAACTGAACTGCGAGACACTGACAAATCATGATATTTTGTGAAAACCGAGTTCAATAATTGTTTTATTATTCGATTTATTTTTTATTTGACATTGCTTACCTGTAATTATGTCCATTCATTTCTTTCCAGCTTGGCTGAATGAGCGATTTACGTTTGCCGAAATTGAGTGTAACGCGCATGAGCAAAATATTATTTGCTACAAAACAACATCTCCGACTAATGCCCATGAGCAGACTGTTATTTGTAGGCAGTTATTTGCAGGTGACGTAGGGTCCCTCAACCAATTAAAAGGAAGATAAAAATAAATCGAATAATAATACTGTTTATCAGTATTTGTAAAGTTTTTAGGTGTATTAAAATTAAGGAAAATACTTGATCACATCAACCCATCTTGCTGGGTTATCACCCAAACCTGATAATTTTTTTGTTTCCTAAGGCTTTGGGTTGGGATTAGGGTTATGGTGAGATTAGAAATAGTGTTTTAGTCAGGGTTATAATCAAGTCAATTTAGTCAGGTTTTAGGTAGATGTGATGTAGTGCCTTCCTAAAATAGGGGTCAACAATCTCACCTCTGTTGGAGGCCAAAATGACACGCATCCAGTAAAACGGATCAGCTGAATCCGACGACATGATCCCAAAAAGAGGAATCTTAAATAAGAATCAAAAGAAAGAATCAATGTTTGGAAATAAAAGGCAGGAAACATAGACCCGGTGCAAGCAGCAATCAAATAATTTCAAACCAACTGATGACTCATCACAAACACAACTATATTATCACAAGTCACAACCAAAAAACTATTTTATCAACAGTTGAAAATTATATAAAAACTAACCTGACAACAGACGAGGAAAATGAATAGTGTGATAGCTGTCCATAATACTTTTTCCCGAAATTGGATCTGAAATATTGAAAGAAAGTCATTTGCTGATGTTTGGTCTTGTTCCTACTTAATAAGAACCCAGACAAGAGCGTACAGTTCTGAACTAGTGTAGTAAACCAGTCATTGTCCATGCCAGCTTAATATTTCCCAAGATGATACTTCTGATTCCAATGAAGAAAATCGATACAAACTTACCCTTCTTTCTGGCTTGGACACCTCGGGAAGAACGGAAATAAAAGGGCGCAATATATCCAAAAATTTCACTACAAACAGCGAACAGAAAGAGCAATGGTTACAAATTGCCAATGTTCGATCGTTTTACGGCACAATTCGACAATTGTAGCTTCGATCAGTAGACCCTACTATCATATACTAACCTCCCATCTTGAAAGGGTGTCTTGGCTATTATTTCTACCAACTTCTATAGCAAAGATCGACCCTTACTTATTCTCAACAAAAGACGAAAGGGTAAGAGAACTTCGCATGTGAAACCAATGCACTACGTCAGCTTAGTGGCCTCATTTTCATGCATCAACAAACTTGGCCCAGTCTCTCATTTGGATTTCAGCATTACATATGTGTATTACTCGGGCTACCTGTGGTAGAACGAGTCTAATTCAGGCCAACTCGCATAAACTAAATTTGCAAAGAAGTATTTAGTATTTAGAAGTATTTAGTTTTAAAAATCCTAACGTTGATTTAAATCTCTTCTTGCGGCCGGATAGAGTCAGAATTTGGTGAAACGATGTTTTATAGGCCTGTATAGCCCGGTCTCGACTAGCCTAAATTTAACTAATTAATAATCTAAAATAACAAATGACAATTCACCCCAACACCAAACACCAACCACCAACCCAAATCCCAACCCCAACCCTAACACAATTTTTTTCATTTTAACTCTAAAAGGTCACTGATATAACTAGGGTGGAACATTGAACTCTAAGTGAACTGGAACGCTAACTCCATGATTAGCCATGCATGTCAACAAGAACCTATGAAGTCCACAACGAAAAACTGAAAACTCGCTGCAAAAAAACAGCCAGAAAATTTACATTTTTAGAGATGATAACGAATCAGCTAGTACGTATTGGGCTTATCGGCCTTGTACCTGAACAATTTCTACCCACGAAAATGAATTGAACGACGAAATATCTGCCGAACAAAAGCAAAATTCGAGTCCGAAACTCCAAAAATGCAGGTTTTTCTTATTTTTCTTTGTTATCTCAAACGTTTGAAGGTTGTCATGCCAATAATTAGTAATAAGATAATCTGACATTTTTCGATACGAAGAGTAACTCCAGAGCTCAGTAATAACACCAGGTAAAGTGCATTTTGTTGGGGGATTTTCCTACTGAAAATTGACAAATTTAAAACCCAACTGTTTTTATAAACAAACTCTTCATTTTAAACCTGTGATTATTATGTATTTTCTTTATATTTGTCCAAACCATGGCAATTTTGGTTGCGCATTGTTGACCTTCATTTGAGAGCTTATATTTTTACTGTTTTTCTTGTTTTTACTCGTCATGTCAGTGTTCACCACTGATCAGTGGCGTTCACCTACTCTACGGTATATTGGAATTTGATCTATAAGCCTGAAAGTGGTTAACAAGTTCAGTTTTTCTTTGATTTCAAGCTGTTTGGGGGTGGAATCACTGGTGGGTCTGGCCCTGCCTCCTCCACAGGCCCTATTGCATCATGGACAGGACACACACGCCGAATTTAGGGCCTGCAAGATCCTGTAAAAAATTTGGCAAAACTTGGCACGGAATAAATTTGCATAATTAACTACATTATTAATAGCCATGGCTATATCCGAAGATTTTGAAGGCCCTTGAAGACTTATTACATACGAATCCTAGCATTAAAATGCAGGAATTGTTGAAGAAAGCAATTACAGTTGAACTTTGTCAACTTTCGGCCGGAATAATCAACGAAAATACACTTTAGGGGCTGTTTATATGGGAGGCGGGACGGGACGTTTGCCGGGACGGGACGTTTTTCATCCCGGGTTTACATGAGTTCTACCATCCGGGACGTTCAACAAGCATCTCTAGTTCGTGTTGGACATGTTCGGTATTTCGCTTTTTTTAGGGAAACTAAGCTATTTGGTCGGATAAACTGTACGTATTTTGTAGCCAGATGAATTATCTTTCTTCCAGTATATTTGATAGCTTCTACAGTGGTTTATTTCTCAAGAAAACATTCGGAGAAGACAGATTATAATACATACGAAAAAGAATTTCAAAATAGCGGCCGCTATTATTTGGACATGTTCGGTATTTCGCTTTTTTTAAGAAAACTAAGCTATTTGGTCGGATAAACTGTACGTATTTTATAGCCAGATGAATTATCTTCCTTCCAGTATATTTGATAGCTTCTACAGTGGATTATTTCTTAAGAAAACGTTCGGAGTGGCAAACGACTAGGCATTTTTGTTTTTGCATCACATGACAATTGTTGCAAAGTCAGCATAATATCGTCCCGGCGGGACGGAGTGTTTACATGAGTAAAATTGTCTTGGATTTGCCGGGATCTCGGCTGAGCGAACCGGGATGAAAAACGTCCCGGCAAACATCTTTCCATATAAACGGAACGGGATAAATAAGAGAGATATACATGCATGGTGAGATCCCGGCAAACGTCCCGTCCTGCCTCCCATGTAAACAGCCCCTTATTTAGTCTACGCAGAGACTCTTTGGTTTATACTTTTTCGGTTTCCACAATTCCACAACTGAAACTTGAATTACGCTACACTATAGCCTACAATTTAACAAAATTAAATCTCATTAACTCTTGGTCAGTTGACAGTCTTCGATAGCGAAATAAACCAAAAAACAATACGAAAAACCTGTTACTTTCCTGACCGTCGAATTTGCTTTTGTTCGGCAGATATTTTCCCCTTCAATTCCTTTTTGTCGCTAAAAATATTATTGGCAGAAGGTCGGTAATTCTAAAACATACTGGTTTCTTCATTGTCATGATCTGTAAGAAAGTTTAGACCGAATTTCCTGGTGGGTCACAGTGTTTAAAGAACTTGGACGTATGTTTGTCGAACAGCGGCCGGAAAAAATTTGCAGGCCCTCTCAAAACTATCGCCTCTAGGGCCTAGTCTCGCTGTGCACAATGGGATCGGTCACCATTTTGTTTACAGGATCTGGCAGGCCCTCTAAACAGTGTGTCCTGTCCATGATGCAATAGGGCCTGTGGAGGAGGCAGGGTCTGGCCCAGAAAAGGCCCTGGGAACGAGGTTGGCCCAGCACTTAATTGCGAGCTGACTTTCATAGTTTAGGCCCTGCAACACACCGGTCCATAATATTGATGGAGATAACACCACCTACTAAGAGCAATAACTTTTTGCTATGCTCGTGCTACCGATCTCCAAATTCTGGTAATGAAAAATGTTTTCTTGATGATTTACAATCTATGCTCGGATCATTAAGCGACCAAGAGGGAAAAATTATCATAATCGGTGACTTAAACTTTGATTCGGGAAGCAACCTTCGTAAATCAACGTCGACGAAACGCCTTCCCAAGCGCCTTTGCTAACGCTTTTCGTAAAGCTCCATGATCCCTTGTGGATAAGTTTGATGAAGTAGATGAATTGTGGGACGTTTAAAACGCTTTTTGTCAACACTGCGAATTACAATGCTCCTCCAATCCATATTCGAACAAGGGCGAGAAAATTACCATGGTTAAAAAGTGAATCAGTGAGAAAATTAATGAAAGAAAGGGATCATTATCATAAACTTGCCTTGAAAAACAAATTGAGAAATCAACTGGAGTTCATATAAGCGTTTACGAAATGTTGTAACACTGAAATTAAGAAAAGAAAAGGAAAAGTACTTTCTTGACAAATTAAAGGAAAATGAAGGCAACTCAAAGGGAACCTGGAAAACTTTAAAACCGCCCCTAGGAAACAAAAAGAAAACGTCAACATGCTCCAATACAGTGACTGCACAGACATCAACGGCTAAAGATATAGCAAATTCTTTCAACAGTTTTTTTTGTAACAGTCGCCGGTAATTTGAGATCAGCTTACGAAACATCCACTTCAGCGCTCTTTGAAAAATGGTGAGAACCAAAAAATCATTCTTCAAATTTTAACATCAGAGAGGTCACCTCGTCCGAAGTGATTAGCGCAATAAAGCTTCAAGAGACCTTTTGATAACCAGGGTTTTTTAAGAATGCCTTTTGCAGCTTTTGCTCTTTTTAATGAAACATGAATTATAAATATATGTAAATTTGTCAAAAAAACTGCCAAATGCTATCTTGGGATCATTGTACCCGGATAGTTCTGACCAATTAATGTCTTTTAGAAGATTGCGAAATTTTACTTTATTTGAATTACTTTTGTCTCGGAAAACGAAATGGGAATCTTTTTCGATATCAACACGTTGTGTGTAAAGAATACAGAATATCCGTAAACAATAAACCATTAAAAGAGCAGTTATCAAGATTGTTGTGAAAATATTGTCAATTAAATTTGCCGTACGAGAAGTTATTCTCGTAGGTCGCGTTATTAGAGGAAAAAACATATTCGAATACATAATTCCAGAAATTCACTAGTCAATTGATGCATATGATAATTCACCCATTATATAGCAAAGTTTGTTTTCCTTAGAGATTTTAGCTATTGTAGAATTGAATTAACAATTTTTAAAAATTCCTTAACATCACGATCAGAGGGGTCTATAAATAACTCCAGCAATATATTTTTTCCCTCTAGACCTGTCGATTTCGACCACCAAAGCAGTGGCGTAACGCAACCTCAGGAGGCCCCCCGTCAATCGGCCGCCCTCCCCCCTCGCCCCCCCCCCCCCCCCCACCTCCCACTAAAGAATAGGCTGTATTTCTATCAACACAATCGCAATGCGAGAGGCACCAAATGGTGCAGCCTGTGCTTCACTTAAAAACCAATGACTGCAAAGTCATCTTAAGTATTTGTATGAATTCATGCTATTAAAATATTATTGTTTATACAAGGAAGGTTTATATACTGATTTAGGGTTATGCAAAAATGATATGCATGACGGATTACAAAGGATTAAATTTCAATATAATTTACCTTGGATTGTTGATGTTTGGCAACTGCCATTGCTGCAAGAAGAGACTACAAACCTTTAGTACAGCGGTATTTGCACGAAATACTTCATTTTATCGCCGTGCAAAGTTTAAAGCCTTCGCACGTTTTTGTTGCACTCGCAGCATTGTTTATCGCAAAACTATAAGCAACTCAGCTAGAGGTAGGCCTATTGTGAGAATATTTTGGAATTACATATATTCTAACTACTAATTCATGTATTTTAATAACTGCTTTTCTGTTTTTCATTATCCAATTCCTCGGAATTACCGAAATGTACTAGAAAACATTTTTATGGTCATTTTTGCCGGGGGGCCCCCAGGCTTGGGGGCCCCCGTCACTTGACACCCGGACACCCGCCAGTTACGCCACTGCACCAAAGATTTGGAACAAATTGCATCGCTATCAGTTAAATCATTGCGTAATTTGTATTCTAAATGGGAAGCTAAGTAAATATCGACGCCACCATCAGTTCTACCCGGGCGGAGATTGTGAATAAAATTATAACCTTCAATATCAACAAAGTGAGAAGTACTATCAAGTCAGTTAAGTCTCAGAGATACCAATTAATAGTCCTTTGCTGTGAATATATAGATTTAAATTTCCGGAAATGAAGTCAATGACGCGAAATCTCAGCTAACACTCACCAGGAAATTACTACGGTAACCATTAATTAATTCCGAGGCGTGCGTAGCTAACTGTATAGACTTGCTCCAAGTCTTTCTGTATCAGTGTCAATCAAATAATAAATTAGTAATTTTGTTAAGAAATGACCTCATGACAATAACCAATGTGTAAATTTTTAGTCGTGGGTTATTTGTTATGACATGCAAATGGCATCCAGGATATGACGTCAAAATAACGTTAACAACACTATTTAAGTATATTGCCAGTATCATACTGATATAGTGCTATAGTAACATCGCGTTTTTTTTCTTGCTATAGAGCGTTTTCATCTGACGTCACGGCGGCCATATTGGTGTACCAAAACAATGAAATGGCGGCCATATTGGTGTACGGTATGGGAATTAGTTCTTTCTTATTCAAATATTTCGTATTGTTTCACCACCCCAATGGGGCCACCGATCACGCGAGTGAAAACGCTCTATTGAATGCCAACGATGGCGACTCGTTCACGTTACTTGTAGGCCAAGATATAGGAAATGTGTGGCTCTGAGGCAAAATACTGTGACGTATAAATACCGACTGATTACGTCATGATTCATTTCCCGCCTATGAAACTGAACAAAATGTTTTATTCTGAAAACAAAGAGTTTTGGAAACGTATTTGTCGCTATAATAATTATCGTTATAATATACTCTATATGTTCAGTGAACCATCCACTAATAAAAGTGAACCTACTCTAAACATGGAACTGAAACAGTAAGTTCCTTTGGTGGAGTTAAAAAAGATTAAGGTTTGCTACTTTTAATCAGTGTCTGTAAGTGTGATACAGGACTGATGTTTTATTAATCAGTTCTGTATTTTGTTATGGAATTTTCAAGAAAGATGTATACATTGCATGGAATTGTCTATATATACTGAAGAAATAATTATTTGCGTTTTCAACCGAGGCTGCTAATAGATTCTTCACACTTCCAAATCATCCAACTGGGAGTCATGTAGTAGTAGGTCATTGAAAGGGATGTTTTGATAACAGAGCTAAAGGAAAAAAGAAAGAGACAATAGAGATTAGCAATGTATAGGGATTTTTAATTCAATTTTGATATAGATAAATGCATTTAAAATATGGTCAATATTGAGAGGAAAGCAACCGACACAATAACGGGGTTTTTGATATTTAGTATAACACGTTTGAATAGACTAATTGCTATTTGTTTTCGCTTTAATTTATTGTTTTAGAACTTAACAACAAACTTATCTGAGTGTTACGGAAGACAGATATCTTTATAAACAAACTTTTTAAACACATGTTTTTAAATTAAAAGTAATAATTACTTGCTTAAGGCGGCTCCCTACTGTTCCCTAATGCAAGTTCCAACTTTAGAAAGTACTCATGAATATTTTGAAAAAGAGTGAAACTGACATGACAAATCATTATAAACCCAAATATGATATTACGGCATATGGATTCTATTTAATGTGTATAGTTGAAAGCCAAAATATTTTTTGATTTGAACTTTTATTTGTTGTTATATTGAGGTTTGTATTTCCAAAATGGTAAAGAGGATGACGTCTATGTAGGCATAATTTGTATACGCAGTGTTCCGTTACATGCAGCAGAAATATTACCCAATTCACATGTTAATGAAATACTTGAATAGTATATTCTGTATTTCACCATTTTTGTCATTAAAATCTTCAGCAAGCGGTTTATCATAAGAAAAGAAAAAACACACACAAATGCCTACATTGACGTCATCCTCATTAGCATTTTGGAAATACAAACCTCAATATAACAACAAATAAAAGTTCTAGTCAGAAAATATTTTGGCATTCAACTATTCACTTTATATAGAATCCATATCAGTAATATCTTATTTGAGTTTATAAGCACTTTAAGTAATAGTTCAGTAAAATATGAGCGGCCGATCTTTACTTTGATAAAACATTGATCTTTTATTTATCAATGTTTGATCCGTATTTAAAGATACTGATTAAACATTCATTTCTTTTGAATTTTCGTCATGAATTATTAATGAATTTGATAAGTAATATATACAACATGAGCGGCCGTGTTGTATCGGATATACAAGCTCGAGCCGAAGGCGAGAGATTGTATATCTGATACAACGCGGCTGCGAATGTTGTATATTACTTAAGATATGAATGCATCTAAAGAATCATATTTACCAACTATTTTAGCGATATACTCTATTTTAGTAGAGAAAATCGAAGCTAAAGTTTATGTAAATCAGGACGATGCTGTATCCGATTTACAACCTCTGCTACGGTATTGATTTCTTTTGTGTTTCTTCATGAATTATTAATGAGTATTTTAAGAAGCTTTTAAATATAATACCATTAGCTCCTCGGCTTTTCTTTCACAAAGGTTTTGAAGGTCATCAACAATGCTTGGAAACGATGGTCTCTCGCTTGGATTTTCATACCAAGTACTCGCCATCATGTCGGATCTATTGTGTAGAAAAAATAGATTCTTTCAGTCTCCTATTACTGTTCTCCTCCTGTATATGTACCACCAAATTTACGTTATGTGTTTTGAAAAGTTCACAGATACTAACATGTCTTCAGGACAGTACATCGGTGGCTTCATTCTATTACCATTGATCAAAGTTTCAAGAACTTCAGTGGGGTGAAGGTCAGGATAAGGAGTTCCACCTAAATATAATAAACAACAAAGTTGAGCTTTGTAAATGACAATTGTTTAACATGCCAGCCAAATTCGGAGCAAGGCAATGCCTTATGCATGCATGGTACCCTAAGAGGAGTTTTCTCTAATAAAAACAGTCTGCTAAAAACATTCTTCTTAGCTCTTTAACTTAGAGATTGGCGACCCCCATTGCAAAACCAAAACCAATCTTCCCCCTATAAACTCTTGTACAACTTTCGTATAATAATATTTCTATTTTTATTTCGCCGTTTAGGTGCACTGACCAACCTTTAAAACGTAAACAAACGTGTTACAATATAAAAGCGAGAATTTGTGGTAACACGGCACCACACTGTAAATTTCAGGGGGTAAAAATTACTCTTAAATTGTGGGGTAAAAATTACCTTTCTTTTAAATGGATTGAAATTTTATCCCCCAAAAACGGGGCGTTCTGTGGAAAACTTTTTACCCCCACATTTTGGAGTAATTTTTACCCCTGAAATTTACAGTGCACGTTTATTATTAAATATTGCTTAGCTCCAGTAGACTTGACTCAGGCCTTCATCAGAGAAAATGCCGACATTGTGTTGGCTCCTGTCATTTAAACAAAATAACTAAACAACTTATAAGACGTGAGCCAACAAAGTTGCATTTGCTCAGTTAATGAAGGCCCCGAGTCAACAGATCGAAAGTTCAGCAATAAATAATAAGCGATGATGTTACCACAAACTCTCGCTAATTCTATTGCAATTTGTACATGTCACCGTTCAAAAATTCTAAAACTGATTAAGACGTGTTATAATCATTACGTCAAACCGTATAGCGTGCAAATCGACAGTGACGATCACTGGATTGATTGTACTATTCTACTATTTTGGTTCAGTGCTGCCAAAGGGCGACACCCCAATAAGAGGTTATTGAGAACATTTTTTGCAAAATTAAAAAATATTGAAGTTAAGAACAAGTTGAACTTTTTCTTAGCCTGCGTAGGCGGCTGTCCGTTCCAATCCCCAGCATCGGCTGCGCAGACTAGTCGTATGTGTTTTACTCTAACAATTTTACACGTCAAAAAAATTCATAAGGGAAAGGGTTAATCTATAAAAAAATAATAATTAAGAAATAGAAAACATTTTCCGTGCTTCTATATAGAGTTATAGAAACACGAGGGGAAGTTTGGGAGAACGAGAAATTACAGTTCCACACCATTTCGAGTTCTTCCAAACTTCCACAAGTGTTTCTATAACTATATAGGAACACGGAAAAAATGTTTTTAAAATAACCATATAATATAAAATCCTTTATAAAATAACCCGTCAAAAATAGATTAAACGTTAAAAGTAATCCAAATAAAAAGCGTAAATTCTCATTACCGTCCATGGATGGCGTATTGGATGCAATATAATGATGCTTCTGTACAAATTTTAATTAGATTGATGGCGTATTGGATGGCGTAATCCATCCATGTTTTCCATAGAGTTCCAGAAACACGGCTTTTAAGCAATCACCGCTTGCGTTTTTAAAATGTTATTTTATAATGAATAATATAACATAAAAAGATAAAAAAGCAACAGTTAAGTGTACCTAGAGTGAACATTTCCCAAAGCAGAATGCCATATGACCATCTAAAACAGAGAATAAATTAAGGGGCTGTTTACAAGAAGGTAGGGTTACCCTAGAACCCGGGTTACCCTAGTACCCGGGTCAAAGTTAGCCCAGGTTTACAAGCAAGATTTCACAGGTAGGGTCACGCTGCTGCCCGGGTCAACTTTATTACCCTGGTTACTACCAAGCACTAATAACAAGAAGGAAAGAAGCCGGAAGGCGAGTTACTAAATGCGTTTACAAGGACAAAACATAACCCGCTTAACCCTATAGTGGCGTGATAGGGTGACCCTAGCGTCCTTGTAAACACGACAAAAAACAACAATTAAGAAATGTACGAGAGCTAGGGCAACCCAGATACTAGGGTAACCCTACCTACTTGTAAACAGGCCCTTAAAGAATGCTACTACTATCAATCTATTTTATTTCATCAATCTTTTGTAATACATGATTCTGTGCATGGCGCCTGCGCAACATACAGCATTATTCATTGACTGTACCAATAAGATGGCGACTTGTACATTTAACCACAGTACTTTGCGCGTGGTATAAACATTGTTTCGGGCAGAATTGCAGAAAGAGGTCGAGGATAAAAAGGATGAGTCAAAAGGACCCGTTCAAATGACGCTGAAAGTAATCTGTAATGTCACAATTAATATTATGTCATTTTAAACCACTCACACATCAGTTTTTTCATTGAAGACCCGATCGTTAATTGCTTCAATTGCCATCCATTTTAGCGGAAGCAACCCCTGAAACAAAGTTACAAAGTTAACTTCAAAAATAGAAATTTGTCAATTATAAAAATAAGTTATGTGTATATTTTCACTCCAAAAGCTAATTAAAAATAATAACCAATTTTAAATGATTGCTTCAACTGTAATTCTATTTTGACTAAACAACATTTGTTAGTTTATATAACTCTTTCACCCCCATACAATAAACAACACTGAAAGAGGCATAAATTCGTGCCGGCAGATAAACTGCAATCTATAGTAATTAAGTCTACTTGCTTTATTCATGTACTTTATTATAGCAGCAGGCAAAATAAAAAGGTCATTTTGTTAAGATTAGTACAAATATCGTTTGAAGGAGCCTGTTGGTACAAACAATCAAATTGAACAACTAATGGTTTTCACTGACGTCACAATCTTTTTTTGAAAAAAATATGGATTAATATTTCATATACTTAGTAGAGCAGAAAAAATCATCAAATATTTTGAGATAATAAAGCATTTTGTTATTCAACTATTGAGGCATTGAAATCTAAGAAAGGTCACTTATAAAATAAACCAACACCTGAAATTAAGTAAAGTTGACAACAGTTTTTAATTGCGATGTTTCGCGTCAGAGCATGTTATGGTTTGAGTTCTTTCTTACCGACGACAATTTCACGTATTCAAGGTTGCCATAAACATTACGTGCCAAACCAAAATCAGAAATTTTAGCGACGTATCCTTTGTCAACCAACACATTACGTGCTGCCAAATCTCGGTGAATACACTTAAAAAAAAAGAAGAAGAAATTACGTTCGTTCGTTCGTTCGTTCGTTCAGTTATTGATTAGTTGATTGACTTTTTCACTGACTGATCGATTGATTGATTGATTGACTGAATGATTGATTGATTAATGGATTAAATATTTACTTTATTCATTCATTCATTCATTCATTCATTCATTCATTCATTCATTCGCTCATTAACATCTATATAGCACAGTGTACCTTTCGCGAGATTAAAAAATCCATTCCTTTTGAAATCTGGAAAGCAAAAGTGATTAGATCTGTAAGACTCAGTTGTACGTTGTCGATTTCTTTCCATTCTGGCAGGTAGATATCTCGTCTACTTCTGAGAAACTGTCTGAGATTTCCATGTGCACAGTATTCCAAGATAATCAACGGTGGTTTATTGTCGTCTCCTAAAATAAATTAAATAGAGAATAATATATGGATGTGCGAAAATATTCTGTTCAACACGAGAAATAAATTTCATATTTCCAAGCATCCATGTATTGTTCTGTTTATTATATAAAAAAATTGTCCTATTGCCTTGCAAAAATTGCATTAAACTATAATGCTGATTCAGCGATAATCGTCACATGTACGATTATCATAAATAATCGCACATGTGAGATTATCACTTTTATTAGTGGCGGAAAAATCAATAAAACACTCTATTTTATATAATAAACTTGCGTATTTAACTCATTCCAACTCCCTTGTTAGTAGAATAATATTGTTGATTTATTGAAAACAATCGATACTGATTAAGAAAAAACCCACCAAAACAAAAGAAACCAATATAAAAAGGCCACCAAAACCCCCAACAACAACAAACAAACAAACAAACAAACAAACAAACCAAAAACCTAAAAAACTCCACCAAAAAATACCCTGAAACAAACAAACGCGTGATTAACACAAACATAAAGTAAAGGTATTGACATGACGACACTTAACTTATAACTTATAATATATATTGTCTTCGCAGAATAAGACTCTGAGTCTGTTCTTAAGTCTTCGTTTAAAAATAGATAAGTATAGAAGAGGATTTGATGTCATCAGGAATAGTGTTCCATATATTAACAATGCGAGGAAAGGAGTCCTTAAATGTTGATGTTGTAGGAACCAAGTTCAGTCTTAGGCGGCGTTCATACTGAGTGCCCATGCCCAGTGCCCGGGAACGGGCACTAAATGCACTGGTGTTCAGACACATTCCCAAACCCTGGATGCTTTTGGTGCTTCTTGGCCCCAAAATATATTTTGTCGATGTGTTTCCACTGTTTGTTCCTATTAAGAATGTATGTTGGCTCAGTTTATGTATGTTGTTTTAGTTAAAAGTGCTGGGCACCGTAAAAATCATGTTCAGATTGGTGCTCGTGCCCGCCACGGTGCCCGGGTACTAACACCGCTGCCAAGCGTTTGCGCATGCGTGAATTTGCTAGAATAAACATTGCAAGAGAAGTGGGAACTAGCCGTGGCAACAACAACCGAACTGTGAAGACTAAGTAAGACTCGACTATTCATTTGTGTTATAAAAAAAGGGTCATGAAAATTACGAAGGGGTCATTTCAGAATATGTTACAATATTGACAACTGAATCCATGCACAAATTACCTACCTTATCTTTTTGGTAGTATGCTTATAATTTTAACTTTTGTGTCGGACTCTTGAACCAGTCCAAATACTTTTGCGCAATCGCAAAACGTTTGGCAGTGCCCGGTTTTTCGCTCGGGTACGACGTCCAGACTAGTGCCAGTGCCCGGACATTACCCAGACAGAATGTTATATAATTAGTAACAAGGTCAGACTTGCATTTCAAAGAAGACAAGACCAAGATATTCTAGCCAGTAGTTGAGTGGTAATAAATTGAGATGAACAGGACGATCCCGAGATGAACGTTGACCGGACTCAATAATTAATATAATATTTCTAATAACTGATTGCGGTGTCCATGTGACCTGTATAAAAGTCGCATGCCACCATTAAAAGAGTTCATTAATTTAATTTAATACTTTACTTAGAATCCTTTTGTCTGAACCAGATTTTATTGATGGCAGATTAGATTTACAATCTTAAAACTTGCCAACTTTTGAAGCTATATTATATAGTATCAGAGTATGATACTATATGATACATGCAGAGTATGGTCTGGAAACTCGGCAAACTAGCATCTATAATGAGCTATTGATTTTATATTGGAACGGTTTTCATCGTGTACAAATTTAATATTTAAATATTACGCCTAAACGCCGCTATTGGATGATTGCTTCGTTATACCAAAAACACATTGTTTTCGCCACTGATGCACAAGTTTGCATATAAGCCTGAACAAAGACTTTCGCCGAAATTCCAGACCATATTTTGATTGACTATGGTCAAGTCTCGTATCCATACAATTTTGTATCCACATTGAAAGGTCGGCAAAATGATTCCGATGCAGCCGTAAAGATAACGGAAATTAATCACCAAAATCTTCGATGAAAGTTTTTAGCCGTTCAAAATGTTGTCGAGTCTTTGAACTCACTTTAAATAACTTAAAGTGCCTATGTCCAACCTCGTACCCAGGGTCTTATCTCCGCTCCCCCACCCCCGCCCCCAGCTTTAAATTAAACCCATGCATTGTCACAACGTTGGCTGGGTTACTATATTATATAGGTGTAATATGTCGCGCGCGACATTTCAGCTGTTAACTCAACATGCACCAATGCAAAACACTTGTTGGCCAAGCAAGTGGGTGGGGGATACTTAAAGCAAAAAATGTTGCCGCTCAGTCGAAGTGTCCCAAACTTTTTGTCACTGATTGTAGTTTAACAAAGTTGTTAAGCCATGATAGTGCACCGCACATGCATACATTATACAACTATTTCTTGCTGTATTGGGCATGCATGAACCTACTGTATAATATTATAGTATTTGTCGAGTGTTATCATAGTTAATAGAAAATAGACATGGTTTGGAAGCTCACAAAAGTCATTGTTGTATGTTTTTTTTCAGGTTTATGGAAATATTTGCACTTTCACTGTTACTGAACATATTGTGTTTTCTGTATAATGAAGCAATCATCCAATAGCAACGTTTGGGTTCAATCACTCAACCGTACTGTTTAAATATTAATAAACCTAAAACAAAGGATTTGGCACCTTCATGTACCTTTCAACATGAATCGTAGCTTCATTGTTAACCGCTTTGAAGTTTTCCGGGTTTCCAAACCATGTCTATTTTCTATTAACTATGGTGTTATCGATCTGCTATATATAGTATCACAAACCTTTGGTGCTGGCACCAAGTATTTTGAGAATGTTCTCATGTTCTCCAACGTGAATCATAATTTTCAATTCAGAATGTAAATCCGCCAGTTCACTTTGGTTGTGTTCGTCTAGAATAATCACATTATATAATACTTAAAAAAGACGAAATACAAATTTAACTGAGAAAAGTATAGACAACAAAGAATAAGAAAGAAATGTAATATCAATATTTAACTTATTCCAGAGATTCCATATGGAAATTTGGAATATTATAAAAAGACTAACTCTATATATTAACCTTTAAATAAAAAAATAAATAAAGTTAGCCATAACATAATTATTATCAGAAATAATCAGCATGTTCAAATCACGAGTACAACATTTCTAGGAATAAGTACTATACTACGAATTAAGTGCTACCCTGGTTTAAGGTTAAGCGGTGAAAATGTATAATTTCGTGGATAGATACTATGGATAAATAATATGCTAATCTGCGGAGTTTATCATCCTCCTAAAACAAAATACCAAGAGAGCGAACTACTGGACCATCTGACGGCCATAACTGATGAGTTCTTAGAATCTAACCCTGAAAGCGCAGTTCTATGCGGCGGGGATCTAAATAAGCTGGATGTAGACAAACTGCAAACTCTGACTGGATTAGACCCATTAGTTAATTTTCCCACAAGAGGAAATGCAATTTTGGATAACTGCTTAACAAACAGAATAGACTTATTCTCGATGCCGTATCCTCTGCATGCCCAAATTAAGACAGACCATATTGGAGTCATCCTACCTGCTGGAAAAAAGATGAAACCGGTGCGTACTAAATATACATTAAGGGACCGTAGGGAACACCGTATGATAGCCTTTAACAGAGCACTAAAAGGTCAAGACTGGTCGGCAATACTCGATTCGCTAATTTTAGAAGTGGGGGGACGCTCTTGAAAATCAAATGGGTGTGGTCACTCGATTGGGCGTGGCCAATGGCCATGAAATTAAACAAGCGGGGGTTTAGTCTAATAGACATGCTTGTTAAAATATGTCACATTTATTCTAGTTAAACAAACAATATATTTGATAATTATATATTACATTCTGCTTATGAACGCAGGCGACAAACTGATTTGTAATTTAAACTACTGTTTGATGTAAAAATGTCTAAAATGTCTGAGCTTTAAAGTAATTTCCAGACGGCTTGCTTCGTAGTTGTCTCTTCATTATCTTCCAACTTGCGTTTCTTTACTCTTTGATCATCTGCTGAATCATGTTAATGTTCTTATTGAATCATTTTATGTTCCCATTGATCATTTTAATGTTCATTTTAATGTTTAATTTCGCGATTGCGCGAAAGACTATACTAATTATATCCTGCTGGGCTGCTGCCTGACGTTATCCGCGCTTATGACAATAAGTATTTATCTAAGCGGACGTCAATTATCAGACTCTAGTATTTTTGTGCTAGTCTGCTAGAATTTTCTGCAAGTATATCAAGTTTCAGGGAGATTAAAATAATGACAAAATTACGTTCTGAAGTATATTTCCACGTAGGATGCTGAGCAATTATTGCCAAAAATAACACGTATGTAGAACAAGTGATAGCCAAAATTATTTGGACGGTGTCGACGGCGTTCACTGAACTTCACTCATATTTAATCCCTGCCAGGGGGAACGGCGTTCCCCCATGTTTGATTTTGGCAGGGGGGACGCCGTTCCCCTGGTAAAAAAGGTGGGGGGACGGCGTTCCCCCGCGTTCCCCCTGGAAAACATCACTGATTCGAACGATACCAATGAGGCAACAGACAATCTTCAGTCGATAATATATACCTTACTAGACCAGTGCTTCCCTACTAAACAAGTATCACTATCATCGAGAGATCCTGTTTGGATCACGCCGTTAGTCAAGTCCTTGTTAAAACGAAAATACAAATCAGCAGCCAAAGGGAAAACACTTCGGACGCTAGAGCTGAGTAACAGAATCGCAGAAATTATTGCAGAGAATCGAAAGAATCTAGAGTCGAGAGCAAAGATTGGATCCAACAAATGGTGGAGAAAAATAGACAGACTGTCCCAGAGAAATAACACCCCTAGAGTTATATTAAACGAAAAATTTATTGATGAACTTAATGTATATTTTGGTGAGCTATGCCAGGACTTGAATTACGAAGAACCTTTACCGGTAGCCATACATGATATTACAGTTGCACCACCACAGTTAAATGACCACCAAGTTTTCAAAGCACTCTCTTCCATAAAGCGTACTGCTACTGGACCTGATCAGCTTCCATACTGGTTGTGGAAAGACTTTGCAGATATCCTTACTCCAGTTGTAGCAAAAGTCTGAAATTTGTCACTAGCCACCTCAACATGGCCAATCCAATGGAAACTGCAAATATAAATCCGACACCGAAAGTGGATCTCCCAAAAGAGAAGACAAATTTTAGAGGAATACATATCACGCCGGTAATTGCTAGGACTTTCGAAAGAGCTGTCTATCACAATCTCTCTCAGGAAGCTTTTGAACAACAATTAAGTGAAACACAATTTGCTTATCGAAAAGGAGGTAGCTGCGTTGACACGTTACTCAAGGTCCAACACTTCTCACTGAAAGCTCTTGATGACTGTAACAGTAGAGCTGTAAGACTATTTGCGATGGACTTCTCAAAGGCGTTTGACAGTGTCAGACACAAATTGTTAGGAGACAAATTAAAGACTACACCACTCAACCCGCACATTGTCAATTGGTATTTGAACTTTCTGAAAGACAGAAAGTAAAGGGTAGTGCATGATGGCAAAGTCTGCGAGTGGATTTCAGTAAATAAGGGAACAACACAGGGAAGCGTTAGTGGACCCCACTTATTCAATGTGTTCCTCAACGATTTGAACATTCAGGAACAAAATAAGGCAGCATTGGATAAATACGCTGACGACTCAACGATTCAAGTAGCAGTATGGAAAAACTACACAGATGAATCATATATCTTTGTAGACCAATTCACGAGCTGGACAGAAAGGAACAATATGTCCTGTAATTCATCGAAATGCAAGGAACTTGTGCTAAGAAAATCCGGACATGATGAGAAGATATTTAACCCTCCTCCTATTATAAATATGGAACAGTGTAATAAGCTCAAAATCCTAGGTATAACGTTCCAGTCAAATGGCAAGTTTACTGAACACGTTAAGGCCAAACTTTATGAGGCTAATAAATGCTTGTATATATTGAGATCGTTGAGGAAGGAAGGCCTTAGTCAGGATGAAATCGACACTCTCTTCACGGCTCTGGTACTATCCAAAATATCGTATGGTCTCTCCGTATATGGATCTTCTACTTCGGATTTAAATACAGTTCAACGTTTTTTAACCAGATGTTTTAAACGAAAATATACATCTACTTCTTATAATATTTATGAACTTCTAGAACAGAGCGACAAAAATAGTTTTAAGAAAATAAGTTTATGCGAAAACCATCCTTTGTATTCTATGCTGCCTAAAATAAAAACCTCATCAAGACGCTTAAGGAATAACGAGAGTCTTTGGCCTAAAGTGAATACGGACCGTTTTAAAAATAGCTTTTTTAATAGAATAATTTTTAAATATAATTTAGCAGTCTAGATAGAATTTGTAGTTTGTCTATAGAATAATCTTTCAGATATTAGTAGTTTATAGATATACTCTATACGTGTAACTCAGATAATTGTTCTTTTATTATGTAATTATTAATACTATTATAAATAAGCATGTAAGTTTGATACGTATTTTATCAAATTCAATAAAGACGGTATTATTATTATTATTATATTATTATTATTATTATTATTGAGTAGTGACCCCATATTTCTATTTATAAAATAGGTTGCGTCTTATACACACTGTGATTGGTCAATTACCGTATTTATATCAGGCTATGCAAACACGGTTGTGATGTCACGGCAAATTTCTTAGCCTTATTTCATAAAAGAAATAGAAAATAGACGCCCTGTGTCTGTGTTTATATAACCTGATGCAAACACTCGAGTGATTTTGGGAGAATTCGAAACATTCGAATTCTCCCAACTCACTCTCGTGTTTGCGTCAGGCTATATAAACACGGGTGGCCATTTAATTAAATAATTATGCACTTATTTAATCTCGAGGAGATATCCATATTAATAAGTGTTGATCCCATTTTTCGATAAAGGAATTTCGAGGAAGTATCCACATTAGGCGATACCACCATTCTCCTATAATTTTAATTTCAAAGAGATACCCACTCTATATGTTGTGACCCCATATACAGTAGGTCTTATTATCTTATTTTAAGTGTTTTGGTAACCTTAGTTTATAATAGATCAGAAAACTTGACTGTTTTTCACTTTAAGCGGCATTATACCCATTCGTCACTCGGAGCAGCACCTTATTGTCATTATTCTCCACCCGAGTTCACTGTCCCTTAATAATTGCTCTAAATCTACACTATACACCATGTCTTATCATATAAACCTACAATCCTGGACAAAAGTCCTTGAGACACTATGCGAAAATCGGCAAAAACGGCAAAGTGTCTCAACAATTTTGTCCACGATTGTAGTTGCTCAAACTATTTCTAGGAATTATTACCAATAAACATTTCACTTGTAATGACCATATATATCACTTAGCAAACAAAATATCCAAGACAAGTTACTGAGATATTGACCAAAACTCGTCACTTTCTGAATACTAACACACCAATTTTACACAACACGCTTATTAGCCAATATATCAGATCTATATTATGGCAATTTAGTACGGACAAATAATTAACCACGTAACTAAAAAAACTAAAAATTCAAAAACAGACCTTCAGAATTAGTACTTTCAACTCATTTACAGCAAAATCAGCACCTTATTTTCTGCAACTAAATCTATCAAATTTTAACCAAATACTATCTTGTGTCCAAATATGTACTTTTTATTGACTCTATTATATAAATTATTACATGAAATCATGCAGGTAGTCTTACGCATGCTGTAATTGGTTAGTCATCGTGTTTATATCAGGCTGTGCAAACACAGTTGTGACGTCATGGGACATTTCGTAGTATTAACATATATAAACTTTCGAATTCTCTGAACTCGTTTTTGTGCTCGCATCAGGCTATATGAACACGGGTGGCCATTTTCTACGTACAAAATGTATTGTAAAGATACTGGAATAAATTGAATACTTAAAGTGGTTCTCTGATGAAAATATTGTTGGCAATGTTTTTGCATCATCCTAGAGGATATGGTAGTTGGTAATCGCGTGCAAGCTTCACAGTTTCAAAATTCGTTGAAGAAAAGGTGATATTTTACGTGTGAAGTTTGTATTTTAGAGCGCCGCCATTAAAGTGGCCAAGGTTAAGAAGAATGAGTCGAGGAAGGTTATGACGTCATAGACTCAATAACAACAGTGACCCTTTTGTTGACAAGAACACTGATCTTTTGTTTTTGTCGAGTCTATGACGTCATAAGTTTCCTCGACTTAAGCGGCGCTCCAAAATAAAAACTTCGCACGTAAAATGCAACTTGTTTTGAAGAATTTCGAAATGAAACTTTGCACAATTACCAACTACCATAATATCTTTAACATTATTCAAAAACGTTACCAACAATATTTTCATAAGAGAACCACTTAAAAAAGTACACCTAAATTCCTAAAAGCTTGCATATGGTGTACTGTCAGACGAAATAGAAAATAAATATTTAGTTACCTTTGAGCGTCTTTACTGCTGTTTTCACAGCAACTTGATCAAAGCTATAGGGATTTTTTCTTCGAAATCGTCCAAGAGAGAAACGGCGTTGATTTTTCTTTTCGTTAAGGATATCTCGTGGGCGGAAGCTAGCCAACCCAACTGCATCTGCCAGGTAGACTACGCCAAATGCACCAGATCCTACCTCACTTACTAAAATAAACAAAATAATAATATCTGTTTGAAATACTTCCACAATTTCCATACGTGTAGTAGTAAAGTAAAGTTAAATGGGAACCGCATTTATTCTTTAGTCACGCTACCCCCCCCCCCCCCCCCCCGAGCCACCCTGGGGGAGCCAACTTTCATTTGCATTCATTTTATTTAGTCGCGACAGCGGGTGTTTACATGTGGAATTTGACACTTATCTCGGGTAGGGTCACCCTGGGGTTAGGGGGTGAGGCAACTTTAATTTCCCTCGTGTAAACAGATTCACTCAGCTACCTGAGACAAACCCAAAGGAACGCTTCAACGTGATTGGTTAAAAGTTGGTTTACCTTCGGACAATCGAAGGTCACCCTGCTAGTTTACCTCATATTAACACTCTGTGTAAACTGTAGCTCTGGGGCCAGGGTGACCTCCTTGACAAGTATGGTATTGACATAAAGATAGGACTCAAACGTTTATAGTATTAAATAGAAGGCACTCAGAGGCTGCATACCTCCGGCAGTAGATTATTATAAATGTTTATAGAGAAACAAACCATCCTTCATGTATGAATAAAATGCTTGGTCGAATTCATCCGACGTGGCGGCAATGACGTAACGTGCACACCACCAATACCGGCATTATAAATCGAACATTTCATCTTTTATCAAATGAAAATATTCACCATTGCACAAATAAAAACATTTATTATTTATATAACACTAAAATAAATCTAGATTATTAATTTAATTAGTAAGGTTTCAGAATTTTTTTGTAAGATTCCATGCAGTAAGATTTTGGCGCGATTAGATTTACTGCATACCGAGGCGTGCAATGGCACAAATTTTTTTACGGTGAATGGAACAAAAATACACGGTGAGTGACGTAGTGACTTGGATTTGAGGAAATAATCTACAGTGGTTTCTACAATGGTTCGTGCACAAAGCTGTATGTAGATACACTGTATATGCATGTAATGAACTGTACATGGCACTGTCTTCAAGAAATTATTTACCTCAGCTTTGTGAAAATTCAGTGGACAATGGAATTGTTCACTTTGTGAAAATTCAGTGGACAATGGAAATTATTTGTGTGCCATGGATAACCATATTTGGTATGCAGTAAATACAATATTACAAGTTCTTTGGGAAAATAAAATACAGTGGTTGCAGTGGTGTATTCCCAAACGACAATTACAGTACACTGCAAATTCCAAAAAACTTGTTTTAAGAAAAAAATACTTGTTTTAAGATTTTCTTGTCCCGTTTGCAAGATAATAATCTTACCGCGGTTTCTTGACAAGATATTTTCTCTTAAAACAAGATTAAATATATTAAAACAAGAAATAAAATCTCAAAACAAGAAAAATTATCTTGACAAGAATTGGGGGTTTTGCAGTGTATATGTGGAGTTGTGGACATGTGCAATGACTTAATATACATCACAAAGATCTCCTTGAAAGTATTATATTCTGAACAAGTTAGAAAGTTAGACAATATAAACAATGGAGCAACAAATACTGTAAACACCTGTTACATACCATTTCTGGTATTTATTTAGTCAGTGCCTATTTGTTTGGCGCTTGCTTTGCCATAACATATCAGACACTCCGGATTCCACTGACAGCTTTGTCACAGTAAGAAGCATGATTTATAGTGACAGTGATTTATCATAAATTTGTTTACCAAACGTTAACATCAACACATAGGGCATATTGTTTGTAGTATACTGTGCATGCAGTCAAAAGCCTTGCCAATTATATTGAGATACATTAAGTGATAGTTGTTTGTAATTTAAGTCTGCTGTATTTAAATATAATTAAAAGAATTGAAAAAATGTGTACATACTACTACAGTATGTCTGTTACAATTTATATAATCAATCCCAGGGTTCATTTTTGAAATTTTATAAAAAATTATAGGCTTCCCATGGCTTTTGAGGCAGCACTTCCCTTGCGATAGTATTAAACTTCTAGTCTACCAATAGTACCGCGGTGTTACTACCATTTGCGTTCAAGTGTTTAGCGAATAACTAATTGTTTTCGAGTTTTTAACTCTTTCTTGTCCGATCCGAAAACCAGTCACAGCAGGTGGTCTTGGCAATTTGTGAATTAACATGGCATAATAACACAAAAATAATACCACAATATATCATTTGAATCGTTTTTACCTCTACTATTCAAATTTTGGGTTTTCGGATCTTGTCAGACAACCCATTTTGCAAATTATGCTAATTTATGCTAATTACTACTATTAATAATATTATTATAATCCAAAAAATGTTAAATATTTAACGAGAAATGACTTTACACCAAATTTTGGATCATGTAAAATGAAAAGCAGCATTTCACAAATTCAAATTGAAAAAATTGAAGCAATACAATAAAAAGCAAATATTATATTGATTTTTTATGATTTTCCATTGAGACCCCCATTGTGACCCCCCATGGTGCGGCCGCGAGCGATCATATAACTTATTTTGAAATTTACAAATTTAAACAGAATTATACAAGAACATACGACCAAAATACATCAGTAAGATCGTTTTTAAGTCAGCTATTCAGATTTTAAGTTATTTTTGAGTGATATTTACTTCTGTTTGCCATTACAACGCCGACAACTCGCCGACAACTCTCGGCAAACTTTGTTCAAATTTGCCTGACTCGGCCGAGATGGTTTTCGTCAAATTTTACCAAATTATTGCTAATCTACGAAATAATTACAACAAACAAATGTTTATACTTACTTTCGGAGTTGTTAGAGCCTAAATTTTCGTTGGTTTCGCTTATATATTGACAAATAAAAGCCATTTTGTTCTTATCCATACTCCATGATCCTCGCGGGATTTCAACAGAAGGGAAGTCAGGTCAGAACTCGGGTAATACTTCATGGCATATCGTTATAAAGGTCTTATTTTAAAAAGGGATCATTCAGGATCATTTTAAGCCCTAGGAGGGTAATTTTGGTCAAAACCTCGCAGGTTCACAACAAATCAAAGTGATCCGTCACCAGTAGCGGATGACTATCGGGCCGGACAACTAGGTAAACAAACGTTGTCCAATGACAACTATATATACGTTTGACAGATCAAATCACGATCAAATCAATAATGAATAGGGGGGTGTAACTTTACGTTGTTATTGTTTCCGTTTCAAGTTTCAACAGTTTGTTGATATTTTGTCACGGGCCACGGCAAACATGGAATACAAAATAAATGCGTTCGGCAGGTCATATCGAAGTGAACTACCCTTATAGGACGACCTGCGTTTGCTGATCATTCCAATTCTCACAATTATAAGCCAAAGAAAATTAAACTGCGGTCTGAAACGAACGATGACACGACAAGTCTTGACAACGGAAAGTTACACCCCTTATTCATTATTGATTTGATCTGTCAAACGTATAGTTATCATTGGACAATGTTTCAAAACTCGAAAACAACTAGTTATTCAGTATATTATACTAACCCATTAGCGCGTTTTGTTAGTGATGAACTAAACTTTGTAAAAGATCCCAATAGTCTTTTTATAAAAATCCATTTCCCAATCGTTTTACCTGAGTTTCATGAACCTCTTATGAGCTTTAGCAGGCATTAAAATAAATAATATAATATTTATTATTACTCACACAAAAGTATGTTTTCTCTTGGAAATTCCCATTCAGTAAGGTAAGGCAGTTTATGCAATTGCTCCTGCAGAGATTTACTCGAGTCTAAACTTTTTATGTAGTCTCTTGGTGGTGGAAGAGTGAAGATATAAAATCCGCCGTACCGTTTCTTTCTCTTGTACAGCACCGTGATGACGAACAAAATGAAAAGGAAAATAATAATCGAAACCACAACACTTGCAATCATGTAAGAAGTGGATGCTTTTTCTGAGGAAGTGTTTCCTAAAAGAAAAAGTAAGACAATCATTCTTTACGCTTATACATGTACATGTATATGCAAACGATGGATTCACCGGCAATTTCATTGTTGTTGATGTTGATGTTGATGTTGCTGTTGCTGTTGTTGTCGATGTTGCTGCTGTTGTTGTTGATATTGATATCGATGTTATTGCTGTTGTTGTTGATATTGATATTGACGTTATTGCTGTTGATACTGCTACTGTTGATGTTGTTGTTAATAATTGTTGTTGATGTTGTTGTTGCTGGTGTTGGTGTTGATATTGATGCAGTTGTTATTGTTGTTGTTGTTGTTGTTGTTGTTGTTGTTGTTGTTGTTGTTGTTGTTGTTGTTGTTGTTGTTGTTGTTGTTGATGTTGATGACGATATTGCTTGATAGAGCTTGCTGTTGCAACCCGTAATAAAGCGTCTATTGTGAGAAACTAACAATTATTAAGTATTGTTTCAGCGGATTCAGGTTGAGCGTTTAACGACAATAAATAAGTCCCGCTCAGCAACGTCTGACATTTTGCCTGGAAACGTCTTAATTAACTGTTGCAACTAACGCGACAATAGGCCATTTGCAGGATGACGTACGATGGCGTTGGGTGACTACAACTACCAGAATGCTTTGCCAGTATTCTAGGGTTTCGGCTAAAAGGGATAACTCAAAGGAACCCGTCCAGTCCTTTCGCGGCTTTTCCAAAATATATCGTCAAATTTGTATTTTCCAAATTTGTCGTCAAGTTTCAATGAGTCTCAAGATTTTAGCAATCTTTTCGATACCCTAACCACAACATAAACCCTAACCCTAATCAGAAATCTGGTTTCCCCCTAGCTTTTTGGAAAAACATAATAGAAAAGCCGCGAAAGGACTGACGGGTCCCTTTAAGTTATCCCTTTTAGCCGAAACCCTAGAATACTGGCAAAGCATTCTGGTAGTTGTAGTCAGCAATGAATGACGTAGGTAGTGCAGTGCAGGCAGTGCAATGAAAATTCTAATCAATACCACGTGAATAATAATCTACTAATCAAATTGCGAGAATTCAGTAAAGTGTTATATAAATACAAATACACTAGTATAGATTTTTATCGCTTAACCGAACGTGAAAAATACTGCTGCAGCTCAGTTTTCTAGAAAAACAGTTTGTATAAAATTGTTAACAAGCACATCGGCATCAGTGTATTCCAATTCATTTGGCATGCAGCCAGGAGATTTGGGCTTACACTCACATAAATTCAATTCTCGAAATCTATCTGTTTTAATATTACTATATATACCTTCTCGATTTCGTTCATCTAAAACCTCCCACGTAAACTTGTCTTCTCCTTGGGTGTTTCTTGCTACACATTTATAAAAAACTCTGTATTCTCTCTGACTCTCCACCGATAAAATACTCTCATTCACACGAACATTACCGCCGTTCATTGCCTTAATAGGTAACCATTTGGTGTCATTTTCATCATCCTTATAAGAGTATGTCCATTCAATTGATGGTACTGGGTTGGCTTGGTCAATTTCACACGGAAGGTTTAAAGTCGAAGACGTTAGAGAGTATGTTTTCGTTCGCTCCTGTTCTTTTCCGTTGATTTGTGGTTCAACTAAAATGTAAATAGTCAAAATCTGGTGTTTAGATTTAAAGAACTTGAAACTATATGGCAGGATTTGTGAGTTTATAGAACCAAATAAGAGTCAGTCAACCAACACACACTTAAGGCATATATACATATCATCGGGATCAAATTTTACTCCAAAGTCATGTGTTGCCTAGTCATTGACAAATAACGACCGCCTAAATCAGTTGATGAATGAATCAAGCAACAAACAAATAAATCAATAAATAATAAATAAATAAATAAATAAATAAATAAATAAATAAATAAATAAATAAATAAATAAATAAATATTAAATAAATAAAGAAAGAAAGAAAGAAAGAAAGAAAGAAAGAAAGAAAGTAAGAAAGAAAGAAAGAAAGAAAGAAAGAAAGAAAGAAAGAAAGAAAGAAAGAAAGAAAGAAAGAAAGAAAGAAAGAAAGAAAGAAAGAAAGAAAGAAAGCAAGAAAGAAAGAAAGAAAGAAAGAAAGAAAGAAAGAAAGAAAGAAAGAAAGAAAGAAAGAAAGAAAGAAAGAAAGAAAGAAAGAAAGAAAGAAAGAAAGAAAGAAAGAAAGAAAGAAAGGAAAGAAAAATAGAGAGCACTTAATAAACAATAGAGGTGTCAAAATATCATGTGTAAGCATAATTCACTTTATTGAAAAGCAGAAATCAACACTGAAACGAATGGCAAGAAAGAGAAGAAGAAAGATAAAGTGGTATGAATAAAATATCAACACCCCAACCAAGGTACATAATATTATGCGAGAATCTATCCGGAAAGACCCCAACAACCTGAAACCTAATCTATTGATGGATGATGGTAATCGTAGTGAAGACTCCGATTCAATGTCTTTGAAAGCTTAGAACAGGCTGAGGAGTTATTTTGGCGACCTATGTGGGAAACTGAGGGAAATGGAAATCCGAGTGCCCCGTGGTTAAAAGAAATTGAAGAAATCATGGCAAGCTGTGTACGAGAGAATTCTGATAACACAGACTTGATGACTATTAAAGAACAACAAATTAGGCAAGCCATTAAGAAGAAAAAGAATTGGTCAGCGCCAGGCCCAGACGGAATAGCAAACTATTGGCTAAAGAAAATAACATCCCTCCACGGACATTTGGCAAAAGTTATTGAATCTGTTATCAACGAAAATGAAGCACTACCAGAATGGCTAAATATGGGGCGAACAACACTTTTCCCTAAAGACGGTGAATGGAGTTCCGCAAATCATAGACCTATAACGTGCCTAAATACCACATACAAACTTATGACATCAATAACTCTCCCCATTGTTGACAACCACCTAAAGCGTCATGAATTTCTACAACAGGACCAAAGAGGGGCGAAGGAAGAGGTATCGGGTTGCCTTGACAATCTTCTAATAGCTAAGATTGTTCTTGAGGATGTTAAAGAGAAGAAACGCAACATGGCATGCGCTTGGGTGGATGTACGAAAAGCCTACGACAGCGTAGATCATACCAATCCTTGGAAAAGTTCCTAGAAATTCATAGCATCCCCAAATATTTTGATATCCATCATTATGAAATTGGGTAAACCAAGTGCTCGATAACGCTGGTAGTTAAAACAAAAGCAGGTATGCAAGAATCAAGCAAAGTAACCATTAGAAAAGGTTTACTGCAAGGTGACTCTCTGTGCCCCGAACTCTTTACCATTTACATCAATCCAGCTGCCTGGAAAATAAGAGCTACCGATGGCTATATCTTAAGTAAACCAATAAGAACTTAAAATCACTTCAATTGATGTTTATTGACGATTTGAAAGTCTTTGCTGCAAATGAAGAAAAAAAACTTCACCTGGTTTTTAAAGTTAACACAAAACTGTATGAAAGATTTGAACATGGAATGGGGAGCAAAGAAATGTGCCATTATGAATGTGAAGAGAGGGAAACTGGAAGAGCAGCCAGATTTTACACCTGAATGAAACTACAAAAATTAGAGCAGTAAGTAAGGACAGACCATATAAATTTCTGGGCATTTATGAACATACTTGTCATGATCTCGAAATTAATTCGTAATGAAGTCCAGTAAAGAGTTCCTGCAAAGAATGTGGTTAATATGGTCCTCTCCTATGTCCGAGCCATTAAAGATCCATGCCACCAATACGTTTGCCATCCCAGCACTTACGTACTACATGTGCACTACTGAATGGACTGTGCATGACCTACAAGAGTTAGATAGAGAAGTCAGAAAAAATTCTCACACCGATGCTGGCGCAAGACACCCTGGGGCGTCGGTACCACTTCTCTACATGCCAAGATCCATGGGAGGCCGTGGTATGAAATCTGTAGAGGATGAATATATAGAGACGAAAATAAAAACTGCTGTACACCTGTATTCCTCAGATGATTTAAGGATGCAAGCTGTGGCCCAAATCGACCAACAAAGAGGAGAGAAAGGCAGAAGATCAATAATGAAAGATGCGGAGAAATTTTCAGCAAAACTGGGTGTCGAAGTCAATAATAATAGAGAGAACCATGGATGGAAAATAAAATACACAACGCAGGATAGAACGCAACTATTGGCGACTAAAGAAGAAAGTGTAAAAGAAGTGTTGAAGAAAGCAAGCCGGGACAAGCGAAAACGAGAAATAGAAGGGCAGAAATGGTTAGGAAATTTTACGACGACTCGATGGACTGATAACACCGTGAAAAATGAATGCTGTTTTACTTGGCTGAACTACTGGACAGAGTGTCAGGCTGACGTCGTGGCTGACGTCGAGGAACTTTATCAACAGCTGCTGCCTACGCGTATATACTACCAACAGAAACTTGGACAAGAAGTACCAAATACCCGATGTCGCCTATGTAACACAAAACCAGAAACAGTGGCTCACATACTGACTGGATGTCCAAGACTGACACAGTCAGAGTAATTTGTATCGCCATAACAACGCGATGAAATGCCTCTACTATTCCCTTGCTAAAGCATTATAAAACTTGTCAGGAAAGTCCCTTCATGGAACAACATTACAAACCCAAAGCCGATTGTAGAGAACAACAAAGTAAGCATCTACTGGACGTCCCTATACTATCAACAGGAACCAAGTTCTCTACGCCCCAGGAACAAGGAAACAGGCCTGACGTTGTCGTTAACGATCATGAAAATAAAGAAATAGTGTTTGGAGTTTAGCTGCCCGTGGATTTCGAATAGACAGAAGAAAAAGTCTTTAGAAAAACAAGAGAAATACCCAAGAGGTTCGTGATGAACTAAAAAAGAAGATATGTCGACTATAAATGTAAATCAAATTAATGTGATTGTTGATGCCCTCGGTGGGTACTCATAGGAACTACAAGATAACTTCGTGTGCCTCCTCGGAAAACAAGAAACAATTAGAGTTTTAAAGATAATGCAAAGATCTGTCTTGTTCGGATCGATAAGGATCAAGAACTTGTTTAAAACAACTGTCGCCGCATCTGTTTCTTAAACTTTTTTCTATTTTATCTTATTTTATTGACAATAACAAAAAAAAAAAATTATTATAATTTTTAATTATGTAAATATCATATGATTTGTAAATAGTTTTCTTCGGTTTGTGTGGATAACAGATATAGGCTACCCATTAGGGCCATATATATCTGTTTTTTATATATTGTTAATTGAGCTGAACTGTTTAATTAAATGGATTATAAAAAGAAAGAAAGAAAGAAAGAAAGAAAGAAAGAAAGAAAGAAAGAAAGAAAGAAAGAAAGAAAGAAAGAAAGAAAGAAAGAAAGAAAGAAAGAAAGAAAGAAAGAAAGAAAGAAAGAAAGAAAGAAAGAAAGAAAGAAAGAAAGAAAGAAAGAAAGAAAGAAAGAAAGAAAGAAATGATGAAATGAAGAAATGAATCAATGAATTGATCAATCGATAAAACAATTAATCAATCAATCGATCAATTGATTCATCAATTCATCACTATCCATCAACTCATCAATCCATCAATCATTCAACCAATCAATCAATCAATCAATCAATCAATCAATCAATCGATCGATCGATCGATCGATCGATCGATCAATCAATCCATTCATTTTTCAATCGATCAATCAACCAATCAAGGAAAGGGAAAAATTATGTGATGCTATATAGGCGTAAATTGGCTGAAAATTAACTTACCCAAGACATTCAGCCTGAAAACCTTGTCAATTGAACCATTTATGTTACTTGCATTGCATTGAAATCTGGTTCCATTATCCCGAGAATACAAAACCTTTGAGATATAGATAAAAACTGAATTGCCACGCCTTTTAACATGTTTTCTCTTCTTATTCATTTCCCAACAGTCAACATCTGGCTTAGGCAAACCATTTACAATAATTGTCTTATTAAATATTTTTCCCTCTTGCAAAGATATGGATTCTTCTGGAAAATTCAGAAATGTAGGCTTCATAGTAATCTTTAGGAAGAAAATACAAAAACGTATCAATTGAAAAAAGATCAACCCACCGTGTTCTTTCCTACATTAATTTACAAGTTTTCATTACTGAGAAAATAAAATTGTACTTTCGTCTATAAGGTTTAAAACCAATTTACATGCCATCGTTGCTAACGTAAATAACAATATTCTCAACCTTTTTATTTTTACATAAATACCGGGTGTATAGCAACACAAGACAAAACATAGGACTGTTCTGTTTTTAAAAAAAAGAAAGACATAACGTTTAGAGGCTGTTTACAGGAGCCCTGGTTAACAGGGCTCACGCGATTGATTTGGAGCGTACTTTAGTTTAGTTGTCAAACGAATCTTAACATTAATTCAATGATCTCTTTTTGCGGCCGAGGAAAGAATTTCGTTACACGAATCAGCCCAGTTAGCCAAAAATACGTCTGGGTTCGCAGGCTAGCGCGCGGCCGGCCCATAAACAGCCAGCGTGCTGCGTAGGCAGTGTTGAAACAACAATCGAAATATAGTATTAAAGGTCTGATATACTGCCGAAACAAAGAACGTAGGAGTCTAACGTTTTGAGCAAAGACCCTTCGCTCGAAACGTTAGACTCGTACGTTCTCTGTTTCGGTGCAGTATGATCAAACCTTACTCTATTTCGATTGTTGTCCCTAGAACTGAATTAACAATGACCTGTGATTTGTGTTGAGGTGGTCTGAAAGTGCACATTAAATTTTTTGTTTTACGTTCATCATATTTATAATGCAGCATGGTTGAGTGATTCAACCCAAACGCTGCTATTGGCTAATTGTTTTATTATACCAAAAATACAATTTGTTCAGCAAGTATGAAATTGTACATATTTACTCGGGCTACCGCAGGTAGACGAGTCTAGGTTTCGGTCGTGTTATTATTGGTATTATTGTTATTATTGTTTTTTGGGGGTCGCGATATTGCCCCAGCAGGCTTTGCGAAACCGAAATTTCACTTTCATGGCGAGTTATCTCTTCGACGAAGCTTTTCTTGCCATTTTATCGATGTTTTTGAATATTTCCACGACATTTCTTGGCACACTACCCAGCAGTCGTCTCAAACAAAGACGTCAGAGTAGTCGGACTGTCAGCGAATCAAGGTGTATTAAAAATAATTGGAAACTTTAAACTGAAGGAGTGAAGGACGTCAGAGAACATGGCCGAGCTGTCTCCGGATGATCAGTGGTTGTCTCTTTTGAACGAAGCTTTTATTGCCATTTTATCGATGTTTTTGAATATTTGCAAGATATTTCACTGTTTCTCAGTTGTTTACTTGTTTGAATATCTTTGCAATTGGCTTCAATTCATCGTAAACATACCTACAAAGGCTTTACAATGTTTACAACTGCATGCACACGCCGGCGATCGTGGTAGACCTAGTACGTAAAAGATGACGAGCTATTTCAAATCAGGTTGGTCATGGCCTTGCTGACAACTACAAAATGCAAGTATAATAATAAGCACCGAATAGAGCAAATACCGGTAAGATAATAACATATCAATATGTTGAACAAGTTCAGTGCATGTCTAGATATCGCGTGTCGTATTACATTTGGAAAAGTCTGTTTTAAAACATGTTTAAACATTTTCTATTTGTCCGAATTTAAATAAATTCTATATCAAAATGATCGCTTGAATTTGCCGAGTTTTGTCTACTAAATATATTAGATCCGTTGTTTAATTTTCAGAAAAACGGCCTTGTTTACATTTATACTATTAGCAAACCTTCGGCGCTTCCTGCACCGCAGCAGTTCATATTTAACAAATAGATTCGTCAAAACGTGGTAAGAACAAAAAAGTGGCCCACGAGACGCAGTCGAGTGGGTCACTGATGTTCTTACCACGTTGTGACGTCCTCTGTGCATCTATAACTGAACGGACAACAAAAAAATGGAATCTATTTGTTTTATACAATAAAAATTTAAAAGGTTTTTATCGAAAGTCGAAACTCTTCCCCAGATTTTGGGGCATGAAGAAAGAAATAAGCAAGTCAGCTGACGTGATCTGACACGCCATGTGTCTGTCCTCTAATGATCATGGGCAACAACCAATGGAAACACGCATAGCAACCAGGGTATTGTATAAAAGACCATAGATTCTATTTGTGAAAATCTATGCAATTATGCATTGCCATTGTCATGTAGTCTTGCTAGAGTACGCACAGGCTACGCGAAGCTTTCAGAAATCAGTAGCCCGAGTGAACGCCTGAGCAGGCGTCTTGTTTCATATAAACCCGAACAAAAACATAGAACAAAGTGTTTGGCTGCATTTCATGCAGACCATATTTTCTAGAACTAAATTCTAGAAAATATGGTTTAGTTGTTGATTATATCCTCGATAGTCTATAGAAATAGGTTTTCAATTCCACTTATTCCCTTGGTGGAGGACAAATGCTTCAAAACAATGAAATTTTGATCAATAATTTGCTCTGTTGAACGTTGGAACTTGGAAGTTGTTCTCCAGATAGACCTGCAAGATGTCTATAGCTAGAAAGTATATATAGTTTCATGCAGGCTAATCTTAATTCTACGTTATATTTCATTTAGTTTAATTTTAGCCTGAATTTGGAAATATGAATTGGCTTACCCAGAGAAGTACGAAGGAGTGCAATACTTAAATTTTTAGGGGAAATTAAAACTGAAAATCGGGAAAAGAAATCCTAAAAATCTCCCAAAATTCTAAAATATTAAAAAGAAGTAAATGTAAGAAAAGAATTTCTATAAATTCCCAAAAGCCCGGTATGCCTTTTTGGGAATAATGCACGCCGGCCTTTCACAGACAACACTGTGATATGGCCTACCAACAACATACACGACCAGACCGACTGAATGACTGATTATGATAACTTAATATAGTAACGTGACTTCTCTGTGTTTTCATTGGTTGTTGACCGTAATCTATTTAAGACCACAAACAGATAGCGTCAAATCACGTCAGCAGACTTGTTCATAGTTTTCTTTTTTCATACCCCAAAATCCAAAATGTCCTTCAATAAACCACTTAAAACATATAAAACAAATGGATTACATTTTTCCGTGTGTGTACATGTAATAGATCACAGAACTGACAGAAGACGCAAAGAACAACAGTCACGTCATTCAACTTCATCTTGTTTCGTACTCTTTTGGTTCCTTATACACGCTGTGATGTTATCTGTAATCTATTACAGTACACACTCACGGAAAAATGTAATATATATGTTTAATTACCTTTCATTTTAATGCGAACTTCATCTGTAGCTATCCAGCCTACGATACTTCTTGTTGCCTTGCAAACATACAGTCCCTCTTTAGCTATATTGAATTTCTTTATCTCTAGTCTTGCTTCTGTTGTATGATTTGTAGTGTTTCTGTTTAATATTTCATTATGTTTGGCTACACTAGCCAGTCCATCTTTATCCCACCATTTCAGCTTATACACTCCTACCACTTCACAAATCAATGTAAAGTCAGAACCAAAAACGATTGGCCCACTCGGTTTATTCACAATTGTTGGGTATTGAAATGGCTTTCCACCTATAAACAGTCAGTTTTAAAAAATAAAACAAACTACAACAACCTATTTAAAGTTTACTTATTTATTTATTTATTTATTTATTTATTTATTTATTCATTCATTCATTCATTCATTCATTCATTCATTCATTCATTCATTCATTCATTCATTCATTCATTCATTCATTCATTCATTCATTCATTCATTCATTCATTCATTCATTTATTTATTTATTTATTTATTTATTTATTTATTTATTTATTTATTTATTTATTTATTTATTTATTTATTTATTTATTTACAAATTCGCTAAAGGCAGGTATCATAAAAGTGACAAACTGGAAAATACCCATATTCTCGGTCCCCTGGCCTAAATAAGCACGATAATCCATCGTCAGTTATAATCATCTAGCTTGGGCCCTACCCATGCCCTTCTGATATATACAAGGCTTAATTAAAAAACGATAAAGTATGAACCATTTCTTTCATTTTCATGTAAATTATTAAAGGCTTATTAACCGAGTTCGAGGTCTGTACTGGAAAGTATTTGCCTGAGGTTTTCGTACAGACCAAGCGACGAAGGAGCGAGGTTTGTGCGAGAGAAACCGAGGGCAAATACTTTCCCGTACACTACCAAGAAAACGAGGTTAATAAGCCTTTTATTATATGGCTTTTGGTTTGTTTTCTAATCTGTTTTTAGTTCTACGTTAGTCTTGATCATGTGTCGCTGTTCACTTTAGTTCTTACTTTTGAGCTTGTTCGTTTCGCTTCATGTTTACACCTGTTAGGCTTTATTTTTCACACTTTTAAATAAGAAGTTTTTATAAAAAGAAACACTGATGTTTCAGGACGTATTATTGTTCAAAATTTTCCAACGAATATATCTAATTCGCTTTTATTTTCATTCAAATCAACTCAGTAATTTTCCCGGCAAAACTTGCAGGTCATTAAAAAGGACGTAATGCCCTCTCACAGTGCCGAGACGGGGCATTACGGCTTTTTCCGGACCTCTCAGCAACCAATCAGCGTGCGCCGTTTGGCGTAATGACCCGAAAACAAGCCCAGCCATATAATAATATCATTAAATGACATGCCGGATGACACACTATCCAGTTTTTAAACATCTACAGTAGAAACCGCATGGTCGCGAGTTTGTTTACATAACATTGATTCAATTATATCGTCACACAGACATGGGGAATGGGGATCTCGGGATCCTAGATCACGAGGAACATTTGTTAAAAGCCTAAGATTGAGGAACATTGTAGATTCTTTATATAGTTTAAGAAGAAATTTTGATGATTTAAGATTGTGAAGTGTTCCTCAATCTTTATATCCTGTTGTTAGTATCGGAAGTTTTTTTTTGTTTCCTCACTGTCGCAGGGGTTCCAACCAACATAATTGAGTTTCAGATTTTGAGGATGTTCCTCATTTGAAATATTATTTTTAATGATCGAGGAACGTGTTTGTGTTGTACTAAACCTCCTTATGCAAGAAGGAACCTTAATGTGCAGTCAGGAGCACGGGAATCAGGAAATGCAACTCAACTTGTGTTGTTACTAATGTGGTTACTGGTATACAATTATGAGAAATGACAATACCATCCCAATGTAGATTTGATAGGGTAATATACACGTTAACAAAAAGTTAGGTACGGTGGTGGGTCAGGTGTATATACACAGCCTGCAGTGCAGGCGTTTCACTTTCACTATCGAAACGCCTGCACTGCAGGCTAGGGTATACAAGGTTGCTATTTGACCACTTTGAGGAACATTTGTTGCGGCAAATTCACGATCCGAGGAACATTGAACACTGTCTTCACAAAGGCTAATGCGAAGTACCTTGACTCACTTCTTTGTTCTCCTTTCTTAATTTACAAACACTCAAGCAACCATACTCTTTACGCTAACGATAAATTTAACCTAAGAACTTTATCTATGACGTCATTGGTGACGTCATACATAAAAATGCAACAAACTGAAATACAGCCAAATAATAGACAAGAAAAACTCTCCAATCACATTTATTTTTATTATTACTGTAGTTAGAGCCAGTAGAAAGACGATAAAACCATAAAACTTTAAAATTTAGGAAGAATTTGGTTTATTTTTTTGTTTATGGCCGTTGAGTTAGTTGTTGTGATAAGAAAGTAAATGTTATATTCATTAATCAAGCTTTATTTTTCTAGTTTCTATCTTTTTATCTTATCTGAGGTATCCTATGAGTATCCGTAACTTTAAAAGCAATTTTTAGTAAAAATTAAGTTGACGTCATTGTTCCGCCATCTTGGAATCCGCCATAGTGGATTTGTGGCGTCATTAGATGAACTTAAACAACACAAAATTCATGGAAATTAAATTAAAAATACTAAAGTTAATCAAATACTCCAAAAATAAAAAAAAATTAAACCAGAATTACGGAATTTTTGCCACAAACGTCATCAAAAACGTGGTTGCTATGGCAACACTAATCAGTGTAAAACATTTTTTTACGCACGGAAGTGTTTCGCAACACTAGGTATGAAAAGTCACAAAATTTCGTGCATATATTTTAAATACTCAAAAAGTTAGAAAGCTTTAAATTCGCCGCGGGCAGATTGCCCCCCCTCCACCCAAGTCTAGATAGGGTTAAAAACTATCAATAATTCAAAAACAAGAATGTTTAATCAGGAGTTGTTAATCAGATTAAAATTCATCCTGATTTACATAAAGTTTCCAATCAATGTTCTCAGCTTAAGGTAGCTTCCTACGATAATTTTAAGAAGGAACTGGTATAAAGATCATAAATAAAACAAGAGGGGACATTGGGGGGAAAACTCTAGTCAAACGCGGGTAACCAATTGAAGGTTGCCATCTTGGATCAGTTGGGAGGCAAAATTGCAAACCCGGATGTAAAACTACTCGGTCCCAGACTTTTCCTACTAACCGAGAGCTCTCGGATAGTAGAAAAAATATGGGATCGAGTAGTTTTACATCCGGGTTTGCAATTTTGCCCTCCAACTGATCCAAGATGGCAGCCTTCAAATGGCTACCCGATATTGGTTATACGTCCATGTCCTATTTACACGAATTGCCATCCTTAGGTTAGGTTGTGTGTTGGGGTAAGGCTTTCATGCAGTACTTGGGTTATGTAGGACATGGAATTATTACCCGATTTTGGCCCCAATGCTCGCTCTAGTTTTATTTATGACTTCTATGCAAATAGCAATCTTGTGGAGTTGATCGAAGAGTTGATATTCTGTCAGCCTTCCGAGCGATACAAATGCTCAAATATCACACATTTGCTTCGGTAAAATTCTTTAAAATTTTGTGCATAAACAAATAGGAAAAACATACTTAGTTTTCAAAAAATTTCATAAGACAAATTTTTTTTAATCCATTAATTAGTTTATAGCGAAAAATCTGTCTTGACAACATTCCCTATTAAGATTTTGCTTAGTTTTCTATGTGGAGAAAACTGACCAGATGACTGGAGATATGCGTCTAAATAAACGAAAACCGTGAAAATTTGACAAATTTCAAACGCCATTATTACCGTGGTAACAGCAGATATTATTAGTACTATTCAAGAAATACTTCATAATTCACAGCTTATATCTAAAAGATTGTTGAGAAACCTGAACAATTAGATGTGTGAATTGAATAAATCGTATTAGAAAATGGTCACTTATGCTTTATGAAATACAGATTAAGTAAACGGCAACTATTTCTCGGGAATTGTTATATAGCAACACTAAAACTTGAACGATGTTTCTCTGAGTTTAGTGGTCTAGCTATATCCACATACAAAGCTTCAAGTAATTTTGTTTGATAATCGTATAAAGATACACACGATTTTCTAATATCAGATCTAGATCATCTCATTTGCATATCACATAAGTCAAAAAATATCTCAAGAACGAAGTAAAATAGGAAAAAGCTGCAAATTCGTAGTCTCCATTATTTTAAGAATTCTTTTAAATAAGACTCATTTTCGGTGTCATATACACTTTAAAGGGCCAATCTAAACTTGCTTAAAGGGTATTGGCAATAAAAATTAAGTTTATCTCATTTGAAAGAACTCGTCAAATGGTATAAGAAGACCTTTTACAATTTTCCCGTATCTGTTTTGGTTTTGGAAATATTTCGACCAAACTCAGCGTGCTGTCCGCCATCTTGGAATTATTTTCGATATGCAAAATTATGCATGTGACGACATAAGCAGGGTAAAGTGAAATTTTTATCTTGCCAACCTTATGACATTATGAGCTAGAAACTCGATTTTTTGTTGCGTATTTCCATTTTAAATTGACCCACAACATTTAAAAAGCCTTCCGTGGAAATTTGGGCACCCACGGAGTAGTTTCATCAGGTTTACCCTACTTGTGACGTCACCAATTTCCTAGTTAATTAGACCCAATATTACAACAAGATGGCGGACAGCACGCTGTCTTTGGTCGAAATATTTCAAAACACAAGAAAGATACAGAAAAATTACAAAAGGTCTTCTTATACCATTTGGCGAGTTCTTTCAAATGAGACAAACTTAAAATTTTATTGCCAATACCCTTTAAAAAGCGACTTAGACTACCATTTACACTGTACCGGACGAATTCAGAACCGTATTCGAATTTGTACGGTACTGCCTGTTTACACGGAGCCGTGCACTGTACGGCATTCTTTTTTGAAGTGTTTACACGGTACCGAACGAATTCGAAACCGTGCAGGTTAAAAACTAGACTGGCCTGAATTTTTCAGGCTTCGAATTCGTCCGGTTAACCGTACTCAAATTCGTCCGCGCTTTCGTGGGTCCCGTGTAAACGGAAGGCAGAATCGTACCGAAATTCGAGTACGGTTCCGAATTCGTCTGGAACCGTGTAAACGGGGCCTTATTTTATAAATGAATGTATAAAAAAGATAGATATATAAAGCAAAAGCAATTAGCTAAAGCGAAAGGCTTTCTAAAAACTTGCAACTAAAGATAAGAGACAAATATTTTTGAACTCACGTATGTCTATATCGAATCCTCCCACACTTTTCTCTTCACCGCATGCCTTGCAATAATATTCTCCTATATCGCTCGAATTGAGGTTTGTTAAATTGAATACATTCCCATTATTCTTCAATTTTATTCCATCTACATGTACAATTTTTCGTTCACTGGACCGTGGCTTGACGTGCAATAATTGAGCGACTACGACATTACTAAGATTCTTTATACGACAGTCTGCTTTCCACCATTCTCCAGGATACCGTTTAAACGTATCCCAACCATCTGTATTTTCTTTTTTAGTCCACTGCACGCCGTCTAAAGAATAGAAAATTAATGATACTGTATTATTTTTATTCGTTTTGATAACAGCAACTATAGCAAGAACTGCATTTTATTTGAGGAGAAGGATTTACAGAAATTCACCTAAAAACGGGCGAAGGGTTGTTGTATTTCTAGTATATTATATAAAACGGGACATTTATTTTTAAGAGGAGGAGATTGGGCAATTTTTCTGTGCAATTCTTATTTTATTTTTTTTTCCGAAACCTCCGCAAAAATTATTTTTACAATCCACGACATAATTACAATACATCGTTTGGCTATGCAAGATTCTTTTTTCTGTGCTTATATTTTTTGTGGTATTGCCTAATCCCAAGCAAAAGTATAGAATCGTCTGTCCGGAGTTCACGAAACTCGAAGGATATTTTTCTAAGTTTCCAGGACATAACATATTTACCGACGGGATAAAGAAGAAACTTGTCCTTTCTGTGCAGATAAATGTTGGTGAGGAAATAAGAAACCTAAAACCCGTGCCTTGCCCTCTATCAATTTATTAAAGGACGGCTTTTAAGTTGCTTAAAGCAACGATATATTTCGTGGTGTTGGGAACTTCAACGATTACTATATACAAGCCCTCCTCCTATAGGAGAGCGAAGTTGACCGGTGTCACGCATTTTTATCAAAATGGCTGCCGTGCGGTACATGATAACAAATACACAAATATACATGATAACAAATACACAAAGCGCAGAAGGCAATATGTAATTAAATACTAGTTTTATGCGACGGACTTCTCTTGCATTAAAATTATATTGCTACAAAAGTTGATTGTTTTCCCAATTTTACAGCACGCGTGCAAGAGTAAATTTCGCCCTTTCTCTATACAATTTATTTTTTGGCTTCTCAGTCGCTGATTTTCGACATGTAGTTAAATGGAGAAATCGCACCAACGTTCTGTTTTGAATTATTTCATGTGTTTAATTGTATTTTGGGTCTGTCGTGAGTAGTAATACACCCCCATCGGGCGGCGGAAGTAATTAGTATGCAAACGGTGTGTGGCCCTTCATCTCATTAGTATTCATTTTATAGCGGCGCGTTACGTCATTATTTCTCATGCTCCTGTGGGACGTAGTAACCCTAACTTCCCCCCTAAACCCTAGCTGTTACTCACAACCCCCCTGGGTTTCACTACGTCATACCGACTTATTATTTATGCATACGTCATTATTTTCTCAGGCTCCTTTGGGACTTTCTAACCCTAGCTTTCCCCCCTGACGCCAGCTCTTATCCAACCCACCGGTATTCACTACGTCATAACCGATAGCTCTCCGACTAATTTCCGAAGTTACGTCATTATCAAAAGGCATCCCACTTTCTTCCTTATAAGTATTAGTAATTACCTTTTCATTTATACACTTTACCCCACTGTCAGTCAACACTTGTGGGACACATAGGTACAAAGAGCATGCGTACAGTAGGCTTTAACGAAATAGACGTTCTTTACAAGGAACGAGAGAGAAATTGATAGAGACATTTTATATTTTTTATCTGAAACCTCATCTGTGTGAGTATAGAGAGTTTGGAGCAAACTAAATGTCTGAATTGGCATAGATAAGGTGTAGACTTGAATTAATAGTATGTCATGAATATTATATTAGAACCTAAATGGAGTAAGTAATCCTAGAATCATTACTAACTAAACCCTCGTTTATAAGCGAGGAAATCATAGGAAGATAGAATGAGGAGACACTTCGAGAAGTCATGAAAAGAACGATTTTAAATGTCGAAATATAAACTAAAGGCAAAGCGATTTATTACTTTGAAAGCGTTGCTACGCTTTCTGTTACTAAGTGTGATATTTGCATATTTATCCTCAGTGCACCTGCAGGAGGCAAAAGAGAAACTCATTAGGGGTCATTAAGGAGATTAAGCGCTTAGGTAAGTCCAGGCGAGAAGGTCATTAACAGTGTTACCATAGCAAAACAGCGCCGCGTCCTTCATTCGTCTCAGGCTCCTTTGGGACCCTCTACTGTTACTCAACCCCCCGTGTAATACGTAGCCCTTTCTTCGTCTTCGTTTTCGCTTTCTTCATCTTCGCTTTCGGATTCCGGCTCTTGATGTTCGTGACGTGCCAGCATGGTCAAAACTTGAACATTTTCAATGAGACTTTTATCAATTTTCAAATTTGCTAGTCCTTTAATAAAAATATCTAAACCAAGGGGCTCGGGAATCTTGGCATCCTATTCTGTAAGACAATATTCTATCAAATCAGTGATATTTGTTCTTGGTATAGTTCTTCCGTTATATACTATTTCCCCTCTTGAATTCCACGTGAGAAGACTATGAGATATCAGCAAACTGTTTAGCAGAGAAGACACTTTCTCTTCATCGATTTCGTAGTGTAAATGTGATATTATTTGTTGGACGCGATAATTAGCGAGGCTTGTTTCTTCCATGATGTTCACGCTTAAACTGACTATCGTAGAAACTTTTAGTTCTTTTATACCATTTCTGTGAGTCCTTCTAAAACAGGACCAAGCAACAGGCTTAGAAATCCTTTACCGTTTTGAACCAGTGTTTTCTTTTTTCGTCTAAAACTTCGTCGGGGATCAACCAAAATGTGTAGATCGTCCTGGTAAGGGCTAAGTCTTTCAATCACCTGACGAGGTAGTTGGTAGTGCATTTGCCAAAAATTGTGCGCACACTCGCATATACATCGAACCTGCTCAGGGCTCGCAGACTCCAAAACAGCTCGCTGTTGTATGGGTTTTGAAAGACACAAAAACTGAAGAAATGCCCTCTGTTCGTTGGTAAACATCTCTATCTGACAGTCAGTGTCAAAATGAGGAAATCTCTACCAGAAAACGCATTTTAAGAGGAAGATAAGCAGTAGAAAGAAAAAAGAGGGGTATCCGCGGGGGTGTTTGGGGTTACCCCTGGGTGTTTGGGGTTACCTCGGGGTGTGATGGAGTTACCCCAGGGTGTTTGGTGGTACCACGGGGGTGTTTGGGGTTACCCCCAGGGGTGTTTGGGGGTATCCCGGGGGTGTTTGGGAGTACCACGGTGGTGTTTGGGGGTATCCCTGGGGTGTTTGGGGTATCCCGGGGGTGTTTGGGGGTATCCCGGGGGTGTTTGGTGTTACCCCCAGGGGTGTTTGGTGTTACCCCAGGGTGTTTGGGGTACCCCGGGGTGTGATGGGGTTACCCCGGGGTGTTTGGGAGTACCACGATGGTGTTAGGGGTATCACGAGGGTGTTTGGGGGTATCCCGGGGGTGTTCGGGAGTACCACGGTGGTGTTTGGGGTATCCCGGGGGTGTTTGGGGGTATCCCGGGGTGTTTGGGGTTACCCCAGGGGGTGTTTGGGGTTACCCCAGGGGGTGTTTGGGGTTACCCCAGGATGTTTGGGGTACCTCGGGGGGTGTTTGGGGTCTCCCCAGGGGTGATTGGGGTATCCCAGGGATGTTTGGGGGTTGATGATTGGGATATCCCATGGGGCTGTGGTATTTGGGGTACCCCAGGAGTGATTGGGGGTTCCCCATGGGGTGTTTGGGGTATCCCGGGGGTATTTGGGGGTATCCCGGGGGTGTTTGGGGGTATCCCGGGGGTGTTTGGGGTTACCCCCGGGGGTGTTTGGTGTTACCCCAGGGTGTTTGGGAGTACCACGATGGTGTTTGGGGTACCGCGGGGGTGTTTGGGGTATCCCGGTTTTTTTTGGGAGTACCACGGTGGTGTTTGGGGTATCCCGGGGGAGTTAGGGGGTATCCTTGGGTGTTTGGGGGTATCCTGGGGGTGTTTGGGGTATCCCGGGGGTGTATGGGGTTACCCCCGGGGGTGTTTGGGGTTACCCCAGGATGTTTGGGGTACTTCGGGGGGTGTTTGGGGTATCCCCAGGGGTGATTGGGGTATCCCAGGGATGTTTGGGGGTTTCCCCATGGGTGTTTGGGATATCCCATGGGGCTGGGGTATTTGGGGTACCCCAGGAGTGATTGGGGGTTCCCCAGGGGTGTTTGGGGTACCCCATGGGTGTTTGGGGGTTACCGCAGGGGTGAATGGGATTACCCCAGCGGTGTTTGGGTTCCTTTTATCTTCCCTATCTTCCCCTTATCTTCCTTATCTTCCCTTATCTTCCTTTATCTTCCCTTATCTTCCTCTTATCTTCCCTTATCTTCCTTCTATCTTCCTTATCTTCCCCTTATCTTCCTTATCTTCCCCTTATCTTCCCCTTATGTTCCTTTGTCTTCCTTTATCTTCCCCTTATCTTCCTTATCTTCCTTATCTTCCTTTTATCTTCCTTTATCTTCCCCTTATCTTCCTTATTTTCCTTTATCTTCCCAGGAAGATAAGGGGATGATAAGAGGAAGATAAAAGGAAGATAAAGAAGATAAGGAAGATAAGGAAGATAAGGGGAAGATGAAGGAAGATAAAGGAAGGTAAGGGGAAGATAAGGGGAAGATAAGGAAGATAAGGGGAAGATAAGGAAGATAGAAGGAAGACAAGGGAAGATAAGAGGAAGAAAAGGGAAAATAAAGGAAGATAAGGGGAAGATAAGGAAGATAAGGGGAAGATAAGAAAGATAAAAGGAAGATAAGGGGAAGATAAAGAAGATAAGGGGAAGATAAGGAAGATAAAAGGAACCCAAACACCACTGGGGTAATCCCATTCACCCCTGCGGTTACCCTCAAACACCCATGGGGTACCCCAAACACCCCTGGGGAACCCCCAATCACTCTTGGGGTACCCCAAATACCCCAGCCCCATGGGATATCCCAAACACCCATGGGGAAACCCCCAAACATCCCTGGGATACCCCAATCACCCCTGGGGATACCCCAAACACCTCCCGAGGTACCCCAAACATCCTGGGGTAACCCCAAACACCCCGGGGGTAACCCCAAACACCCCCGGGATACCCCCAAACACCCCCGGGATACCCCCAAACACCCCCGGGATACCCCCAAACACCCCCGTGATACCCCAAACACCATCGTGATACTCCCAAACACCCCGGGGGTAACCATATCACACCCCGGGGTACCCCAAACACCCTGGGGTAACACCAAACACCCCCGGGGGTAACCCCAAACACCCCCGGTATACCCCCAAACACCCCCGGGATACCCCAAACACCCCAGGGATACCCCAAACACCACCGTGGTACTCCCAAACACCCCCGGGATACCCCCAAACATCCCCGGGGGTAACCCCAAACACCCCGGGATACCCCCAAACACCCCCGGGATACCCCAAACACCCCCGTGGTACCCCCAAACACCCCTGGGGTAACTCCATCACACCCCAAGGTAACCCCAAACACCCCCGGGGATACCCCAAACACCCCCCTGGGGTACCCCAAACACCCAGGGGTAACCCCAAACACCCCCGCGGATACCCCTCTTTTTTCTTTCTACTGCTTATCTTCCTCTTAAAATGCGTTTTCTGGTAGAGATTTCCTCATTTAGACACTGACTGTCAGATAGAGATGTTTACCAACGAACAGAGGGCATTTCTTCAGTTTTTGTGTCTTTCAAAACCCATACAACAGCGAGCTGTTTTGGAGTCTGCGAGCCCTGAGCAGGTTCGATGTATATGCGAGTGTGCGCACAATTTTTGGCAAATGCACTACCAACTACCTCGTCAGGTGATTGAAAGACTTAGCCCTTACCAGGACGATCTACACATTTTGGTTGATCCCCGACGAAGTTTTAGACGAAAAAAGAAAACACTGGTTCAAAACGGTAAAGGATTTCTAAGCCTGTTGCTTGGTCCTGTTTTAGAAGGACTCACAGAAATGGTATAAAAGAACTAAAAGTTTCTACGATAGTCAGTTTAAGCGTGAACATCATGGAAGAAACAAGCCTCGCTAATTATCGCGTCCAACAAATAATATCACATTTACACTACGAAATCGATGAAGAGAAAGTGTCTTCTCTGCTAAACAGTTGGCTGATATCTCATAGTCTTCTCACGTGGAATTCAAGAGGGGAAATAGTATATAACGGAAGATCTATACCAAGAACAAATATCACTGATTTGATAGAATATTGTCTTACAGAATAGGATGCCAAGATTCCCGAGCCCCTTGGTTTAGATATTTTTATTAAAGGACTAGCAAATTTGAAAATTGATAAAAGTCTCATTGAAAATGTTCAAGTTTTGACCATGCTGGCACGTCACGAACATCAAGAGCCGGAATCCGAAAGCGAAGATGAAGAAAGCGAAAACGAAGACGAAGAGCTACATATTACACGGGGCTTGAGTAACAGTAGAGGGTCCCAAAGGAGCCTGAGACGAATGAAGGACGCGACGCTGTTTTGCTATGGTAACACTGTTAATGACCTTCTCGCCTGGACTTGCCTAAGCGCTTAATCTCCTTAATGACCCCTAATGAGTTTCTCTTTTGTCTCCTGCACGTGCACTGAGGATAAATATGCAAATATCACACTTAGTAACAGAAAGCGTAGCAACGCTTTCAAAGTAATTAATCGCTTTGCCTTTAGTTTATATTTCGACATTTAAAATCGTTCTTTTCATGACTTCTCGAAGTGTCTCCTCATTCTATCTTCCTATGATTTCCTCGCTTATAAACGAGGGTTTAGTTAGTAATGATTCTAGGATTACTTACTCCATTTAGGTTCTAATATAATATTCATGACATACTATTAATTCAAGTCTACACCTTATCTATGCCAATTCAGGCATTTAGTTTGCTCCAAACTCTCTATACTCACACAGATGAGGTTTCAGATAAAAAATATAAAATGTCTCTATCAATTTCTCTCTCGTTCCTTGTAAATAACGTCTATTTCGTTAAAGCTTACTGTACGCATGCTCTTTGTACCTATGTGTCCCACAAGTGTTGACTGACAGTGGGGTAAAGTGTATAAATGAAAAGGTAATTACTAATACTTATAAGGAAGAAAGTGGGATGCCTTTTGATAATGACGTAACTTCGGAAATTAGTCGGAGAGCTATCGGTTATGACGTAGTGAATACCGGTGGGTTGGATAAGAGCTGGCGTCAGGGGGGAAAGCTAGGGTTAGAAAGTCCCAAAGGAGCCTGAGAAAATAATGACGTATGCATAAATAATAAGTCGGTATGACGTAGTGAAACCCAGGGGGGTTGAGTAACAGCTAGGGTTTAGGGGGGAAGTTAGGGTTACTACGGTTATACGTCCATGTCCTATTTACACGAATTGCCATCCTTAGGTTAGGTTGTGTGTTGGGGTAAGGCTTTCATGAAGTACTTGGGTTATGTAGGACATGGAATTATTACCGTTACTACGTCCCACAGGAGCATGAGAAATAAAGACGTAACGCGCCGTTATAAAATGAATACTAATGAGATGAAGGGCTACACACCGTTTGCATACTAATTACTTCCGCCGCCCGATGGGGGGTATTACTACCGTCGTGTATAATTATGTGTTACAGAACGTCGAGAAATCGAGTAAACAAGTTAGCAACGTGTACATTATTTGAAATTTTACTGTTTTTAAACTAACCAATCAGATGACAAGTTTCATTGGAGTTCCCCTACAGAGCCTCCGTTCCTTGGTATTGACCAAAAGGATCGCAGGCTCTGCATGGGTACGAGATTGTGCCAACAAACGATATTTGATCAAATCCATCGACAATTCTTGTTGGTTGTATTCAAATGTTGAGTCGTTGACGGTTCGCTCGTCGCGTCATGTATAAGTAAGAACGGTTTCTAGCAAATTAACAATGTTTATATAGATATCTGATAAAGGTCTTGGAGTATAATGGTAATTCTACATCACTCTTATTATTTTAATTCTTCAATTACATCAGAGCAATTCCTCCATTTAGCCACTAAAAACACACTTATGCACATATGCACAGATTACGTCATTGACGTAGTCTGATTTTACTAAACCAGTCACGGATCTCACTGCAACATCACGAGCCAATGACGTTGCTTGATTTGTATAGATGATGGATCACGTCAGATGATTTCAATGCCCCCCCCCGGAAATTCGCTGGGAAAATTTAGTAAGTCTGTTTCCATTTTTTTGTTGTCTGTTCAGTTATAAATGCAAAGAGGACGTCACCGAACGTGGTAAGACCATCAGTCACCCACTCGACTGCCTCTCGTGGGCCACTTTTTTGTTCTTACCACGTTGTGACGTCATCTGTGCATCTATAACTGAACAGACCATGGCAAAATGGACTGGATGCCATTTTGAGAATATTCACCGATGCTCTTCGGTCCCAGCCACACTCGCGGACGTTTTTGCGACAAACTCGACCATTTATCCGTCCGATATATAAACTCGACGGATTTCCTGTCTAGAACGGGACCTGTCTCGATAAGCCGCCTATTATAATAAATATATGCATAGATTTAGACGAGTTTTTCGTCACAAATCTGTGCTGTCCCGTGACGAATTATCCGTCTATAGGTCAAATATTACTCAGGGAATTTCACCTTAGGACAGAAACGGACAGGAAAGTTTCCTTTGTGCATTAAAAGCATTAAGTTCCGACCGAGAACTCACAAAACAAAGAAAATTTCTTTTCCTGAGAAAAAATTTCGTTAGTGAAAAACAGACTTATCATGCACGGGGTCTCCGTCTCAGACGAGTTAGTTATCCATTTGTAGTGTGAAAACGGTGAATCGGACCTCATGAGGAAGATAGCTCTGGCATATTGTACACATTTTGAGAAATAACTAAATTAAAAGTGATAAGCTTCTTAGTGATTCCATTAATGCATCTCTGTAATATTTTATTTTCTTACTTGTTTCGTTCGTGCAAAATTCTTTTCCATCAACCATTAAAATATTCCCGAGAAGGAAGCCATCAATGACAATCAACCACGTGATCAACTTGAATTCCATAGTGTCCTCCTCCTTTAACTCCTTCTGTAATCATAAAACAAAATTAAACTTTCTTTTTTTGCTTGTTTTTGCTTTCCAAGATGTTGTAATTTGTTAAATTTAAAAAACCCTGTCTCTGAGCTCCAGACGGGACTCAAACCCACAAGTACTAGAATATTAGCCAGACGCTCTAACCATTAAGACACTATATAGAACTCAGATTGTAAAGTGAAACCGAGGTTGTTTAGGATGTTTTAAACTGGGAACGAGTCAAGCCGTATGTTGGTACGTGTGTCACAAGTACAGGGTAGTTGTTGGGTTACAACTCGCATTGTGTTAGTTAATTTCCAGTTAAATGTTTTTGTACGTTAGTATGATGCTAGTATAGTAGCTTACGACTGCAGCTTGCATGCATGTACAGCAAAAAACGAAAATTAACCAACTTTAAGTTGAAAACACTGTTTAATTCAGCTAAATATTGATTTAAAGTTTGTAATATAAGGATAATGAGCGCAATCAAGCAATTTTTAATCAGTTCTTCTAAAACTACGGAGAAGCTTACAGTCAAATTTTTATTAAATTCTTATCCAATTCTAAACGAAATCCAACCAACATTTATTGGGTTGGTTCTTGGTCTATCAGTGTCCAACTAACATAAAAAACGGTTTAATGCTTTTTAAAGTATCCTGGTGAGAGACCAAGGGACTGGTCATTATTTAAGGCCAGGGTGGGGGCCGAAGAGAAAATGGTGGGATAACTGAAAAAATGACCAATTCTGAGGCGGAGTAAAAGAAAATTTAATAGAGGAATAATAATAATAGAACAATAATCATAAAGTTCCAGTTATAATAGTATGCGGACCAATCAATTCCCTCTTATTCTGAAGAAAGAATTGCAGCACTAAAATTGGGTTGAATTTACTGTTCATCATCTGTCAAAATGTCAATTGCAACATCATCGTCACTGCTGCTACAAACCTCAGACTCCTCAGTACTGGTATTCTTTCTCCGACTTAATATTGCTTTCTTTTTTTTTGTTCTTACACCTACTCGATTTTTCTCCTGCCTTTCCTTTTCACCACTATTAACTAATTAACACATTTGACTGCCATGAAAATTTTACATAATTGATGAATTAAATCATCTGCTTTTAGCCAGGGTAAATTACTATGTAAAGGATACCCATAGCAGTGAGGGTAAACACGTGACATTATGTAATAAAATAGGTGTAGGAGTGGGGTAAATTTTTTTTCCTGTCTAACAGTGGTGGGGTTAAAATAATGGAGTTTAAAAAACGTTTGAGCTCCAAGGTATTTTCTCTTAGTCCCCGACAAACAGAAAAACAAACAGTGGTAAAAACAGAACCTCCTAGCGGAGGTAATAAGCATGCATGGGTTTTCAACTTGCGTGTAATTTCGCGCGTTTAAATGGACTCAATTTATTAATACGCAAGGCAAGATTAACCCCCCTCGCTCCAGGCTTCGCCTGCATGTAGACTGGATCTCAAAAGGCCAAAACAATGGCTTGATCAACCAATTCACTGGGACTTACAGTGCCTATGACACACAACTGATCAAGTCTGTCTTATTTAAAAAAACCTCTTAAAATGACAAAGTAACATCTTTTGCAGTTTTTCGTTTTCCATGTAAATATTTTGAAATGAGTACAGAAAACACCCAGAGTGAAAATGTTTCTTGTCAAGTAATGAAACAAGATGTTTTTAAAGGCGTGAGTGAGTACGAAGCGTACGTGTCGTAATTTTGTCATGCATATAATAAATGAGTAATCATATGACTTTGCTCGTACAATTAAGGATTTACACTACGAGTGATATTTGAAAGTAAAAAGTAAAAAAGTAAAAAGTATTTCAAATATCACGAGTAGTGTAAATCCTTAATTGTACTTCGCTATCATATGATTACCTATACTAATAATATACATGAAAAAATATCTCGACTGTGATTGGCTGATTCCAGTGCAGTTAATCCCAAACAACAGTGCAAAAATCTGTAATCACAGTGCAAAAATCTGTAATACAGTGCAAAAATCTGTTATCACTAAGAACCAATCAAATTGATTGTACAGCGGATTTTTCTCGACTCAAAACAAACAAAGATGGCGGCCAAGATTCGGCGGTTTTGGGGATAATTTGTTCAAATTTGAAGCTAGTTATGCTTTAATATTGCCAAGTGAAGTACCTACAAGAAGACCAGAAGCTTCTTTATGCCTCGAGTAAACTTTTTCAAGTAGTAAAGGAAGCGAAGCGTTTTTTAACGAATAAATATGCGAGGAGTGGACGCCGTGAAACATGCGTACGTTAAAATGTTAGTACAGTTGTTTTGAACATTTTTTCATGTATATTATTAATAAGTAATAGCATGGTTTCTCGTGCAATTTGGAAAAAAAAACATGCACTCGTGAGTTTTTCAAATACTTCAAATAGCACACTCGTCCTTCGGACTCGTGCTATTTTGACAGTATTTGAAAAACTCACTCGTGCATGTTTTTTTCCAAATTGCACTCGAAACCATGCTATTACCTATACTAATATGCACATGCATGTACGTCACAACATGTGACATTTACATATCAAATAAACTGAAATATCTCAACAACAAAGCAATAAAACCAAAAACTGTAAAAGATGTTATACTTTGTCATTTTAAGTGTTTTTTCCAGATAAGACAAAGTAACTTAATTTTCATGTCATATAGGCACTTTAAGGTTGCGTCTCAGACCAAAAACTGTCATATATGACAGTGAAATGTCATTGTAGCATTAAAAAAACTCGAAAACGTTTGTTAAAGTGCCTATGAAACGAAATTTCACTTCAGTTTTGAAGAACACCTAAGATAATGAAAAATGGCTTTTACATGCCTTTCAAATCTTATCTCTTTACATGCCTCTCAAATCTATTCTTCATTTATTGGCTATGCAATTTGAGCAACGACGTCACACGTTGTATGTGGGAGAAAACGGAAAATCAGTCATATCTTTGGATTGGTTCAGACTAAGCTGAATCAAACGTTGGAAATTTTCCTTGCATTGGGTATGATCTGATTACATCTGCAATGTGTGGTTTTGTGTAGTTAAACCAATTCAAAGATATATTACCTACCGTATTTACTCGAACAAACGCCGCGGCGTTTATTAAATTTTTTATTCGTTTATTGCAAATCATTAAACTTAAACCTTAGAACTAAAACCCAAAAACTAAAACCTTAAGAACACAATTAATACGTCTCTTCTGGAATGTTCACTGTCTCATTTGGTGACTAAGTTTCTGGTGACTAGCGCACTGCTGTCACTTTTCTTATTCAATTTCAATGTCAGTGTCCCCTTGGTTCGATTAAACGCCGCATTGATGAGAATAAATGCGGCGTTTATTCGAGGGCGGCGTTTAATAACATTTTTGTTTGTAACTGCGGCGCTTATTCGAGGGCGGCGCTTATTCGAGGGCGGCGTTTATTCGAGGGCGGCGTTTAATCGAGTAAATACGGTATTTTACGTTTTCTCCCACGGCAACGTGTGACGTCGTTGTTCAGATTGCCTATAACTCAAGAATGAGATAAGATTTGAAAGGCATGTAAAAGCCATTTTTCATTATCTTAGGTGTTCTTCCAAATACAATCTTAAAAACGGAAGTGAAATTTCGTTTCATAGGCACTTTAACAAACATTTTCGAGTTTTTTTAATGCTACAATGGTCCTATATATATATATATATATATATATATGACATTTCACAAGTTTTTGGTCTGAGACACAACATTAAGGAAACCAACTATATAGCCTCCACAGCAAAATAAATTATTCTTAGCCACATACAAAATTAATTAGCTACATGCTGAGCCACGATAAGCAGGGGCGGATCTAGGATTTTTTTAAAGAGGGGGTTGACACCTCTAGGGGGGTCCGGGGGGCTCCCCGGAATTTTTTTGATTTCTGATACCCTGAAATGCTATTTCCTGCATTTTGGGGACAATATTATGATCAGAAATAGTGATTTTTATACGCTATATTATACACTAAACACAATTTATATATTATATATAATATATACCATACATAATAGGCCAGGGGGTTGCAACCCCCATAACCCCCCTGGATCCGCCACTGATAAGTCGATCTACTCTTCCTATAAATGGTATAACGTCGGTATATGTAACAGATTGCGTTACTTTATAAGTTGAATTTCACAACCAAGTAATACGTTTAAAACATTATTGGTCACGTATTTAATTCAGTATTGTATATTAATCGAAACTTATTTTGAGAGTCATTTTGTTATTCTATTTATCAATGTATAATAAGACTCTGGCTTTTGGCATTCTAAGTCATATTTTCTATCTAATTTACAAAATAACTCATAAAAGTACGACAAAAATACCTGTTTAAAATTCAGGTCCAGAAGCACAGAACCAAACATGCAATAATAAACTCGCTTCTATTGCATCATGTACGTTGAAACATAATTCAGAAAGAAATGTGCGACGACTACACAAGTTAGTATGAAAAATGACCGTAACACCGTTCACCTTCTTTGAAATTTGCCAATAAAATATATTATTTGAACATAATTTCAAAACACAAATACAGTTTTGGAAGCAAAACTTCACTCTGACATTATGAACACTGAATCAATAAATTTTATATAGGCTCTCAATGATATGTAATGCAGCTGACGTCCGTTGCGTGCCTGACAATATAATTATATACACAATGTCAATTGTTAAAAAAGGTGTGCTTTAATTTCATCTCGGTCAATAGAGATTATAGCAGCTTACATTTATAATTAATCATCCCGAAAGCAGTTTTCTTTCGTGTTAATTGCTTTTGACGTTTTATCATTGGTGCATGTATGTAATCTAAGTCGGTTTTTGGTCAGTTTATTTTTCTACTTTGCACCAAAACTCACAAACATGCACCCTTATTGAATTGTGGTTCTTTACTAAATATGTCTGTTTGCTAATCAACAGTTTAAATGCAGAAAAACACTTATCATTGTACACTGAGCTCACTGGTGAGAGCGTCCGGCTGGCATTCAGAAGGCTGTGTGGGTTCGAGTCCCGTCTGGAGCTCAAAGTTTTTCTCTGAGTTTGAGTTTAACTAGCTTGTATAGCAAAAACTTACCATTATTGCCACCAGGCTGACTACATAACTTACAAAAAGGCGACTCTAAGAATATAATCTTGACCAACAAGAACTGTTAGCACAGTTCGTTAATCACTCCAAGACAATTTCCGTTTTCTTCCATTTAATTAATATAAATCATTTTATCTGATTTGAAAACGTCACTCTATTTAAACAGACTTTTTGGCACATGTCATATTAATCATTTCGTGGGAACGCTTCGCTTTTTCCATGTAATTAAGTCATTTTTAGCGGACTTAGAATTACAACAAAAATTAAAACATTTTGAGAAGAATATTGCAGTCATGACGCATATAAGTGGTATACCTAATGCAAATTTTGATTTGTCAACGGAAGAACTAAAATCAAGAAAGAGCAGGAATCGCGGTGCGGAATTCAAAGCGTGAATGTTCTTTTCTATGATGAATAATTTATTTTTAATTTAATGTTATCGTCTAAGACTAATATAGTAACTGAGATATGTAGTTTAAAAAATGAGTTTTCTATCAAGAAGCTCCCGGCAAAGTAGATATAAAAGATCGCCTGAAGCTATACAGATCAGAAATAAAGAAAACAACCGAAAAGACCAATCATATTTTGGGAAAGGGTTATCAACACCATAATTTCGGGACTGGAAGAAGGCAGTAATTCAGATAGTTTATCAAACCTTTTCTCCTGCCAAGAAGATCCCGTCAGAGTAGATAGAATGACCTGAAGCTTCCAAAAACGGAAAATATATATATGGAAAAAACATATTTTTAATGAGAAAGATACAGTAGGTTATCAACGCCATAATTTGGAAGAATGCAGTAACTCAAATCTTCCTTCTGCACGTTAAAAGGGTCCCGTCAAAATAGATAATAATCGCTTGGAGTTTCCAGATATAGAAAGAATATGAAAAGACCATATTTCGGACGGGAAAAAGCCCGTAGGTTATCAACTCTTTCTTCTAAGGAGGGTCCTGCATATAAAGTGAATAAGATCGTGCAGCCAGTTTAATGCATATATATAGAATGAAAGGAAATTTACCGTATTTCGGACTGGGAAAAGGCAGTAGTACTCAGATAGTTTATTAGATCTTTACTATCGAGAAGATTCCGCTTATACGTCGATCACGAAAATTATTTGGCGCGTTGCCGAAATGAAATGGAAAACAGTTCTAAAGCAATCTAATAGATCATTTAATATGTATACAAGATAACTAACCTATTTAATAACTCGCATAGTTTATATTAAATTTTTCCTGTCAGACAAGATAACTAACCTATGCAACTAAGCTTTCAGACGGTGGTCTGAAAGACAACTTCAAAGTTCCAACGTTCAACAAGGCAAATATAATATAATATAAATACGTTTTGTGGAAACGCCACGTAAAATATTTCTTTGCTAAGCTTTCGGCCTGTTGACTCAGCTAGGCCTTCATCAGAGCAATGACATCAGAATACAATGGCGTATCACGTTAATTTTATTAATTAGAAAACAAAATCAACAATGTTCTCCGAATAGGGCACACCACGTGCTGTTTAATGGCTGTCCTTCCTGGGAAATAGTGCGATATTTTGCAATCTCAATAGACTCCCTTGTTCTAAGTATTCTAATTCCCACTTAACCGACGATGGTCATACATCCAAGTGTGTTTGGCAACAGCAGATTTATCCTGTTGGGCTTTAATGCAACATGTCTTGTGCTCCTTCAGGCGAGTTGAGAGATTTCTTCCCGTTTCTCCGATGTAAACCAAGCCACACTCAGGCGGCTTATAGATAAGCTATCCACCTCATCTTTATGTGTGAAAAGTACCTTGAACAATTTGTGTTGACTACTGTGAAATACCTTCGTACCAGCACGATTTAGAATCCTCTCAATCTTGTGGGATGCTGGTCCAATGTACGGAAGAGAGACTGAAGGTGGTTCTTGCTGGGACTGAGTATTCAGCTCCGGATGTAGCTACCGAAAGTGTCATGAAAGCTTAGTCATCTTCTCAGGAAAACCGTTGTTAGTTAAAACCAACTTAAGGTCTATTCCATTGTCTCCAATCATGGCTAACTTAGAGGAAATTGAGAAGAAGGCTCCTGCAACTGCCCCGTTAAAACCAGGTATGTGGAAACGTTATGTTGATGATACGTTAAGTTGGAAACGTACGTTGGTCACACGGTTTGAATGCTTTGTCTAATTTTCTTGACCATCTTAACAGCATACACCCTTCAATCAAATTCACTATGGAATTACAAAATCAAGACAAATCTATCCCATTCTTGGACGTTTTGCTTTCCGTTAAACCAGATGGGACTTTAAGTCATACTGTGTATAGAAAACCAACACACACTGACAGATACCTTAACTACACTTCATCAGTCCATCATCCAAGTATCAAATCGTCTGTGTGCAAAACTCTCGTTCATCAAGCGCGCACAATTTGTGACGAAGAACATCTTCAGGATGAATTAGATCACCTTAAGTTGGTTTTAACTAACAACGGTTTTCCTAAGAAGATGGTTCAAGCTTCTATGACACCTTCGGTATACATCCGGAGCTGAATACTCAGTCCCAGCAAGAACCATGCACCTTCAGTTTCTCTTCCGTACATCGGACCAGCATCCCACAAGATTGAGAGGATTCTAAATCGTGCTGGTATGAAGGTATTTCACAGTAATCAATACAAATTATTCAAGGTACTTTTCACACATAAAGATGAGGTGGATATAGCTTATCTAAGCCTGGAGTGCATCGCATTCCGTGTGAGTGTGGCTTGGTTTACATCGGGGAAACGGGAAGAAATCTCTCACCTCGCCTGAAGGAGCACAAGACATGTTGCATTAAAGCTCAACAGGATAAATCTGCTGTTGCCAAACACGCTTGGAAGTATGACCATCGTGTTGAGTGGGAAGAGTCGTCACTCTTAGCAATACTTCACGCGACGAACAAAGGAGTCTATTGAGATTGCAAAACATCGCACTATTTCCCAGGAAGGACAGCCATTAAACAGCACGTGGAGTGCCCTATTCGGAGAACATTCTTGATTTTGTTTTCTAATTAATAAAATTAACGTGATACGCCATTGTATTCTTACGTGATTTAATTGATCAGTTGCTTAGTTTATAAATTACGTGAGCCAACATGCAACTTGTTGTTATTGCTCTGATGAAGGCCTGAGTCAACAGGCCGAAAGCTTAGCAAAGAAATATTTTACGTGGTGTTGCCACAAAACTTATTTATATTACATTATCGCCATGAAAACTTTCAAAGAATTAAAAAGCAAATATAATTACAGCAGTTTCAGGAGATTCGCGTCCAGCGGATGTAAAGTTCTTGTTTTTGACATAAAGGAGGAGTTACCAAATCACGTGTTTATTCAACGTTATTTAGTATATATAATTATTTAGTATATATTATTATAGTATATATAGGGGAGCACGGGTGGTGTGTGCTGTTAGCGCGCTGCCTCTCACCAAAAGTTAAGCCCGGTTAGACGGGGTTAGTACTTGGATGGGTGACCGCTTGGGAATGACCCCGTTGTCGAGCTGGAAACTAATGTGAGTAGAGTTGTAGTTGATCTCTCCTGTGCTTCGAGGGTTTTTCGCCGGGTTCTCCGGTTTTCCTCCCTCCGCAAAACCAACACTTACATCATGGTAGTCATGGTCAATTGGGGCATTTCGCTCTGTTTGACCACCAGTTGCTTAGGCAATAAAGTTATTAAATCTAAAATCTAGATCTATCTGATTAAACAGCCCATTCTTATTCACTAATGTGGCTTAAAACGGCATCCGGCCTCGATCTTCTTTCGCCGGACATCGGTGGTGTCGGTACCCTGACCCCAGAGGTTTTCGCTCCCGTAATTTTATAGCGGTGAGACGGGAAAGGAGAGAAAACTTCTGGTATAGGAAGCGGTAATATGATTGATCGAACCGCTCCAATAGAATTCTAGCTGAACAGAACGTGTTCACCATCTCTGATTGCATGGATAATGCTCAAACAGAGTTTTGATTGGCGAGACAAATACAAAGTCTAACCAATCAAAACCCTGTTTGAGGATTATCCAATCAGAGATGCCAACACGTTCTGTTCAACTAGAATTCCATTGGAGCGATTTGATCAATCATATAGTACAGCTTCCTACCAGAGGTTTTCTCTCCTTTCCCGTCTTACCACTTACGAGAGAGAAAACTGGAACCAGGGTATGCTAATCACTCCTTTATGTCAAAAACGACTATCAGCGCCAAAATATTTTACATCCTGTGGGCGCGAATCATCTGCAACCGATAATGAAAATTTTATTGTCAGTTATAATTTTTCCTCCACCAAGAAAATAAGTGCAAGTGGTCTATACGTTTTCGCCTAAAAACGCAACCTTCTCTAGTTATCGTTGAACCTATACCGTCCACACGTAAACGATAGCTATATTATATTATATATAAGGAGACTTTTCGAGAACCGTTCTCTATACAGTGGGCCGAACGGATAGGATCTCATGAGATTATCACCGTAGATAGTTCATGGTCTTGTCGAAAGCGGGCTTCCTGTGTGGCTGAATAAAATTATCTAGCGCTGTCAAAAATGAAAGAGCTCCTATACGGATAAGAAAGAATTAACTGAGATAGTGACATCTTACGAAAACGTCTTCTGTTTCTGGTCAGCGTGCACGTCATCTTTTTTCTTGCGCGTCGATACTTTTTTAACATTTTTATATTGTTTGGCTTTCGGTCTCGCAACCAATGTTTCCTATAAAAACCGTTGATATGTTTCCGGACACCGATTGAAGGCTATATATTTCAATTGGAAATGTGCCCTGATCAGAAACAGAGGACTGGCTTCTTTTTGGCTAGGCTAGTCAGAAATTTTAAAAAAATAATTTAAAATTACCTTCGACCTGCATGGGTGTAGAACATGAGTGGCTTTTGTATAACGATACATGCTTATAGCTTTAGCTGCAAAATATTTCTATAATTATAATTAATATAAGTGCCAAATTCAAATAGCGAAATGAACTTCCCCCCGCAGTACTATGGCAAAACAACATCTGTTAATAAAATGACAAGATCATGTTTTAATTTTAGTATGAGTGGGATTTTAATATGAGTATAGACGTCAGAAGTTCATTTTAGTTTGTTTATTTAAACTATTAGAAGTTTATGATGTTTTTAAAAACATATTTACCAAGGTGATTTGCCGATTAATTGCCGAAGACGGTTTTGAAAAGAACTGTTGGAATATAGCATAAATAAGAACGACATATGGGATATTACACGGTGGCGAGAAGATATGGATTTTATGTTCGAATGGCAAGGACAAGATATTGCTCTTGCCACGAGAACACAAAATCCATATCTTTGAGCAACCGTGTAATGTTCTATTTATTATATGGCAATGAAATTATGCGTGGACTGAGTGATGTTGATAAACTGAGTGAATGCAAAATCTACAACCGCTTGACCTAAAACGTTTAGAAAATACAAATGAAAAATACAACACTGAGCTTATTTGAATACGTCATTTTACGTGAAAAACTGAATTAAGAGAAGTTACTGGCTCAAACTGATTTACTTGATTCGAAATACGGCAAAAGGCGTAAATCCCTAATCTGACATAGATTGGTTCCACTTAACTTTTAATTACAAAGACACTGCTCTTCTTTTTCATAATAATTTGCACGCTCCCGCAATGTTGACCGAAGGCGTACCGCCATGAGCAGAAGTTGCAAGACAGCTGGTACTTTTAATTTTGTAATTGTTTGCTAAACAATGAAGACAGTGGCGTAACTCATATAGGCGCTGCCCGGCAACAGCCGGGGGCCCCCTGTCACAGGGGGGGCCCTGAGTCGATGTCGGATGTCCTTTATGGGGATTTCGACATTCCCTCATTTTCACGTATTTATTGGGAAATAGTCAGTCGTCGTTGAACTGGATATAGCTTTCCATCATTTAAATATTGGTACGAAGTTTCAAACAGTTTAAAAAAAAATACAGAACGTTGCAACAGGTAATTAATAAAGGTACGAAAATGGATTTCTATTCTGCTGCTTGTCCCAGGCCTTTTGCTCACGGTCAAATTATCGTAAAGTTTTCTCTGTCAAACGGCGGGATATAAACTATAAAGTTGAAGTGTATTGTCAAAAGACCTGTATTATCTCAGGTATAGCAGTTAGACTAACCTTTTTTGTGTTCACCCAAATCATAAAAACAAAATGTTTTATTTTTGCTTTTAATGCAGCAGTGTAAGAACCAGGTTAGTTTGTTTTGTTTTGTTTTGTTTTGTTTTGTTTTGTTTTGTTTGTAAAAAAACCGGTGTTTATACGTGATTAGGGTATTTTCGTCAGTGACTATATTCTTGATATAACACGGCTTCGCCTGCCGGTATCAACGCGTAACGGGTTGATAAATATTCTTATAATCTAACAAACGTTTGATATAATGATGAATTTCCCCTTGTTATACCGATTAATTTTTTGGAAAATTCCTCGCAGAAATCGCCGAAAATGCACTTCTGGGGCATAGTCCCCCAGGGCCAGGGGGGGAGCTCTTTTCAGTTTGGGCCAGGGGCACACTAGCCCAAAGTTACGCCACTGAATGAAGAAGGTTATTCTTTCACTGTTCTGGGTATCTCTCAGCCAACTGTAATAGGGACTTTAAGATCTCATGACGCGGCTAGCTCGACGACGCGGCCTTAAAAACGTACGGTGTTGATATATACTCTTGGAATTACAAATTATTCATTCACTTTATTTTCATTAAGAATTATTTTGTTTTCAAGGCGAGTCATCGAGCTTGCCGCGTCGTGAATCTTAAAGTCCTATAATATTTATGTACCCAAGAACACTTCCTGTCATGCACTCCGCAACATTTTGTTTTTGGTTGGTCAGCAAACCGGAATTTCAAACATGGAAATATTATACAGCTGAATCTATGCTCCTTCTACTACTAACTATTTCAAGACACGGGGAAGTAAATCTTGCATTCTCATAAAAAATGTTTTCATTCTTCTATGCAGCATTATAGAAGATCTCCTAACACAGAATTCGCCATAAATCCCAGCTGGAAAGTTTTATGCGATCCCGCGTCTCTCACACACTGGCTGCACTGTCGATCTTCTATCGACCCATAGAAACGCAGATTAGAAAAGCAAGGCGGTAATTAATTAGAGTGCCTATGGGGTTAGGGGCTGTTTATATGAGAGGCGAGCCAGCCCGGTAAGCGGGATAGCCCGGTAAGCGAGATAATTTCTGGTTCGCGTTTATATGAACAAATTTCATCCTGCCTGGCGTCGGCATCCCTTTGAAAAATCATCCCGGTAAGCGGGCCAGCCCGGTTAGCGATTGTTTACATGGGAAAATTTCATCCCGCTTACCGAGATCTCGCCTCTTTCAAGTGAGATCTCGCTAACCGGGCTAGCCCGCTTGGCCATATAAACGCAGAGGTATTTTTAACAGGAAAATAACTACACAGTGAGATCCCGCTTACCGGGCTGGCTCGCCTCTCATATAAACCCCTTAGTTTCAGAGAAGTTAATTCCGAGCGGTTAAATTCCGAGGATAGTTACTTTAGGGTTGCTAATTTTGGTACTGGTCAAGTTATAAGTGTCCATTTTATTTGAACCACTATACTTTGCACAACGTCACAATATGGCTGTCTCATTGTTGCATAGGATGTCTGAGAGTTCATTTTTTTACAAGTAAAATCATCTGCAGGCGTTACGGGACTAGTCATTATTTAAAGCTGGGTGCCCGAAGAGAAAGTACCTTGAGAGCAAAAATTTTTTAACCCCATCATTTTTAAAATAAAATATGTTTTAAACCCACTACTGTTAGACTGAAATTTTTTTTACCCCACCTCTACACCTATTTTATTACATATAAATGTCACGCGTTAACCTTCACTGCTATGGGTACCCTTTAATTAGTAATTTACGCTGGCTAAAACCAGATGATTTAATTCATCAAGCGAGTAAAACTTTCATGGCAGTCAAAGTGTTAATTAGTTGACAGTGGTGAAAAGAAAAGGAAAGTCAGGAGAAAAATCGAGTCAGGTGTAAGAACAAAAAAAAAGAAAGCAATATTAAGTCAGAGAAAGAATACTGAGGAGTCGGAGATTTGTAGCGGCAGCGACGATAATGTTGCAATTGACGTTTTGACAGATCATGAACAGTAAATTCAACCCAATTTAGGGGTTGCAAATTTTTTTTCAGAATAAGAGGGAATTGATTAGTCTGCATGCTATATTATAACGGGAACTTTATGGTATATAGATTATTATTCATACATACATATTTTAATTACTTCTTCCCGCAATGGACTTTTCAAGAGCAATTTTCATATTGAAATTTCTGGCGCTCCATGCAGGCAGCCGCCATACGACACATATCGGACCACGGATTGTATACAGCTTAGGACCTAGGTGTTGGACTAAACTCTACTCACATGAGTCTCAAGCTCGAGAACGGGATCATTCCCAGACAGTCACCCATCCATTAGTACTATTAAGTTAAGTTAAGTTAAGTTAAGTTAAGTTAAGTTAAGTTAAGTTAAGTTAAGTTAAGTTAAGTTAAGTTAAGTTAAGTTAAGTTAAGTTAAGTTAAGTTAAGTTAAGTTAGGTTAAGTTAAGTTAAGTTAAGTTAAGTTAAGTTAAGTTAAGTTAAGTTAAGTTAAGTTAAGTTAAGTTAAGTTAAGTTAAGTTAAGTTAACAAAAGAATGCCTTCGGAGTGAATCAAAACACAGAATAAAACGATTGACTCACAACAAACCACCAAAGCAAAAATAACTACTGTACACCAAGTATTCAACTCACGTCATAGCAATAACAGCATGAAGCGAGGTGCGGATTCGAAGTTATTTAACAAGTAGGAAACAACGTGTCGTATTGGATGGTCAATCGTCAGACTGGGGGGATATTAAAGCTGGAGTTGACCACAAGGGTCCGTTTTAGGGCCATTACTTTTTTTATTTATATAAATGATATTACTGATAATCTTAGGAGCAGCTGTTTTCTTTATGCTGACTACACATCCTTATTTGATGTGGTAGATCATCCTGCCGATACAGCTACAAATCTCAATACTGATTTGGATAATATTGCTTGGACACGTGACTGCATGGCTTGTTACGATTAATCCTAGTATAAGTCTATAAGTCCATGACCTTCTCGGTAAAGCGAAAAAAGCCGACACACCCTCCACTTTTCTATGGAAATGACTTAATAGATGAAGTTGATCATCACAAACATATTGGAGTAACTCTCAGCTCAAATTTATCCTGGAAAACACATGTTTTAAATGTTTATGAGAAAGCATCTAAGAGACTTAATTTGCTCAAAGGCCTAAAATTTAAATTAAATAGGAAGGTATTAGCTCAGTTATATAAGAGTCTCATTAGGCCAATTATGGAATATGGGGATGTTTTGTGGGATGGATGTTCTAATGCTATGAAAGGAACTAGCCGACAAAAGTTATTATCTGAATTAGCCGACTTGGGAAGACCTTAAAACCCGACGTCAAATGCATAAACTTGTTTTATTTTACAAAATTGTTAATGAGTTACTCCGGCCTCAATACTTGTGTGACTTACTCCCTTTGTCAGTTGAACAAAGGTCGGGGTTGTCCTAATAAGGTCGACCCAAAATTAATTTCACTTTCGGTTTAGCGCTCGGACAGAAAGATACAAAAAAAACATCTTTCCATCATCTGTAAATTTGTGGAACCAACTTGATTATAGTCTTCGTTTTACGCAGTACTATTTCTCTATTTAAGAAGTATTTAAGACGTGTTTTTAACTTACATTTGTATAATAGGTGTCTTGACTTTTCTCTATAGATAGATACTCCTCAATATTACATACTCGCTTACGCCTTAATTGTTGTGCCTTAAATTACTATTTATAAAAGATTAATTGTCCTATAAAAGATTAAAATCTCCTGATTTGCGGCTGTAGTGTGGAATCCACGATTCATTATTTCTTTATATTGTCCGCGATATGCTGCTCTAAGGCTAACCTTATACTCTCGGGTGCTGAGCAATTTTTCGGAGACAGCTGGAATTCGTTATCTGAAGCTCGGAAAACAAAAATATTTTTACAAGGTAGTGACGATTTGTCGTCAGATGAGAACGCAAATTTATTTTACTTAGTTCAACAGTACATTAAAGAGTCAAAGTGTTTCACTAGGAATGATACGTAATTTCCAATTGTGTCCTTTGGTCTGGTCCTTTTCCTTTTATTTATTTATTTATTTTTATTTATTTTTATTATTAGTTCTATCTCCACAATATAATATAAATATACGTTAGCCCTCTTGATGAGCTTTCAGCTCTTAGGGCAAACGTAAGAAATATATGTTTAAATGAAATAAAAAAAGGGGGGAAAAGCGAGATCAAGGAGTGGGATATTCAATAAGAGAACGTTTTTACAAATTTAGAATGAGTCGTAGTCAGTTCTTAATTGTGATGTACTAGACGTTGTTGGAATAATGATAAAACTTCTTGAAAGCAAATTAATGGACGATTTCATATTCAGACGGGGCAATTTATATGGCCAACATGTCTTATCGAGCTTCGTAAAACTGACAAGACTGTGCGTTGCCGAACAGAAATGGATGACCTTCTAAGAAAACAAAGTTAGCTTGATGGTCAAGCAACAATGTCCAAAATCTATGGTAGTCCACGAGCGAGTAGAGTTTTCTCTACTTGTCCGGTATGGTTCGTCACTCGGATTAACACCTTATTATTACAATATTATTCAGTTATAAACTGTGAGGTATTTGCTCTGAAAACAATATGTGATAAATACAACAATTTAAGGTAAATGAAAGGTGATAAATACAACAATTTAAGTAGTCATGCAGACTTTATTAAATACAGTATAGGCAAAATTTAAACTGTAAACCTAGTAAACACGTCTCATAATTTGAGCTTGGGGTACTGTGGATCATGAAATACGTGTATGGCGCGCCGTTTCGGCCAAAAATGGTCGAGAAAAAAAAGCGCGTCGAGAATCGGCCAAAAATGGTCGAGAAATAAAAACGTGTCGAGATTTCCGCAAAAACTAGTCGAGAAATAAAAACGTGTTGAGATTTCAGCAAAAACAAGTCGAGAATATAAAACGTGTTGAGATGTTCATTTTTTAATCATACTTTTTGAGCTGGTCGAGAATTAATTTCTGACTCGCTGACAGCATGGGTTGAAGTGATACGGGGAGGGTCACAAATATTTTCCAAAGGGGGAAGTAACCAATCACTTTATACTTTCTATGGGTAGGTAGGATTGTACTAAATAGTGTATTCTGATCGCCAAGCTAGCGAAGATGACGCAATTTCGGATAATCATAATAGGTGTAAACTCGCTTTTATATACAGTAAGATAACGCTGTCGATTGTAGAGAACGGGTATACGTGAGTTGATCCACCGGTAACACACACACAAACAGTAAAACACTAGTCTTTTAATCTGCCAACTATCCCTTCAAGATGGATGCCATAACCGCCCTCACTCCCCCGCCTAACCGCTGGTCATACGTACAGACCAACACGTGAACGCCACTGCGAACCACTGCTGCGAACCGACTCATATGAAAACAATATTAATGGCGATGCAGTCGTTCGGCAGTGACATGGCGTTTGGTGACTCGCGTTCCGCGCTAATTATAACCCAATAATGAATTGTCAGATTTTTCGTCAAGTTATACAAATGTCGACTGGTTTGCGTCCGAACTCCAACTGAACTTTTTGTAATTTTTTTTCCGACTGAACTTTAACAACTTTATCGTAAAGTAAGAAAACACTTCAACGACCACGACAGGGAAAATTTTAAATTAAAAACGACCGAATGAAGCCTAATTCTTCTTCGACGACGAACCCTCGGGGGGGGGGGGGGGGGACGCCGGGGGCGAGATTGTATAAACAATCTGAACACGAAGAGAAGTGTAATTTACTCTTACGTTGATCAGTTCTTATTTGTCTATAATCTGCAGCAACTGTATGGCGACATTAACTGGCCAACCGAATTGGCGCTGAAACGACTTGCAAAGAAATCATATTTCTTGCTTACTTCAGGGTACTTAACACATGTCTGTCGCCAATTAATTATCCTTATCCGAAACGCGCTGACATTTTCTAATATTAGCAATTGGAAAAAAAAGACGTTTTGTGCTTGAAAGAGTTAGTAGACTATGACTGAGTATAGTTGACTTACGAGTTTAAGTCACCAAAACCTTTTCCAACTTACAAGCAGAACTATTCAGTCAAAACGTTTTCAATTGGCAGTAATTTATAGCTTCTTCAAATTAGAACCAGCTGCTGGAACTTCAATGTCATTGTAAACTTGGAGTGACAATATATGTCAATTATTAGAGTAGTTTCATACGCTTGGTAAAAAACGTTGCTATAGTATAATCCTGTAAAGATAAAGATAAAGAACGTAGTGATCAGCATTGTACCTATTTAGTATTGCGCAAATAGTTACCCTTCAGGACGGTTGTGTTTGTGAATATAGCTAACTGACTGGCCACGAACGTTCGAGGGCGTCCCCCCCTCCCCCCCCCCCCCCCCCCCCCAAGGGTTTGTCGTCGAAGAACAATTAGGCTTCACTCGTCGTTTTTAATTAATTTTCCCTGTCGTTGTCGTTGAAGTGTTTTCTTACTTTACGATAAAGTTGTCAAAGTTCAGTCTGAAAAAAAAATTACAAAAAGTTCAGTCGGAATTCAGACGCAAACCAGTCGACATTTGTATAACTTTACGAAAAATCTGACAATTCATTATTGGGTTATAATTAGCGCGGAACGCGAGTCACCGAACGCCATGTCACTGCCGAACGACTGCATCGCCATTAATATTGTTTTCATATGAGTCGGTTCGCAGTGGCGTTCACGTATACCCGTTCTCTACAATCGACAGCGTTATCTTACTGTATATAAAAGCGAGTTTACACCTATTATGATTATCCGAAATTGCGTCATCTTCGCTAGCTTGGCGATCAGAATACACTAGTTAGTACAACTGCATCCTACCTACCCATAGAAAGCATTGATTGGTTATTTCCCCCTTTGGAAAATATTTGTGACCCTCCCCGTATCACTTCACCCCATGCTGTCAGCGAGTCAGAAATTAATTCTCGACCAGCTCAAAAAGTATGATTAAAAAATGAACATCTCAACACTCGACTTGTTTTTGCCGAAATCTCGACACGTTTTTATTTCTCGACCATTTTTGGCCGAAACGGCGCGCCATACCGCTCCTCCATTCGGCAAAGTATATTAACATATCGAACAATAGTATTAATCAACGACAAATAAACAAAAATAAACAGTACTAAAATAGTAAAATATTTGAAACCAAGATCATTCTATAGTGCTATAGCAAGACACTATAGACACATTCAATAATGCAAAGGTCAAATGTTGAACATTTGTTGTCATCTGTCTGCATTTCTGAATGCGCTGTGTTGTTTACTTAATGTCACAAACTTCTTGTCCGATAAAGAAACCCCCGTGCCAGTTAACTTGTTACATATCTTTTAGTTTTGATCGTTTTAATTTTTAAACGCAACAACCTAATACCCGCCGCTTTTCGGACTATTAATAATATTAAACACGCGTCGTATTAAATTATAGTCCCTCGCCAATTGTTTAAAATATAATATAGGTACGGATATCGACTAACCTTTTTAAAATGAACTTGAAAATTGGCATTTTATATGAAATATATTTATCACTTATCATGTTCGTGGATGACTGACCATAATTTTGTCCGCATGAGAACTGGTCAAAACAACGCAGCACAGTAAACCTCACAGTGGATAATAGCCTGCGTAGCAGACTAGCAGGCGTTACTGGATGAGGGGACTGGGGCCCAATCCAGTAACGCCTGCTATGCCAATCTCGTTCCCAGAGCCATTGCTGCTACGCAGGCTAAGTGGATAATGAAATGGAAGACTGTTTCAAACTCTCAATATAAACAATAAAATACGTATGTGTTTCACTAGCTGTACGTTGTTGAATACCACACGTGAAAGCTGCCGTTATATTTAAGTGGATACGTCCAGTTAAAAGCCTCGCGATTCGAATGCACATGTCGCCAGCGCTACAAAGCCAACAAAATATTGATTTTTGAGACTTTGGCATTCTTAATTATTAAATTATATCTTGTTTAGGATTGTTTCTCCAAGCCGTTGTGCACCTTTCGTGAGTCGTGACATTTCATCTGGCCAGATGTTTAACTCTTTCCTGTCCGAATTTATAGTATTTTATTCTGGCTAACGCCAGACGATTTTATTCACCTCTGGGGAAGTCCTCGGACAGGAATGAGTTAATTTGCGTTTTGTATAAACACTACTCCGGTCGTACCCTGGGTTACCAGAGGCTCTGAGTTTGTGTTTGGGAGAGCCTCTGGTCTCGCGAGCTTCAAATCTCACTTTGGCCGTAAAGCACGCTGAGATTTGATTATTTGAAGCTCGCGAGACCAGGCTCTCCCCCTCCCAAACACAAACTCAGAGCCTCTGGTGACCCAGGGTACTCCGGTCGGTAAGTCGAGTAAGTTTTTTGTACCACCCTACCCACACTAAATTTATTTTGTACTGCCCATATTTTGGGCAGCACGTGACCAGCTTGGACCAGGTTTTTTTCGCAGCGGTGGGCGGGGGTGGGGGAGCGGAGATAAGACCCTGGGTACGAGGTTGGTTTATTATATGTTCTTCTACAGATTGGTTCTTCTATTGCTTTCATGATAGTAAGGCTCTCTTTTAGACTGTTCATCGTCCGACTCATACACAATTTAGTGCTTAGTTTACTAAATTCATTCAATTTTTAAAGTTTCCTTTTGTTGTACGGGCTTTGTATTAAAACAAAATGGCTAACCAAATCCGTAATCCGGACCGGTCCATTACCGGGAAATTACGGACCGGCACGTGACGTGTCTCATCCAATCAGAGCACGCAATTCCACCAGAAGTAGTTTGTATCACTTATAATAATAACTATTTGTATCAACCAACTAGTGGTCTATTACAAATTCGGCATTCTGATTGGCTGAGCTACTAGTGGTCTATTGGTGATAGACCACTAGTAGCGTTATCCAATGACAAACCTTCTTATAACTGGAATAGTCCTATCCCGACCAATCAGAAGCCTCGACATATTCACGCTGCAAGCAAAACCTGGGAACTAGGCCAAACATGGCGTCCGCTAAAATTTATATACGAGTGATGAAATCATGAAAACATTGGCCCGAAAGTAATGGAAAATTGTTCAGTTCGACACTTTTGAATAAGAAAATGAATTCGCTTATGTCTATGGAGTATATCTACACCAAATTTGAAGCAAGGTAATTACAATCTCGCTTTTTGTGAGCGATTGTTTATCATGTGCCATCGAACTACTCTACATTTTGAATGGAGAGACTGCAAACAAAAAGGTAAAACTATCTGAAAATCTGGAACAATGTTTGATAAGACTTATTTACGTTAAAGAAAAGTTGTTTATGGTTGATACTAAAACAATTAGACAACTCGCCCTCGTTTTCTACGAGCATATAATCAACTCGGCTTCGCCTCGTTGACTATCAGCTCATGGAAAACTCGGTCTCGTTGTGTAATTGTTAATTATTCGCCGAAGGCGAGGTGAATATTGGTGAATAATAACCTACACGAAATCGAGGTTATTATTCACTGATACTTGACTGAGCCTGAGGCGAATAATTGTTTTAGTATAAATACACATTTTTGTACTTTAAGGAACAACATTTTCTTTAAAATTGTTAATTTCCTCGTCTGTCGCATTGACGGCAATTCTGGATGCATGGCGGCAATTTTGGATAAACGTTGTAGGCGATTATCGAGAATTAATCCGAAGTAACTCGACCAATCAGCGCGCGCGATTTTCTATAATCACCTGTGTATTTATACTAATTAACAATTATTCGCCGAAGGCGAGGTGAATATCGGTGTATAATAACCGAGACGAAGTCGAGGTTATTATTCACCGATATTCACTGAGCCTGAGGCGAATAATTGTTTTAGTATAAATACACATTTTCGTACTTTTAGGATCAACATTTTCTTTAAAATTGTTAATTTCCTCGTCTGTCGCATTGACAACTTGGCTGGCGGCCATTTTGAATAAACGCTGTAGGTGATTATCGAGAATTAATCCGAAGTAACTCGACCAATCAGCGCGCGCGATTTTCTATAATCACCTGTGTATTTATACTAATGATAATTCTCCACCCAAGTTCACTGTCCCACAATTACCATTCAAAATCGTATAATGACTTGTTGGAAAATCATGTCTAGTCTTGCAACAATTGAAATAAATCACTTGGAACGTTTCATGTATAGCTAGTGTTCTGCGATACACAGAAGCACATGCACAGTTAAAAGTGATTTCATTAAATAATCTCAAATTGATATTCCACATTTTCCAACAAGTCATCATACAGTGTGACGTCTAAGTGATGTCATTTACATATAAAACAAATTTCAATATCTGAAGAACGAAGTGAGATAAGGACAAACTGTAAACGCACATGTTTATAAATTCAAACGTTTTCTCAAATAAGAGAGTTTCTTTTAGTTTTGAACTTCATTTTCCTTGCATATACAGTTTAAGCCGATCGACTAGGTTACAAAAATAATTTTGAAAGGGCAGTTACTCTAAAAAGAGTGACTATAGCTACTTTCCGGCATAGACATATAGTATAGTCCATACTTGGGGTCAGTTACTTTCGAGATTCTACGGTATTTTACTCTGACTATTATAAATGCCTCAGACTATTTTATTCGTCTAGGAGAGACGTCAGGCAATTAGCCGGAACTACATTCAGGACATGTATAGTCCTACCTGACAAAAAGTGCACAAACCCGTTACGCCAACATTTTTACATTCGATAAGATTGACATATCGACTCTTGTATCAATGTAAGAAGAACAACCATGCATGAAGCTACAAAATTACGGTTACACTAACCGCTTTAAAATGGTGGAAAACGTTTACATGCCGAACATATTCAAGTAACAAGAACCGATAGACTCGGGTTAAAAGAAGGCAAAGATTCTCAATTTCTCATTCCGGTTAGGCCATCCGTCCACTAATCCGGCGTCTTCCGTGACCGAAAACGGAGCGTTTCGAAAACGCTCTCCAGAGTGAAGACGCCGTTTTTCTGCACCAGTGTGGACGGCAAAAACGAAGCTTTTGGAAAACGATGATGTCACGATTATATTATCTTGGTTTTAGTCCAACCTGGAACTATTCATTTCATTCATAGCCCTGTTGATCTTTTTAGCGTTTTACTAAACAGCGAAAACGATTCGAAAACGATAGTGTGGACGGAAAACGTTTGATACGTTTTCGATACACGACGTCTACGTTTTCGTTTGAAAACGGATGAGTGTGGGCATGGTCCAAAGCAACGATTTAGCGACAATGTGAAAACTAGAAATCACACCACATATGTTCCTTTTAACAAGAACTCAACGCAAGACTCACAATACCGTATAGTCTACGGTAAGTTACTAGATATCGGACTTGATTCCAAACACAGACGAGTTATTGAAGGAATTGAATGAATGGCTTTATGTTTGGCTAACAAACAAAGCCAGCTGGTTGACAAGTCCGCCCGCCAGCCGTTTGCAAATGCTCGCGATAACTTAGGTCTAATTAGTTGCTACGCAATCAGTAGAAGCAAAAACAGAAGGCCATATAATACTGATTAGGTTCCAGAGTACTTGCAAAACATGATTACTCTTCGGAGGGCAGTTTATTGTTAATAAGAAATTCGGCTAGGCAACTCACATTACCTCACGTGGAAGACAGACTATTTAGACGAAGTTTAACCGACATCAATAACGTTTCTACCGACAAAAGAACCCCATAAAAACACGCAACATTGTACTCTGGGTCTGGGTACAAGGTTGAAAAAAATGACGTCTAGATATTCTCAAAACACAGTGAGAGTAAAAAGAGGCTTAGTATAGCCTATATAGGTAATATAGCATGGTTTTGAGTGCAATTTGTAAAAACCATGCACGAGTCCGAAGGACCATGCTATTTGAAGTTTTTTGAAAAACTCACGACGGCATGTTTTTCCAAATTGTACGAAAAACCACGCTGTTGCTTATTAATAATATACATGAAAAAATGTCCAAGTCAACTGTACTTACATTTCATAATTCATACAGTGCCCTTTCGAGTTTCGGCAGTGTTCACTCCTCGTATATTTGGTTGTTTAAAAACACTTTGCTGCTTCTACCACAACTCGAGAAAGTTTACTGAAAGCACTAAAATCTTCTAGTTTTCTTGCAGGTACTTTACTTGATAACAATAAAGAATAATTAGCTTCAAATTTCAACAAACTGATTGTTCTCCTCCGTTTCAAATCTTGGCCGCCATATTTGTTTATATTGTGCAGAAAGAGCCTGGGCACGAGGTTGGAAAATGCCATCCGTCAAAATCCGTTGTAGAACGTGATTGGCTCTTCTGAGTTTTTATTGTTTTTGATTGGCTTATTCGCTTCAAAAATTTGCACTGTATTTCCTTAAAACAGCACGGCGTAGGACCTCTGGGACCAGGGTATGCTCTTAGCTAATCAAACTTGAGAAATTTTCCCATGTATATTATTAAGATAAAAACAGAACAAAACAATAATTATTCACCGTAATAAAAAAGGATCCTTAACTACCTTAATTGTCTGCAGCGTATGTGTCTCCACCAAAAGAAAAATCTCTTCTAAGATAGAACGAATTAATGTTCTACTATATTCTTCAGTCGGCTTAGCATGCACAAAGAAGAAAGAACGCCAAAACTTGGTTCATCCTCCACTGCGAGGCAATGTTACGCTGACGTGCTGAAAGCTTTTTTAAAAAACAGCTGTTTTAAAAGTAGTTATGTCTATTATGTAGATACATAAATAGAGGTGTTGGAGTATAGAGAGCTATATACGTATACATAAACAGTGTGCATAGCTAAAAATTGTCATACTGACGCTACATATAAGAACGGAATACGAATGAAAAAACAAAACAAACAAAAAAACGAGTGAACTATGTTTGACTCTTAAACAACCTTTTGATAGCTATAACAAGAGATCTTTTTAACCTTTTTGCCAAAAATGATTATCTCAAAGCATTCATGCATATATACATATAAACGCTTTGCCTTGTTTTACATATTACTGCCTGAAGCTGCCGCGGTATTATATGTAAACCCTCTTTACCGAGATACTCTCCCGTGAATATGCATGCACGTCAAAATAAACCTTGTTTTCTGAACAATACCATGCATGTATTTTGGTTGTTTCTTGTTAAATTTTATCTCAAATTTACATAGTATACTCGGATTGCCGGCCAAAACAAAATTGCTCTAACTCTCTTTGAATATATAGCTGGGATCTGGCTTAAGAAACTTATCCTAAATAAACACAATTAGCTAGAATGGCAAGTTCATCCACAACAGTTGTATTGGTTCTTATAAAACTCGTTGGAATTAGCAGCGACAGGCTTTTGTCAACCTCGATCAGTACATGCAGACAAATATTTATCTTGACACGTTTAATTTGTCCTAAACATAATCCTTTATTCTCCTTTTTTACACGGAGTGTAGGTTATTCGGTAACGCGTTCGAATTCAGGAATGATGCCTGTGATGTAATAAAATTGCAAAGCCAAAAGGCAACTTTATAAGGAACGGTAAACCCAATAAACCAGATATAAAAATCGTGATATACATATGACCCTTCCCTCAGGCCCGTTTACACTAGAGCAAAAGTATATCCGGATTCACATTGTTTTTCATCCTCATGGGAATGAGTTAACAATCAACTTGTCTATAAGCAAGTCAAGTTACCTTTGCTCGTATTACTTCACCTTTTAACGTCGCATCGATTTTAATGCATAAATTTCGAATGCATAAATTTAGCAAGTAATTTCCTCTTCGTGCAAATTCAATCTAACAACCTTGCATGTTTGCTAGCTATATAGCCTTTGTCTCTTACACAAACACACTCTACGTATTCAACAATTTCTTTTGAAATTTTAAAAAGGTTTAATTTGTATGTTGATCTAAAATAAAGTGCGTTAAATTAAGCTTGAATTAAAGGTATAGACACGCAGTGAATCCTTCTTCGAAAAGTGTCTTTCATTATATAAGTTTTCGTAATGCTTTACTTACCTAAATCTTCAAAACCGCCACTATACATGTACGCAGCTGCTGTTAATCAGTGTGAAAATGAAGTACTTCCAATTCGTCAAACTGAACAATTTTCGAAATTAATGCTGGAATAATTATACCTATATTTAAATAGCCTTCAAAAACTCATTAATAATTCATAAGGAAAACACAAAGGAAATCAGTACCATGTCCGTGGTTTTATACCTGATAAAACTTCTTGTCAGAAAGAATACTAATGAACATACAATTTTATATAAAGAATACTAATGAACAATGAACATAACATCCAATAACGGCCATTCAAAACACTCGCATCACGTGTTTTATCAGATCTAAAAGGGCTAACCCGGGGGCTGACTCGCGTCACGAAATTCTTTCCTCGGCCGCAAAAGGAGATTTTAATCAACGTTATACGATTAGTTTACATCTAAACTAAACCAATTCGTCTTTGTAAATTAAGTTTATGCGAGTTTCAAAACCATAGTACGATCCTAATCAATCGCGTGCGCCGGGCTAGCCCGGTTAACCAGGCTCATGTAAACAGCCCCTAAATCTGATAACACTCCTGCTCGTGTTTTAAATATTACAAAAGGCACGCACGCGTTTGCGGCGTCAGCGAAAAAGCTCATAAAAAATAGGAATACAATGCGTATTGAATTTAAAATACATGGTACGCGAGTTAAAAAACTCGGCTATCGCATTTCAAATCAGATAATAAACGGTTTCTCGCGTGTATGATATATTACATATGTGTTTACCGCTTTGAGCAAAAGACCTTTTCAATAATTACGTTAAGATTTATGAAAACGAGGCACCAGAGCAAAGTTTTACAATTCTCCATTATTAAATCAATATTATAAGTAATAACATGACTTGAGGGAAATTAGCGATTAAACTTCCCCGCCGCCGAGGGAAGATTTGTGAAAGTCCGAGGGCCGCAGGCCCAAGAACTTTTACAAATCTTCCCGAGGCAAAGGGGAAATTTAATCGCTAATTTCCCGAAAAGTCATGTTATTAATTTGTAATATTATGATCGCCGAGGAAAACTTTGAGAATCTTACCGACAGGAAATTTACAAGGTTGATCAGAGAAGTTGCATCTAATCTTCCCGTGCATGTTGACGAGGGAAAATATATGCAAGCGGGAAATTTAGAAGACGACAAAGGATTTCTTTGTCTTCTAATTTTCCCTCATCAACATGCACGGGAAAATTAGAAGAAGACAAAGGATTTATTTGTCTTCTAATTTTCCCTCATCAACATGCATGGGAAAATTAGAAGACAACGGATAAATTTCCCTCTTGCATGAGCGAGGAGGGAAATACGAGGTTTACATTACCTTGGAGAACAAAAGAATCCGAGGCGATCATGGTATTACTATAAAAAAACCCAACCTTTATCATTCATTACGTCTATCCCGCATTCTGATTGGTTAATTCACCAATTTCGCTATAGTTAGCTATTTGCGAATTCACCAATTCGCAAATAACGGAGTGCAAATAATTTTCGTACACATGACGGTCATGGCGGCTAGTTCTTCAGCTATCCGAGGAAGTAATCGAGAGTATTTGGAAGCATTCATAACGACAATACACTTCAGAAAAGAAATAGTTTAAAAGGAAGATTTAGTGAGATAAAAAGCAAGATTCCTGCCAACAAAAAGTAAGTTTTACGAAGATTTTAGTATGCCGAATACAGAGAGAGAATGGCGATCTCTAACTTCAGGCATTTCAAATTTTAAACTATTTTATGAATGATAAATAAATTATTGAACTCGTCTATCGCAAAATATTATGATTTGTCAGTGGCGAGCTACTAGTTATTTGCCGATGCCGAAGGCAGAGGCAAATAACTGGTAGCGAGACACTGACAAATCATGATATTTTGGTCAGACTCGTCCAATAATTGATAATTGTTTCACCACCCTATATAATGAGGCCATCAATCACCCAAGTGAAAACGATATTAAACCAACGGTGCAACAAAATGGTGCAAAAAATATTGAACAGCACTTAATTTATTATCGAGTCGGTTTTCTTTGTTCTTCCGAGGTCTTTATATCGCATAAAGACCTTGAATAATAATTAGATACGAAATGAAGAAAAAAACAAGGAAAATCTTTGTCCAAGGTGGAAAAAATAGACAAAACTTTGTTGGAAAACCCCCTCCTAATAAATTAAGTCAGATAAATCCCTCGAACGTCGGGATGTATGCGATATAAAGCCCTCGGACGCTGCGCGTGCTCGGGTCTTTATATAGCATATACATCCCTCGTTCTCGGGATTTATCTATTACTTAAAAAAAAAAAAAACACCAAGCGAGACGATTCATTCAAATGATACTTTAATACTCTGAACGATTGTTTTGGATGCTTGTGAACATTATCTTTATAATTTGAGGACTTCTTGCTTATTCTATTACGTACTTATTGAACAAAAAAACAAAACAAAAATAAATATGAAACTAATGGAATACTCGATAAAAAGCAACTTTTCCAGTGCGAAAAGGCTGACGTGGGACTAGCACAATTGAAAAATAATCCTTTTTGTAAATCACATAACATTTTTAGTCTCAAAGTAAGAAAGGATGCGTCTGGTTTATTTCCTATTCACGAGACGATTGTTAAAATGTATTACCAAAAAAACTTTTAGTCTGGTTACGATAAAGCTGTATACCTAATTAAACACACCTACGCCACCTTTGGTGGAAAATTTGCTTTATATTTACATGCAAGAAAGGACCTTAGTTTGGTCCAACAATTTATAAAACCGGGGCGAACGTCCCATCCCCGTCTTTCCTCAAACGCTGTACAAATCCTTTTGAAAAGAACAGCTTGTGTTTCAAGCAGTTCTCGATAATAAATACGAGCCTCATACGAATAAGTTACCCGATAAATTTTATACTTTATACTTTACTACACTAAATTGTCCTTCGAACGCTTTCTAACTATATCTATACAAAATTTCGAATATGAAATCTTAATAATCATATGTAGGCCTAATTTGTTGGAGATTTATAGGATGCACAGCAATGCCGTTTCTTAAATAACAAAAAATTCTACTAACAGTCTTGCACAACTCAGACATCGAATATTTAAATATACGAAGAGTCTATAACACGATTGCAAATTTTTTACGTTTTGTAGCATGTGTATATAGTTATCTGTGCAAACATTTTTTGTTATAAATTGAAAATAAGGACAGTATGGGAAGATTCAACGCTCATTAAACCTTGTATAATTTTGTAATATCTCGCGAGTTTTACAATTTCATCTCTTTTTTCCACAGGCTACTGTTTTAGCGCATAAACTTTTTATAAAAGGTGCCACCTTTTCACAGGTAATTCAAAAAATTGTGACAACATAACGATGGTTTTGGGAATCTAAATTCTGATCATCTGGCCCAGGTTGTATAAAAGCCGAACGCTGATTAGAAAAATAAAAATAAAAACAAAAACAGAAATCGGAGAATGTTGTTGAAAAAGTTTAGGTGTTTTCAGACACAAGAAAGTCGAGGATTGTTTTCACATATATCACATCACAAATTCAAGAAGACTTCAATTTGAAATTCGGCTACGGAAAATTGGGAACCTATATATCAGTGAACAGTGTTGATCCAACGAGGTTAGTCTAGGGAGGGCTTTTTTAAAATAAAATGCAAAACAGCCGCAATTTCTGGGAAAATACAATATAAAACTTTTTTATTTTGGTCTATATAGGGATGCGTCTATCGTCTTTTAAACAACTGGGCCTGTAGACCTAACTACACTAGAAAAAGATCATAGAAAACTGAGAAAGCCGAATTGCTTCTCACTGCGAATGCGCAATATAGCAATCTACTATTCGAAAACCATAAGAAACGAAATATAACAAAACAAACGTAATTTAACCCAAGTATATACTGAAGTCGCCAAAAATTTTATCAATCTTTTTTTTTTGTTTGGCGTTTTCCTAAAGTCATAAAAAGTAATCAATATAACAAAGCTTCTCGCGACCATTAACTTTCTATTCAATGGAACATTGTCTTGCATAACGCCAGCGTTATAGATTGTAACGCAGGCGGCGCGGCCGTCATGCACGAATTCCTCCCGTCAAACGGCCACCTTCCCAATGACTTTGAAATTCAGGTATAAGACAACGAGAGCCGTTGTTCAGTGTTTCCACAGGCGCGAGTAAAGCACGAGTAAACCTTTCACAAGCAGAAGTCCCTCTTCCTTATCGCTTTTTAAGGCACACTATCAAATTTAAACATAACTTTGTCATAACCTCGAACCAAGCATCTTTATGATAAATTTACTGCTAAACGATCAACTTGCTTCATCTACGAAACGACAGGCTCTGCAACCTTAGTTCCACCAGTCGTTGGAACGACCACCCATATTACCACCAGGATTATGCCGTGGAGCATAACCACCATAACCACTGTATCCGCCGTAGCCACCACCACCACCGCCGTAAGCTGCGCCGTAATTGGCGCCGTAGCCAGCACCATATGGTTGCCCATAGCCAGGCGCGTTCCCCATGTAACCACCACCACCACCTCCGCGGTTGGGTTGCTGACGGTAATCCCTGGAACCAAATGCGTTGTTGCCAGAGCTGTTGATGACAAAAAAGAAAATAAGTAAGAGTTAAAAGTATACGATACGCGTGGCGCTAAGATGGACCACTGACATATTTCATGAGTTTGGCGTACTTAACGAATGTAGGTCATAATTGTGGAGGTTTCGTATGGAATTACTGCAGTAGGTTTTGCCAAGTATTACTTATATTAAAATAAGCCACGTTTGCTTTTCTTTCTGGCGAGAAATTATTCATTAGTTTCCAGTCCAGGCTTGAACTGGCTATTGTTCCATTTTGCCATAGAACAATGGCTGAGTAATGGTTGAGTACTGTAGAACAATGGCTGAGTATTGTAGAACAATGGCTGAGTATTGTAGAACAATGATTTAGATTTTGATTTAATAACTTTATTGCCAATAGCAACTGGTGGTCAAACAGGGTGAAATGCCCCAATTGAAAACTACAATGATCACAGAATAAAGAACAACCAGAAGTCCGACTCTATGTCGGCACCTTTGATGTAAGTGTCCTCGCGCATGTTGCCTTGCGTACGTCAAACGTCAGTTTCAGTTTTTACTCTCCCGGCATTTCAATCGTCGTCATCGCGTCACCATCACTCGTCATTCTACGCTAAGTTCCATCGGATAATTTGACGGTGTATTTGAAGTGCCGGTGGAATATACCAGGATGGCGTAGGATGGTGTAATGCTCATTGAGAAAAAAGGGACAAGTTTTCACGCGAGTTGAACATCTGGTTGTTCTTTATTCTGTGACCATGATGTAGGTCAGTAGGTGTTTATTCCGGAGAACCCGGCGAAAAACCCTCGAAGCACAGGAGAGATCAACTACAACTCTACTCACATTAGTTCCAAGCTCGACAACGGGGTCATTTCCAACGGGTCACCCATCCAAGTACTAACCCCGTCTAACCGTAACTTTTGGTGTGAGGCAGCGCGCTAACAGCACACGCCACCCGTGCTCCCCAAAATAACTAAGTATTGTAGAACAATGGCTGCCCACTGGCACAATAGCCAGGTCAAGCCTGTCCCAATCCCATTGCTGAAAAATTATATGGAGCCACCTTAAAATCGGCGTGGGTACTGGATACACTAGTGGATGCACGAGGCTTGGAGCTGTCAGACTATAGAAAATTTGGGCCTAATCAAGAGCAAGTCCATTCGGGCTGGACTGACCAGTCTGACCTTGTAAATTGGAAAGCGCCCTACGTTATAGTAGATACTACCTCACCATGTAAATTACAGTCAAAATGGAAATACCTTACCACTTTTTAATCCACAACAAACTTTCCCACAAGTTAATACACAACAAACTACAGAAGTAGAATTCTACTTCTGTAGTTTGTTGTGTATTACTGTATTTCTGTAGTCGCTACTGAAGCGTGTGAAATTTTTTTTGTCAAAAAACGTGAATAAAAAGTATAATTTAGCTTTCATGGAATTTAATCATAATATAACGAATGTTTCGCTCAAATCGATACCAACAAAACCAAACATAAATCAAGAATAAGCGACTTTTATCGCTAGATTTTTCTCACGTTGGTAAAGCGGCTACAGAAATACAGTAATACACAACTACAGAAGCAGAAGTGGGAAGGTATTTCCATTTTGGACTGTAATAGTTCAAAAAATACGTTGAAAGTATGAGCGTACCGTCGGTAATTCTTACGGGATCCACCACCAGTACTATGAGTTTCACTGGCCATTGATTCCAACCAATTTGGCACTTCTTGTTTTGCTTCCATTAAGATTTGAACAAGCACTTTGCAAATGTTCCTGTTACGCTCGTTAAAGAACGATGTCGCCAAACCTAGATAAAATAATTCCCAATACGATCACGTTAAAACCATAGTCAACCATTATATATTTTCTATAACTTAATACAACTTTTTATAACGCATACCTAATGTATGCATGGGTTGCAAAACACCATTGTGACTCGTGTTTTTAGATGTGCATTTGTTCAAATTGATCATAAATAATCCGAGATGGTAGAAAGGCTATTACATACTTAATAATATACATGAAAAAATGTTGAAGTCAACTGTGCTTAATACGGCATTACAGTGCCCTTACTCAAAAAATCTTCTTGCAGACGCTTCACTTGACAACATTAAAGATTTCTATATAGCTAGAGTATTGCTGGATAAAACGATGACTGTCATTGGTTGGTTTGTGGTCACATGACCTTAGCTAAATTTCAATGTAGACGGAGCGCGCAATAATGGGCAATTTGCATTATCGCAATGCATGCTGGTGGTTGAGGTATACGGATTCACTTTCAGGGGAAATGGCCGGCATCAGGCGAGCGTTTCGCCTGAAAGATGAACGATACGTTCTGTGTAAATGGGAGCAAAACTGCTTTTGATACTGGCGAGAAAATTACTTCAGAGTTGTCGATGGAGTGAAGAACGTTCGAACAAAACCATGCTTAAAGAAGGAACTTTTGCACATTTCTAGGTGAGTAAGGAAATCGATTGCTGTACAGTAAGGCATTTGCCTTCACATTCATGCATATGTAGTAGATCTATTCAGATCGTATAGTTGATGCCATTGTAAATGCTTTCCCCTTCGCAATTGACAAGCCTTTGAAACAGCTCCAAATCACTTGTTGTTCGAATAGCATCACCTCGTGAGGCGTTGTTTTGATTTGTTTTGACACGGAAAAATCTTGTTTCAAGAGCAACTGTTCAGGTATTTTGCAAAAGCTCGGAGTGCAAAGTGATTTCACTTGGGTTTTGGCCTTTGTTTTTCTTCTTTTCCCTTTTGTGGTGAAAATACTGTAAATTTTAGTGTTAAAATACAGTACAATAGGCTAAAAGAATTGATAGTTCTAAATTCGTCAGCCAAACTTTGCTTCTATTTGACTGTTGTCGTCGTTTTTAACCTATAGCTATAAATTGATTCAATAATATAAACTGTAATACTAAGAGCATGTAAATAATGCACTGCAGGCAGATATTTAAAGCTGTTACTAATTAAACTGTCAGTAACTATGTGCAATTTTAATTAGATATCCAAAAATAACTCTGTGCAATCAACAATGACCCTTGTGTTGGGATAATTCTGTTTCAAACTTGGGGGCTTGTTTTTTTTTTAAACTTGAATGTCGACTCATCACTTGATTGTAACAGTTTTCCTGACTTTTTTCCTACAAATTCGTTGTTTTCACAGTTGTCAAAAATAGAATAACAGATAAAATAACCCATTCATATCGTAGTACATATACCTTTTGTCTGAATATATTTTCTCCAGTGTCAAGCAAGAAATTCAATACTAGTAAAAATATTTTGTTTTTAAACTTGTCTTTTCAATCCATGCGATGGACAGTCCAGTTGTGAGTTACTGATAGGAGCATACAAACCACTCACCAGCCAATCAGAGCACACGATTCAGTTGGATAGCAGACAAGGAAAAAAATAAAATCTACATACAGTTATGATGAAATTTTGGCTCTGAGGGAGAAAGTAAGTAGCAAAAATATCAATGTTTTAAAAACAGTAATAAAAAAAAAATTGAATTGTACACTGGGTTTCCAAATTATGAAACACTTTTTATGACTTTCTCAGTCCCACCTGTGAAAACTATAAAGATAGAAATATCGATCCGATAACAGCCAATTGCAAGTTGAAAGAAAATAGAAAAGCAGGACACTGTCACTGACAGCAGGCACTATCTCCTGAAGAAGAATGATTTTTATGCCTTTCTAGGCTTACAGTAGATGTGGTCTGCTGGAGAAAGATCTGGTTATTCGATACAATATATCTGTGGTGTCACAAGTTTCAGGGATTTGGATAACATGGCTAGACTTCCTTCGAATTAGATTAATGTTCATTCCCATTTGGTCCTTACGAGGGTGAAAGGCACTGGCAGGACTGGCATATTGGGTGGGGGTAACATTTAAGGGAGTGTGGGGGCATGCCAACCTGGAAAATTTTGAAATCTCAAACTTTCTACAATGCCATTTCCTTAATTCTGAGGAACAACATTTTCAACAACATTCCTATACATTTATAGGAAAATTCAATTAGTCAATTTTGCTAACATTAATTATTCTCTCCTTCCCCACACACACACGTTTCTCTTCGAATTTTGCACTAACGGTCCTGATGACTGAGGGGCAGTAAGAGCAGACTTAAGTAAGCAAGAACTTCATTCCTGCCAAAGTTGATACTTTTAAAACAATATCTTCCAGTAATACTGCAAAAAACAGTGCAATGTTTCCCTCTGACGTCAGCTTTAATCATGCGTTGTTCACGTGAATACACGATGATCATTGCATCAGATCAAGAACTTTGGACTTTTCGGAACATTTTGAAAACAAGAGCTGTTTCGAGCTTGTCTGGTACGAAATAGCCCATTTTCCAAAGGAAAGAATATCTATACATATCTTCAAAGAAGGTCTGAAGAAAATCTGGATAAATTTAAAGCTGTTCTTTGTACTTGTTGAGTCTGGTGTATTTGTTCAGTTGAATTGAAATACGAAGACAAAGTCAAAGTGTTTTGGTAAGTCTTTTTGCCTTTTACAAGTTTCGAAGTGTTTTGGTAGGTCTTTTTGCCTTTTGCAAGTTTCGAGTCAGTTTGGTATTTTGTATTTTAAAAGTCTTTGGTATACAACAAAACGCAAAGCCCTCGGGTGACATTGAAGCCTTCGGGTCCGTAAAACTCGATGTTTCCCTCGGCGGCAGTCAACAAGTGTATAATGTTTCCCTCGTGACCAAACATTAAGTGTATAATAATTAGCTTCAAATTTGAACAAATTGTCCCCCACTACTCCAAATCTTGGCCGTCATATTTGTTTATTTTGTGTAGGGAAAACATGAGCAAGAACTTGGAAAACACCATCCGTCAGAATCTGCTGTAGAACATGATTGGCACTCTACTTTTATTTTTCTGAACTATTCCTGAACTATTTCTATGAATTATTCTTCCTTAAAACTGCACTGTTTTCATGCCAATCAAAATTGAGAAATTTTTCATGTATATTATTAGTATTTAAATAACACTGCTGTGTTTAACATACCTGTATTTCCCACTCTTCCAGTACGTCCAATTCGATGAACATACTCCTCAATATCACTTGGCAAGTCAAAGTTGATCACGTGCTTGACATTGGGGATATCCAATCCCCGAGCAGCAACCTGATGTGAGAAATAATATGGCGTAGGAACACAACTTACAGTTCCATTTTATTCTAGGTTCTGCTACCGTATACGATATCTTCGGTTTAACACAAGAAATAAATTTCAAATTTAATATGAGATTATCGACTTTATAAGTGGCGAAAACATCAAGAAAACACTGTTTTGTATATATACTAAATATGAATAATTCACGTCAATCAAAGACTGCGTTTCGCCAATAAGAAAGCCTTTACGCCAAAACAACGATTGCAAAGAAAATGACAACAGATAGAAGTGGTTTCCATGCAGTATGAATGGCAAGAATGTTTTACTTTAAAACACGGGATCTAGTGCTTTATACATTACTTTCCGTACTTACCGCAGTTGCCACAAGAATTGGAGTCCTTCCGGTTCGGAACGACAGCAAGGACTCTTCGCGCTCTCTTTGAGAGCGATCTCCATGAATTGACGTAGCAGGGTACTTTTCCCCGTACAAGAAATCTTCTAACGCATCGGCTCCCTTTTTGGTTTCAACAAAGACCAGTGTAAGGGAATCTGGGCCTGAAAAGTATATGATTAAACAAGCATTTCTAAGTAACATCGCATTCTGGTGCACGTAACGCAACTCGAGCATTGTCATCTAATACTTTAGAGCAAAGAGAAAAGGCGGTAAGCCGCTGAGATTTTTAGCAACGAAAAACTAACGTTTCGATCAAAGTAAAATGACAAGAGCCACATTAAAGATAGGCTCGATTTCCATTTTCCAACCGTATCTCGGATCCCGGTACTTATCTCGCCCCCAAATCACGGCTGGACTCGTGAGCTTGTCATTGTCAATTTGCACCAATCTATGTTATTGGGATTATTGCATAAATTACCTCGTCAGTTCAAAAAGGCGATCAATAGAGTCCTAATAAGTGAGGCATGAGCATTTTAGAAACGTTCAAGGTTGATTGTCTAAAAGATTTACAACGGAAGCTTTACAGGATCAGGAAAGTCACTTATATATATTTCTGTCAGCTTCCATAGTTTTTGATATTGTAGAATTAATTTATGTCAAGGCCGATTTAGATGGCACAACTTTTGCCTGCAACAGTCGCACGCAACCTGCTTACAGAGTTGTAAGCAAGTTGTAGGCTTGATTTCCACGACGCAATTTGTGTTGTAGGTATGGCGCGAGCAGTTGCGTACGACAGTTGTAGGCAAAAGTTGTGCCGTCTAAATCGGCCTTAACGTTCTGTGTCTCACGCGTCCAGCCGTCTCTTCCTGGGGAGGTAAGTATATTTTCTGGGAGCTGGGAATTGACCGTACTAAAAAAGATGGCGACTTATACATTTAACCACAATCCTTTGCGTGCAGTAAATATCGTTTCTTGCAGAACTATTGGAAGATATGGTTTTAAAAAGATCAACTTTGGTAGGAATGAAGTTCTTGCTTACTTAATCCATCTTAGTTAGCATGATAAACAATGTTTAGTTGTTATTTTAGCTGATTTGAGGTCGCAAAGCATTGTGGTTAAATGTACCGCCGCCATCTTTTTCGGTACCGTCAATTCGGGAAACGGCTGGAAATCGAGTCCACATTAAAAAGACTTCTGCTCTTAGTATCAAACTAAGAACACCATACAAGAAAAAGTAACTTATGAAATCAGTCAACATCATCATTGTAAAACTACTTCTATACATTTCGTAGTACAATATGCGTCTTAACAAAGTATTTGCTTGTATTTTCCTTCTGTTTTCCATTGGTAACGATAAATTGCAACCTGAAAATTGTTTTACGGTTTTTCAAACACCTCCGGTAAATTCTTGTAATTTTCCTTCACCGGACTAACTTTAGCAGTGTGACGTAGTGAAATATAGATCTACTCTTAAATCCGCAAAGTACACTGGACCTGGAGTACCAATATGGCCGCCAGTGGCGTCAAAATGTTTAGTGCTGACCATAAGGAATAAGCAATCCAGTTGTATACAGATCGGTGGGTTACACGAGCTTTTTAACATAACACAATAGTTCGTGTAAAAGCTTTTCTCTAAACCGGACAGTCATAGGTAAGCTAAATTTAGTTACTTTAGTATATCCTTACTCACGACCCTTATTAATCGTTTCGCAACATACCCGAGGCATTAAGTAAATCCAAAAGAAAAGATCTTTTATCGACATCATCCACCCAAACAATCTTCTGAGTGATGTTTTCACTTGTAGAACCAACTCGCCCCACGGCCAAGAAAATGTAGCTACTCAGGAAATCACGGGCAAGAATCTAAATTAATAAAAAATGTTAGTCGTTCTTTTAAAAAGAAAGATTTTCAAAACCTTTTTGTGAATTTACGATGTCCAATTGTTACATTACCTGAATTTCTTTCGGGAAAGTTGCACTGAACATAAGGGTTTGCCGATCACCAACTTTAGGCATGGTGTCCTGTTCAACTATTCTTCGGATTTGTGGTTCGAAACCCATGTCAAGCATCCGATCGGCCTCGTCCAACACGAGAAACCTAGTAAGAAGCAGAAACATGTCGTTTTCACTGAAGATCAAGACCTTTCTTCGAAGAACAAATTTCTAGTGTACAGATCTGACAAGACTAGCATTTATAGTTGAATAATTAAAGGACTAATTTGAAAGAACTCATAAAATTGTAATAGAAGATCTTAATATGTAAATGAGATGGTCTCTGACGTAGGAGCAAGGTACAGTATTTTCACACGTAGCAAAATCAGCATCTCTAAATTTGTTCAACGAAATCACTTGAAACTGTGCACATAAAAACACCTTGCGACACTGAACATTTCATAACTGATGTTGCTTTGTGTAAAAATACTGTACCCTGCTCCTGACGTCAGAGCCCATCTCATTTACATATTAAACAAATTGAAATATCTTGCAAACGAAGAAAGACACGAAAAAGTTGTAAAAGATCTTCTATTACAATTTCACGAGTTCTTTCAAATTAAACAAACTTAATTTCTATAGCCAATGCCCTTTAAGCGAGTCAACATTCCCCCGTTGACTTCGGCATTATAATTTTCTCTTCTCTCTGAGGATGATTGCATGTGAAACACACGTATCAGTTTAACTTCTGTGAAAGATATTATTTAAGAACTTCTTACTTGCAAACGTCCAAGCCAATCTTGCCACGATCCAGCATGTCCACAAGTCGACCAGGTGTGGCAACAAGAAGATGACACCCTCGGTCTAAATCACGCATCTGTTGTCCAACGTCTGCTCCACCATACACCACCGCTGGGCGCACATGAGACCTGTAAGCAAACTGACAATAATATCTTGCATGAGTATCACTCAAAAAACAACCAGCTCAGGAGCCGTTCACACTAGCGCGTTCAAACGATCTGAAACTGATCGAAGTCAAAAGCGATCTGAATGTACTGTAAACACTCGAATGCGAACCACGATTGATCTAAACAAATCTGAGATCGATCTAAACAAGTCTTAGATTGATCTTAAATGAGTCTGAGATCGATCTAAACGAATCCGAGATCGATCTAAACGAGTCTGAGATTGATCAAAACGAGTCTGAGATCGATCTAAACGAGTCCGAGATCGATCTAAACGAATCCGAGATTGATCTAAACGAGTCTGAGATTGATCTAAACGAGTCCGAGATCGATCTAAACGAATCCGAGATTGATCTAAACGAGTCTGAGATTGATCTAAACGAGTCTGAGATTGATCTAAACGAGTCTGAGATTGATCTAAACGAGTGCATGAGATATATCTAAACGAGTGCATGAGATTGACCTAAACGAGTCTGAGATTGATCTAAACGAGTGCATGAGATAGATCTAAACGAGTGCATGAGATTGATCTAAACGAGTCTGAGATTGATCTAAACGAGTGCATGAGATAGATCTAAACGAGTGCATGAGATTGATCTAAACGAGTGCATGAGATAGATCTAAACGAGTGCATGAGATAGATCTAAACGAGTGCATGAGATTGATCTAAACGAGTCTGTGATTGATCTAAACGAGTCTGAGATTGATCTAAACGAGTGCATGAGATAGATCTAAACGAGTGCATGAGATTGATCTAAACGATCTGAGATTGATCTAAACGAGTGCACGAGATAGATCTAAACAAGTGCACGAGATAGATCTAAACGAGTGCATGAGATTGATCTAAACGAGTCTGAGATTGATCTAAACGAGTGCATGAGATTGATCTAAACGAGTGCATGAGATTGATCTAAACGAGTGCATGAGATTGATCTAAACGAGTGCATGAGACTGATCTAAACGAGTGCATGAGATTGATCTAAACGAGTGCATGAGATTGATCTAAACGAGTGCATGAGATTGATCTAAACGAGTGCATGAGATTGATCTAAACGAGTGCATGAGATTGATCTAAACGAGTGCATGAGATAGATCTAAACGAGTGCATGAGATTGATCTAAACGAGTCTGAGATTGATCTAAACGAGTGCATGAGATATATCTAAACGAGTGCATGAGATTGATCTAAACGAGTCTGTGATTGATCTAAACGAGTCTGAGATTGATCTAAACGAGTGCATGAGATAGATCTAAACGAGTGCATGAGATTGATCTAAACGAGTGCATGAGATTGATCTAAACGAGTGCATGAGATAGATCTAAACGAGTGCATGAGATTGATCTAAACGAGTCTGAGATTGATCTAAACGAGTGCACGAGATATATCTAAACGAGTGCATGAGATTGATCTAAACGAGTCTGTGATTGATCTAAACGAGTCTGTGATTGATCTAAACGAGTCTGAGGTCAATCTAAACGAGTCTGAGATTGATATAAACGAGTCTGAGTTCGGTCTAAAGGAATCTGTCATCAATGGGCTACATACAATTCTAGCTCGTACACACTTTAAATATTTCTTGGAATACAAATTAGATGAAAATGTAAAATGAGAAAGAAAAAAAGTTGCCGAAGTGTACAAACCTTCTTTGCCTCGTCCAGAATCTGGAGGGCAAGTTCACGAGTGGGTGCAAGAATAAGACCAATTGGGAACTGTTTTCTCCTTCCAAGATGCTTCACCTAACAGAAAATAAAATATTAGAACAACCTTGAGTATACTATAAAATAACAATACACTAGTGAATAGATACGACTCAAACTTCTCTAACAAGCTACCGTAAATACATACATCTGGAGGTGGTGGTGGTCCTTCCTCAAATATTCTGCTTAAGATTGGTATCAGGAAAGCAGCCGTTTTACCAGATCCTAGACAAAAAAGGTAATGAACAATATTAATAATGACATAGCAACTACATTTTAAACTGTGTGAACACTAACACAAGAAAGCATTCAGAAAAAAATGTCAATCTAGCCATTCAAGTCAGGTTTTCCAAAAGCAACAGCATATACTCGACAACACACACACATCAAGTTTTGATTTCATTCAAAAGATCTTGGTCTAAAAACAGCGATGTTTAAAAACACCGGTTGGAAAGTTTGTGGTACCGACGTCACAGACGAACAAAACACGGAAAGCGACAAAAGTTTGCCGAAAGGTCGCCATTTTTTAACACGATCAATACTGCTTGTTTTATTTTTTATCGCTGCTATTGTGTTCACACTGACCAGTTCGGTCAAGCGTAATATTCATTGTACTTGCAGTGACCAAGACTTCACATAGGCGCCATTTAGCGTGAAGACCGCGCACGCATCAGAAACTATCAAAAACATTGTGCTGGTATTATTATTATTGAAGTCAAATATGGGTGTCTCTACGGAGCTTTATAGATCTAGAATCGGCTTATATATAAACGTCTTGAAAGCAAGAGAAGCTCCGTGTCATCGAAGGTAAATTCTGGAATGAAACGCTGTTTGCTTCAATTAATTAACTGTTCTGTTCACCGTGGATTTACTCTCATTTGCCTAACGTTGAAACCTAATATAATTATAATGGCAATGGACTTTGAATTAAAATTTTACAAAAGCGTCTTTTAGCTTTTAGCCGACATGACATATTTGAATCTCTTGCTGTGCAAATCATTTATGGACTTTGAAAGTTTAGATCAACTATGACCACTAAAGACCAACAACTATTTTGCAAAAGCATTTAATTAGTAACTAGATGTTTGCCTGTAACATAAAACACAGGGTTATTATACTTATTAGACATGTGTCGATAAATGGGGGTAAGTTCAAATCTGTATATCATTAATTAATATTAAACAAACACAAACACTGTCCACAAATGTACAATATGGATTATCAAACCGAGTGAACTATAATTAGATATTTATACAACTATATTAATACCTGGGTGAGTGAAAATTAATATTGATTTTCACTATGAAACAGCTATTGATAGTAATTTTAGAAGTATTGTGGAGAACATTTTATACAAGCACATTTACAGTTGCTCTTAAAACAGTCGATTATGATTAAACACATTATATAGGTACTGGTACTACAGTGAGTATTGTTACTGCATGTAAACCAATAGCTGTAAAAATTGTCCCATTTCTTGTTTTCTTACCAATAAAATGTATATAATTATGTGTTCTCTTCGTCTTTCGTGGATATTGTGTTAGTTGCACTCAAGGAATTTTGAAGTTATCAGCCATGCAGTAGACACACGTGCGCACTGCGTACCTATTTGTTTTGTCGTGACTCTACTAAATGCCCTATCTAATCAGTAACTAATAGTAATCATGTTCTACTGGAGTTTCCAAAATATCGTTGCTTCTATTTAGGGCATGCATGATCGATTGCTCTCAATAATCGCTTTACAATAATTTTATCGGGAAGCATTGGTGGCCTGCGCTGCGAGTGAGCTGCCTCAAAGAGATTAGTGCTCAAGGGCGACGGAACAGAGAAAGCTAGGGGGGCTATAGCCCCCTCCCTACAAGACTTCTATCTCTGAAGATGGGGCTTAGAATAGCTTAAGATTACGTTGGGGGAGAATGGTGTGTCAAAATACACGCCTTATCGTCGAGCTTAGGACTCGTGTGCTTCAAAGGTTTTCCTCCGGGTTCTCCGGTTTTCTTCACACCTTAAAATCAACTTTAGCTTAATGAATCTTAGAAAGTAAACCGTCAAAGCACTTTCTGCGGCTATAGGCGTGAAATAGATACATCCCAAGAAAAACAGATCTCAATGTACATTTATTTTATTGTATTTATTGTACACTTAACATTGACTGAGTAGAGCGTTGTTCGGAAATAGCAGAAAGCTACAGCAGCGCGCTTTGCAAATAATGAGCTTATCAGCTTAATTTCACACAACCCAAATCCATGACAATGCTTATACATAACATGCATTACGTACTTTACGTAAAGTGGCCAGAAGTTGGTTTGTACATTATGGTATCCATAAAATCGACAAAGATGATACTAAACGCATAAAAATGCGCGCTAATTCTCAGAGACCAATTTTAGCTAACATACTGGTTTTTACCTGTCTGGGCACAAGCCATTAAATCCCGAGCATTCTTGATAATGGGAATGGCATACTTCTGCACCGGTGTTGGCTTTGAATATTGGCACAACTACAGTAAAATGACAAATAGATGAGAGTATGTTCATTTCACGATAGATACACACACGCCTTAGTACGCACACAGAACATGAATTAAAAAGATAAACAGGCTACAATGTAACCACTTACACCAATATTATTTAGGATGACTTCTCCGAGATTTGCGCACTCAGCAAACTAATGTTTACAAAAGAAAGAAAGTGTTAAAGAATACATTGATTATATAATCAAGTACAAATGTACAGGTACTTCTATCAAAGTACATGTACACACATCAGGCCAAAAAAATACTTGGATTTCCTATTTCTCTTCACAAAAACTTAGGTAGGGTAGGTCGGATTTTTATTTTTAATTTACTTTTTTTTTAATTTAGTTCCCAGGCATGACAATAATATTCTTTCCAACACCAAATGTCAATTACGGTAGTACATCTATTAAAGCTAATTTTGAGCACATTACTAGGTTCTGACGCCATGCTTGCTATCCCAAGATGCAAATCATGCTGCAACTCGGGCCCGTACTCCTTAAAAATTCAATAAAAAGATTAGGGTCGGCATTTTGCTAGCAAAAAGTAGGTAGGGTCGGGAAACCGGAAACCCATATCTTTTTTTTTTTTCCTCATCGTACAAGATTGATCAGTTACGATTGCCAAGGAAAGGCAACAGGCCGTGGTGGAAACGTTCATTTCTGGTAACCTAAAACAAACATTTTTAAATCACAAAGGCATTTTGTTTGCAGTTTGTAAATAACATCGCATGAAGCATGGGCGAAAACGTACATGTAACTTGTAAAACTTCATAGCTAATAATAGAAATCTTATTAACATCATTTGGTCCGGACAGAAGGATATTGGTCAATCTCTATTTTCACTTATAAAATAATATTTTGAAAACGCAAGCGGTGATTGGTTAAAAGCCGTCTTTCTATAACTCTATGGAAAATATGGAGAGATTACGCCATCATTCTAATTAAAATTTGTACAGAAACACCATTATACGCCATCTACTGTACTACGTCATCAAACGCAATCCAATACGCCATCCATAGAGGGTAATGAGAATTTTCGCTTCTTATTTGAATTAATTTTAACGTTTAATCAATTTTTGACGTTCTCGTTCTCCCAAACTTCCCCTCGTGTTTCTATAAATCTTTATACAATAACCCGATTGCTGTGCGTGTTTTCATTGGCTGTTGCCCATGATCTATTAGAGGACAGACACATGGACACGTCAGATCACGTCAGCTGACTTGCTTTTTTCCTAATTCTTCTTGCCCCAAATCCGGCAAGAGTTTCGATAAAAACGTTTTAAATTTTTGCATTGTATAAAACAAATAGATTCCATTTTTTGTTGCCTGTTCAGTTATAGATGCACAGAAGACTTAACAACGTGGTAAGAACATCAGTGACCCACTCGACTGCGTCTCGTTGGCCACTTTTTCATTCTTACCACGTTGTGACGTCATCTGTGCATCTATAACTGAACAGACAACGGCAAAATGGAATCTATTTGTTAAATAGAAACACAGAAAATGTTTTCTATTTCTTAATTATTACATGGCTAAAACTAGAGCCAGTGTTTGTAAAAAAATCAACTTTGCTTTAAACCCTACACAGTTTTCACTTTTCTGTATATAGGACGCAAAAAAAGCAGATAAGTTCTTTTACAGTTTTTGATTTGGTCCATTCATTCCAGAGATATCTCGCTTTAAACATAGCTATTTATATGAAAAAGCCGCAAATTATAGAGGATTGGGACGAGACACCTGTGACGTCATTTAAGTCAAAAAGTCAAATTTAATTTCACGTCATCGGCTACACTAGCCGTGTTTGAGCAACCGTATACAGCACACCTATCTGGCATTACTAAAATTATTAAACTGCAAATATTCGACGAATTTTAAAGCTAAACTTAGTATGGAAAACCTCGTGCGTACACTGCTAGTCGCGATGACGTCACGCCTTGTCGGTTCCAGGCGCTATTTTGATCATATAATAATTGCGGCAATTTTGCGCGGGACGTTCAAACTGGAGCATTTTGCCGATGTTTGAAGCAAGATATCTCCGAAACGAATGGACCAAATCAAAAACTGTAAAATAACTTATCAGTTATTTCGCCGTGATCTATACAAACAAATAAAAACTGTGTCACCATTGATAGGAAACTAATAGTCATGTGGGGTGTTTTGAGCCTTTTGATTGGTTAAATCGCATTTACTCAGTTTGCAAAATGGTTGAAACCTGGTTGAAAATTGTGATGTCACGAATGGCGTGAGTGTGCTTGTTTTACTGAAGTTTTTAAATGAACTTTCATCAAATTCTTCATATTCTCACATTCAGATGACTATGTTCAGTATGTTGACGTTTCCAATGATTTTATCGCCTTAAAAAACCTGCCCAAGCCACAATCGAGTGTTCGAGTTAAACGTTGTTGATAGTTGTTTTGATGTTTTCTGTGTTGTTTCAAAGAAACTGGCGTCGCAAAATAGTACTTTGTTTTGCTTGGAATTTGTGATGCATATTTTAACTAGTAAACCTTGATATTTTCTTCTAAAACGAGTAATAATAGACGGGCATTCTATCGTATTGTGGCTTTGTTGTATTTAGAGGCAATTATTATTTTAAGCTGTCTTAATCCCAAACATTGAATATAGTGGGTTGTTATGCTGATATGCTCACGCCATCAAGTTTCCTATCCAGTCTTTTTACTATCCATGGTGACACACTGCCTATACACACACACACACACACTGTAGTTTAACTCATATTGTACAGTAGATACTGTATACTAAATATATACATAAAATAAATCTATTATACAGTATAACAATTATTATCACTTACATTACTTATATGGCTTGGACAGTTATCACCAGTGGCCTCTACAGGGATATCCTCATATTTATCGAAGTTGATGCCTGTGTTAGAGCCCTCGAACAACTCGCTGAAACATGAACACAAGTAAGGATTAAGGCCGCAAACATTTAATAAGAATACGTCTAAATCATAAGAAATTACGTTTTTTAAGGTGGCTTCCTAGGGTTTTTATATAATGCATAACTATGTTCGACTAAAATGCTAATGCAAGCCCAGTTTCCTCCCCTTATGACTTATGTTCATGAAACGTTTCAATAAGATTAGTAACATTCTCGCAATTAATTTTGCGCTGTTAGCTACCTTATGAAAATTGTTGCCATCGCAACAACGCGTCTACAAGGTAAAGTATTTTTTAGTATTTTTCATCTTTTTTCTGCCATTTCTCGAGTTTTCTTCGGTGAATTTTTTTCAAACTGCGCAGTCTTATGGGAATTGCTTCGAGAGAATGGTTTTGTCAATATCACCAAATGTAATGTAATTTAACATCAAGCAAAATTTGTTCCATAGAAGTTTTTGAAAAAAGAGAATTACAAAGGAAAAAGCGTCTTCTTGAACGGTGCAAACTTTTAAAAACTTTCACCGAAGGAAACGCGAAAAAATAAGTGCTGACGTCATGAAATTTCCCGATTATCAGTAATTTTCCCGCCAAATTAGCAACTAGCTCGCGCGCGGTCATAAAACCCTAGCCACCTTAAACCATAAACGTTTAGCACAAGTCTCATGAGCTTCATTCTAGTTCATTAGATAGCTCTAGTGGTGGTCTTGATTATTGAAAAGTTTTATAACGTCAAAGTTTACCTAAGTGAAAAAAAAGTGTTTCCGATAAATCCAGAAAACCTAATTTGCATAAAATCTGACGCTTACTACAAACTATTTTTTTAGATATGCAAGCACTACAATTGCTAGACAACAGTTTCTTAGGACAGTTGATTTTAGCTTAAAAATATATGACACGAAAATAAAATATGCTTTTTGCATTCCTTTTACATCTTACTCCATTAGATTAAACTGACTCACACTTGGCAGACTTCATTACATACAGTCCAATAGCCTGGGTATTGGCACTCGGCAAAGTGGGAAGAACCCTTGGTATTGGCACTAGGCAAAGTGGGTAGAACCCTGGGTATTGGCACTAGGCAAAGTGACTAGGCAAAGTGACTAGGCAAAGTGGGAAGAACCCTGGGTATTGGCACTAGGCAAAGTGGGTAGAACCTTGGGTACTGGCACTAGGCGTAGAACCCTGGGTATTGGCACTAGGCAAAGTGGGTAGAACCTTGGGTATTGGCACTAGGCAAAGGTATTGGCACTAGGCAAAGTGACTAGGCAAAGTGGGTAGAACCCTGGGTATTTGCACTAGGCAAAGTGGGTAGAACCCTGGGTATTGGCACTGCTGGGTATTGGCATTGGACAGAGTGGGTAGAACCCTGGGTATTGGCACTGGGCAGAGTGGGTAGAACCCTGGGTATTGGTACTGTGCAGAACCCTGGGTATTGGTACTGGACAGAGTGGGTAGAATCCTGGGTATTGGCACTGGGCAGAGTGGGTAGAACCCTGGGTATTAGCACTGGGCAGAGTGGACAGTGTGACGTTTTGTCTCAGTTGTGCGTAACATAAAACGAACATTTAGCCATATCCCCGGATTAGTTTGCCTAGCTGGACTAATATATATATATATATATATATATGCAGAATTAAGCTGGGTTCTACCCACTCTGTCCAGTGCCAATACCCAGGGTTCTACCCACTTTGCCTAGTGCCAATACACAGGGTTCTACACACTTTGCCTAGTGTAAATACCAGGGTTCTGCACACTTTGCCTAATATTGACATTATTGTTCCCAGTGCCCCACAATCTTAACTGCGCATGGTCCGTCCACACATACAAATATTCAGTTAACAGAAATTTGTTCGCATATCACGCTTGTCCACGCGTGTAAAATGACTCCACGCGTGTCGAGATTAGCACCCTGGCCTTCGGCCCTACGCCTGGGCTCGGGGACAAGTAAAAATGGCAGAAATAAGTGAAAAAAATAAAAGAGCTACAAAATACAAGAAAGATTATACAATCAATGACAAAATGCAGACATGTAAATCACCTTTCCACACGTTCATTTTTTGGCAAAAGTTTTGCCCATTCTTCTGCTGGAGGAAGTGACATCCAGGGATCTGAGAAATCATAATTAAAACAAAAAAATAAATGAAGTTACAGTTCCATGCTCATAACTGCAAACGTTTCAGTTGGTCTCCAAGGCTAAAAATTTCATGGTTTATGGCCTCAAATAGACAAAAAATTGCCATAAGAAAAATTTAACTGAAAATCCACGGCCACTTTTGGCCTCTAATGCGCACTTCAATAGCTTAACAGCCATACTGTACTGTACCGTCCACACATGCTTGATTTAGCGCAGCTCTATAATAAGAACTGTATCCAGAAAGTAATTAACTCTTGCCTACCGTATCTTTTAATCTGTCTAACGACAGACGATTTTACTTGTCAAGCATTATTTCTTAATAAGCATTATTTCTTAATAAGCATTATTTCTCAATAAGCATTGCGCCTTCAAATCTGCAGTGCAGCACTGCACTTATATTGAAAAATCTTTAATACATTACAATCAGAAGCTGGAAATTTTAAATATTCAGCCGGTTTTTTCCAGTTTTATGAATCTGGTATCCCGCCGTGAAATCTACATGTAGTATCCCATTTCTGAATTCTAAACATCTCAACTTGCAATATCAAAATTAACTATTATAGTTTGTTACAGTACGTTTTAAGGCTTTAGGCTACATTGTAAGACAATGTGCTACATTGTATAAGATATACGTAGTAGTTTTTAACAAACGCTTATGTGCACGCTGTTCCGTGCATAGGCTATGCCAAGGTTGCAGCCGTGCATAGGCTATGCCAAGGTTGCAGCAATCAGTAGCCCAAGTGAACGCCTAAGCAGGCGTCTTGTACCGAATTAAGCAAGGCACATAAATAACATCATCGTATAGTTAACAATAATTCACCGAAGTAGAGGTGAATAGTGCTGGATATTTGCCGACACTGAGGTGAATAATTGTTTTAGCATATACCTCATGAATGAAATAATAAGTTTAACATTCTTATATTTTTCGATATTTTCATACGTTGCCGCTAGCAACTTGGCGTACTCGATATTTGTCGACAAAACAGTTTTTAGAACTTTTGAATATATTCATGGCTGGAAAATTGTAAAGAAACATACCTGTGGACACTCTTCTACTTAATTTTGTTGACTTTTCTCATTATTCTACTACACTGTACATCAGCCTTGTTTATCAACATAATCTCCTGCTTCGGTAAACAAAGCAAAACTGGCCGCCATTTTGTTTTGCCCGCAGGTAAATAGTGCAGGATATCCCGAGCTAGAGGAACCAATCAGATTGCGTGAAAAGCACTATTCACCTGCGAGGTACTGTATATGCTAATACTGTATATTTGTCCATGAAAAAAAATTGTCATTTTACTAACAAAATAAAGCTTATTTCAAATCTCTCTGGCCAGGAATTAAATTCTCCTTTTTATCAATCAGAGAATCAATTGACGGTACCGAAAAAGATGGCGGCGGTAGATTTAACCATAATGCTTTGCGACCTTAAATTAGCTGAAATACCAACTAAACATTGTTTATCCACAGGCGGCCCGATCAAACGACTTGTCTGACTGATATTAATATACGTATTATATATGTCATCACAAGCAATTAAACTATTGAAAATGTATTAAAATATTAAATACCTGGTGTTGTGTTGTTCGTTTTTGTATTTCAGTCTCATACCTGTATATTCGAGCAGCATTGCTCGCTTTGCGGTATGCTTGCTTACCCTTGCAGAGAAAAATAGAAAGGCAGGTGACTCAGATTCCAAATGCCAACATTCGATGGAAATCAACACCGATAAGAAACGAATAAATCCTTTAATGTCGACCAAAATCACCTGATTCGCAAAGATAAGTAACCCTCACATCCAGAAATCGGATTCGAGTTTGAAATTTGCAAACCAAACTGCAAAATTTCGACGATTTTCACGAACTCGGAGCTTCAATATACCATGGAATTATCCATTAGCCTCCGAGATTGGATTCTCGTTCACAGGACCCCGACGCGTGTTCATCAGACGTAATTCTGATTGGTCAATGGGTAGAAAACAAACAAACACGCGTTGCCGGTAGCTGCGAATGTGGTGATTTTGGTCGAGATTAAAGGATTTCGTTTCTTATCGGCCATCGAATGTTGACGTTTGGAATCTGAGTCGCCTGCCCTCCTATTTTTCTCTGCAAGGGTAAGCAAGCATAGCGAGCAATGCTGCTCAATATACAGGTATTTTGAAATACAAAAAGGATTAATTGCTTGTGATGACATATCTAATACATATATTAATATCAGTCAGACAAGTCGTTTGATCGGGCCGTCTGTGGTTTATCATGCTAAAATGGATTAAATAAGCAAGAAGTTCATTCCTACCAAAGTTTACCCTTTTTAAACCATATCTTCCAATAATTCTGCAAGAAACAATATTTACTGCACGCAAAGGATTGCGGTTAAATGTACAAGTCGCCATCTTTTTCGATACGGTCAATTACATGTAGCATATAGCCCTACACGTACTGTAATGTCTATAGACTAAATTGGGTTTTCATTTGCATATGATCACATTTAGTCTGCTTGCAATCCGAAATTTCGGGTTGCAAGTAGACTAGATCACATTGTGCACTGATTTTCTTCCACCCTGGCCAAGAGATATACGAGTTACAAGTTGACCTAGCCTGGATAACACCACCTCCCCCTCCCCTCGGAATAGCTTCAACCAAATGATTCACCTGGCCCACTTGCACGCATATCATATATATATATATATATTTCAACCCTGATCTCATGCTTTCTGTCCTACTTGTACAGTAACAGCAGTAACAATATCAGTAGCTACAAAACCTTTTGGAGCATCGAAATTTCTTTCTTTGTATCCACCACCACCTCCACCTCCTCCTCCTCCTCGGCGACCACCGTATCCCCCACCATAGCTGTTTCTTCCACCTCCATAACCACCACCACCATAATTATTACCACCATAATTATTACCACGGTCATAACCAGATCGAGAATATCCTAAGAGAAAAATAGAAATATTTTGGTTTGGACATGTACAGTACATATAGACACCCATTCTACCCTAAGCTTGGAATTATTAGGGATCTACCAGATTCGAATACAGGTATCTTGCTATCCGCTGAAACTATAAAACATACAGAAACTATAAAGCAAACATCAGCGAGACCGATTACGTTACGTTGTGAAACCGATCGCGCTACAGTGTGAGACCGATTACGAGTGTGAGACCCAGGCCTCGAATTTGGGAAAAGAAAAGGCAAGGCCAGTTTGCCCTTGGAATGTTACAATGTTTTTCAGGGCATCAAGGCCAGTATACAGGGCATCAAGGCCAGTTTGAAACTTTCATTCAGTTGCTATTTGAAGCACCTTTACTACATGCTGCTAGGCTACTTTCTGGTTCAATTAATACACGTACATGAAGACCTCGGAAGCCTGCCAACTGACAGAACTGAGTAATCTCGTTTTCGGAGCCTGCGATCGTTCTGTCCTACAGAATGTTCACGGTTACTTGAAGTACAGGCCGCCCTAGCGCTTGGCGCTACCCAAAAGGATTGCAGGCTCTGGTAACGAGATTCAATTGGATTTGGGAAATCCAAATTATGCGAGATTGTCGAATTTAACCGATTATTGTTAGAATATTCAACAGAAAGACTGACAGAGCAGGTGAATTTAAATACTGTAGATATTTCATACACTTTGTATTACAAAGCTTAAGTACTGTGGTTGAGGGCAGGCCACTACTGGCTTTGGATTTTAGACGGCCAGTGGCCGCCGGTGCCGCCGCTAAATTCGAGGCCTGGAGATCGATTACGCCACAGTATGTTGCGAGACCTATTACGTTACGTTGTGAGACTGATCACGCTACGCTGTGAGACCACTGATCTCAATAAAACTGGATAGGACATGGGGCCGAATTTAGCGTGCCAGGACCACTACCTAAGATGTGGCTAAATTTCATAAGCTTTCGTAGATTAAAAACAGACAAAGAGTTATTTTAAGAAAATTAAAACGAATGTAAGGACACAAGAAGTACTCAATAAGGTTTAAGACGCTAATTTCTTGTATTTGTTTCTGTTACTGAGCTGTAAAACCTTTAAATTTCGTTGTTTTTCTTCAGTGCCGACAACGAAGAAACTTCACGATAATATAAACTGAAAAACAGACTATAAAGTATACGAAGAATTCAATTCCAAGTCTTAAATTGTACCTTTTACAGTAATCTTAATGCTTTAACAATATCTCGTGATGTGTACTTGTCATCTTTTGACTGTATTTGTTGTTAAACAGTGAAAACTAAACGAACCGGCATCTGTTGTTTGCTTTACGGCTTTTCCGACTCCCCCGGCACGGAGTACTTAATATTCCTCCCCCCAGATAATCTGACCGTGCTGACGTCAAGATTGCTCATGTCAGTCAACTTTGGGATTGGGAACAAGTTCTAAGGGCCTGTCTATATGATCCCGGTGTACCGGGACGTCCCGGTGTACCGGGATCTCGGCTTGTAGATAATTTACTGTTATTTTCGCGGTTGCGTTTATATGGAGACCGTGTACCGGTTGAAGCAACCGGGACAGATTTTTTCCCATATAAACGCGACATCCCGGTACACCGGGATGAAGTTTACTGAACTACAACGCTTGTAACTTTGAATATTACGGTCAGAATTTCGTCCAAACGGTCAGGTCTAGAGACAAAACACTGAATAAAAGTGAAATAACTTCTAACATAGTAGAATTAGGGTGAGTTTTTGCCTTTTTGTCCATTTCCTTAAATTCCCGCGCTTTTTGACCCAGGATGAAATTCATCCCGATCAACCGGGACGAGCACTTTGTTTACTCCATATAAACCCGGGATCATATGTTCCACTACGTAAGATGGCGGCGACTGCCACGAAATGTTTGACTGCTGGCCAATCCAGTTTATATAGAGATCAGTGGGTGAGACAGATTACAATTCGTTGTGACACTGCTTACGCTACATTGTGAGACCAATCACGCTACGCTGTGAGACCTATTACGTTGTGAGACCGATTACGCTAAGCTGTGAGACCAATAAGCCATTTGCACGATGACGTGAGATGGCGTTGAGTGACTACAACTACCAGAATGCTTTGCCAGTATTCTAAGCTTTTTGGAAAAACATATTTGACGACATATTTTGGTAAAGCCGCGAAAGGACTGCACGGGTCCCTTTGAGTCATCCCTTTTAGCCGAAACCCTAAAGCATTTTGGTAGTTGTAGTCACCCAATGCTATCTCACGTCATCGTGCAAAAGGTCTATTACGCTATGCTGCGAGACCAATTACGCTACGCTTTGAGACCAATTACGCTACATTGTGAAACCGATTACGCTACATTGCGAGACCGATTACGCCTACATTGCGAGACCAATTACGCTACATTGCGAGACCAATTACGCTACATTGTGAGACTGATTACGCTACATTGCGAGACTGATTACGCCTACATTGTGAGACCAATTGCGCTGCATTGCGAGACCAATTACGCTACATTGCGAGACCAATTACGCTACGGATTATACGCCTACATTGTGAGACCGATTACGTTATGCTGCGAGACCGCGCTGTGAGGGGAAAAACGCGTAAATAGCAAGTTGGTTTTTTTTTTAAATGATGAAACATTCGTTAGAACATGCGCGCGATCAAAGGCACGCCACACGTGTTTTAATGCGCGCGTTATGTACGAGCTCGATGGAGAACCTTTCCGGTCAAGGTCAAAAACTCAAAACTGTCCCTCACAAAAATACCTAAAACATGTTGTATATACTTACTCTAGCTAATTCTAGCTGTCAAGCGAATATTGTCTGAAGGCAGAAGTATTGGTAAATAGTAAACAATCAAGCTTACCTCCACGACCGCCTCTGTTATCATACCCGTCTTGAGGAGCCTCGCGAGAATTACCTCCACCACCTCCACCACGAAGATGAGGAGGGATGTAAGCTAGAAAAATATGAAATAAACATTGATACAAAACTTTACTTACGGTAGCTATTGCAACTTTGTTTGACGGTGAGATTGGAGTTCACCACGAGTTAATTAATTGGGGTATATGAAAATATGACTCAAGCTGGGTGAAGTTTCCACAACCAAGTCATACACCTGTATTCTAAAAGCTGACTCACACTCAATGAGTGGCCCCTCGCACTCAATAAGTGCAACTCAACTCAACATTCAATAAGTCTCCACTCACCCTCACTGAGTATGAGACTACACTAACTCTCTAACCATTCAATTGAATGGTTGGAGAGTGAGTGTATAGTCTCATACTCAGTGAGGGTGACAGGCTCGGACTGGGCCCAATTTAGGGGGCTTGCCATTTCAGCTGTGAGGGGGCCCAGGCCTAGGGGGATAATTCGAGACGCCTCCGAGGGGGGCCCGCCCAGGGGCATCCCCCCGGAAAATTTTGAAATCTAGAGTCTCTGAAACGGCATTTCCTGCGTTTTGGGGGAAGATTTTATAGAATTCCGGAGATTATAAAACATTAAAACGTCATATAAAACACACAATTTACACAAAATACAACAGATTTCAGGACTTTTCAACATTTAGAACAAAACATTTTTAACATTTCAGAACATAAGAAGCTGTTCCATTTCCGAGGACTTTGACGCAAGTTTTCGATACACTGCCTCGTTATCAACAGCCTTAAGTAAATCAACTTCTACAGAACAAATCATTACTGCTTCCAAAGTGTTACTGTTCGGGTCTGTTGCAAACTATTTTGAGTATTTTCCTTATCACTAATTTCACAAATGCAGAATTAAGTAATTGCTTCAATGCTTCCAATTTGATATTTTATGGGTGTGTCTGGTCAGGGGCCCATTTTGATGTCCCAGAAGGGCCCATGTGCCATGGCACATAGGCCAGTCCGAGCCTGGAGGGTGAGTGGAGACTCGTGGAGTGTTGACTTGCACTTAATGTATTGAGTGTGAGGGGTCACTCATTGAGTGTGAGTGAGCTTTTAGAATACAGGCGATAATGCTTCTAATTAAAAGTGCCTATAAACCCAAGTAAGATATTAATGATATGGATTCCATGTCAAAATATTTGAACTTTTGTTGTTTGTTGTTATATTGAGGTTTGTATTTTCAAAATGGTAATGAGGAAGTGTATAGGCATTTCTGTTTCTTTCTTCCTTTTCATATAATAAACCGCTAGAAGATTTGAGTGAAAAAAATATAATAATGATAAAATATAGAGTATACTATTCAAGTATGCCATTAACATGTGAATTGGATAATATTTCTCCCGCAACAGGACATTGTGTGTGCAAATTATGCCGACATAGACGTCATCTTCGTTACCATTTTGGAAATACAAACCTCAATATAACAACGTTCAAACTTCAAATCAAAAAAATATTTTGGCATTCAAGTGATTCAACTATTCACGAGATAGAATCCATATCAGTAATATCGTATTTGGGGTGATAAGCACTTTAACGTTGTAAAAACGTGTTTTTTTTCAAATTTTGAATCTTAAACGCTAAATTAGAGGAAACGAGAAGTAAATTCTGGCATTTCAGTAAAGGTTAGAGATGAGCCGATTAATCGGAAACTAATCTGCAAAGCCGATTAATCGGCCAATTTAAAATAATCGGTAATCGGCCGATTATTGTGTAATAATCGGCAAAATAATCGGTGCATGTCTTAAATTAAGCTTTTCATGAATAATAATTTTCATGAATTTCAAAATACAGTGATTACTGATTACTAAACAAAACAAAACAGGAATCATCAAACAAGCACTTTCGCTTAAGGCCTTTTCATGACAATGCTTGAGTTTCAGTGGATAACAATTGTTGTATTACAAAGACTTGCCTCGTTTTTTTATTGCAATTCTTATCTGATAATAGCGTAGCGCATACCGAAATTGATTCTCAAAACATGCAAAACTAATCATCACGAAACATTTCTGTTATATTTCAAAAATCTTGCTTGCAATTTAGCAATCCCTACAACATTGCAAAACTGCGCAGAGACTGGTAACCAACAACGTAGCACTAATTGGCATATGCCGATTAATAATCGGCCATCAAATAATCGGCTTCAGTAATCGGCTCATCTCTGGTAAAGGTGTTGTTACCTCACATTGAATGGTTTTTCAATGAAGTATCTAAATGTAACTCTGAAATTCATTATAACACGTTACGCTACATCATAAGACATCGCACTACTTTGTAAGACGCTCGGCTACAACGTCACGATACATCGTAAAACATTAGTATAGGTAATAGCATGGTTTCGAGTGCAATTTGGAAAAAAACATGCACGAGTGAGTTTTTCAAATACTGTCAAAATAGCACGAGTCCGAAGGACGAGTGCTATTTGAAGTATTTGAAAAACCCACGAGTGCATGTTTTTCCAAATTGCACGAGAAACCATGCTATTACTTATTAATAATATACATGAAAAAATGTTAAAAACAACTGTACTAACATTTTAACGTACGTGTTTAGCCGTCCACTCCTCGCATATTTATTTGTTAAAAAACGCTTCGCTTCCTTTACTACTTGAAAAAGTTTACTCGAGGCATAAATAAGCTTCTGGTCTTCTTGTAGGTACTTGGCAATATTAAAGCATAACTAGCTTCAAATTTGAACAAATTATCCCCAAAACCGCCGAATCTTGGCCGCCATCTTTGTTTGTTTTGTGTCGGGAAAAATTCGCTGTACAATCAATTTGATTGGTTCTTAGTGATAACAGATTTTTGCACTGTGATTACAGATTTTTGCACTGTGATAACACAATTCTGCACTGTTGTTTGGGATTAACTGCACTGGAATCAGCCAATCACAGTCGAGATATTTTTTCATGTATATTATTAAACACTGAAGTATGGCATGACAATGATGACAACATGGGTTGCAGAGGCATGGAAGGAACTCATAGCAGAGAAATATTTCTTTTGGAAACTCTTCGAAAAAACAGGGTGTCTTACAACTGCCAATGGCTCTGACCCCAAGGACTTGAAAACTATACCTTTTAGATGTACATAATTGCAGGGCTTTGAACTCCTACTTAAGGTGGCTCCCTACGGTAATTTCAGTAGGGGACTGGTGACTAGAAATAGTATCGCTACGCATGAGTAAATATCGATCTTGTCGATTCGAAATTCTATGACCGCGTCGACATAGATGTTAGACTTGTAGACGTTTTCTTCGGTGAATTTTGCTAAAATTTTGTAAATAAGTAGTTCATAAAAAGTTCTAAAGTATATATAATTTAAAAAAATTTTCATAAGACAGAACCTTTTTAAATCGATAATTTTTTATGGCAAAAAATCTGTCCATACAACCCTCTCTGATTTTGTGCATGGATATTCTCCACAACAGTATCTATCATCTCAGCAATTTTTAAAAAATTTCACCGAAGCAAACTGAAGACATGCCGCTTCAATTATGCAATATTTGAAAATATACCAAAGTTCCAACGTCATTATTACCATGGTAACAGCAAATAATTGAACTTTTTTATATAGATATTTTATATCTGCGATAGTTCTGCTATAGTAAGGTCTACTAGTATTTATCTAACAAATTTTTAAACTTGTGAATAACATTAGATAATGAGCGTATGAAATAGCACGTATTTATTGAAACTATAGGGAGCCACCTTAAGGATAGCATGTACACATGTAACAGTGTACTGCCATAAACTGTAATGGTACTGTAAAAGGACTGAGTGTACAGTGTTCAGTAATAAGGAGGATGTACAAAAAACTGTAAGTACAAGTTAATTTCAACAAGTTAATTAAATTACACAGTTTATTGAATTGTGGTTTCAGTTTTTGTATGGTAAAAGTAATTAAGAACGGTCAGTTTTTATAAGAACCTAACACCCTGATTTTCCATTAGATATCAAATATATAAGAACCTATCCCAGGCTGATTTGGTAAAATGTAGGTTCTTGTTAGTGGGTTTTTACTGTATTTGTTAACTTTAGACATGTTGATCTTGATGATCGTTACCACAACAAGTTTGTATATTTTATTAGTATTTTTCATAGAGGAAAGGAAAGTGACAAAACTGAGTGTTCACATCTAAAAAATACTACTGGAAGATCGTAAATAAAGCCAAGAGCCTTAAACAAGACTAAACCAGTGAAAAAATTGAATCAAACGTAACAAAAACACAGTGCAAAAACTGTAGTGAACGACACCATTTTGATGTGGAGATTGGAAAACATGGCTCTAAGGCTGTGATATAAAACACATAAATGTCAAATTTCTTTTCTTTTAATAACCAAATAACATATTAACATTTAATAAATCAAGACCGCACTTCTTTGAAGTGTTCTTGCCTTTTCCATTTCCCTTGTAAATCTTTATAAATTGGCATTTTCCTAATGCAACGCTAGCAAAATGGCTGCTATGACATCACATAACTACCTGCCATGTAGGACCACCTGTAGAAACGGGGGAAGTCTGCACGCAGGCTAGACCACCTGACATTTACAACCACTTTTACCTGACAACAGGGGTGGTCATAAAACTCATGTTCTACTGTACATGATATCTAGACATGCAAGTAGGTAAACATATAAATATTCATATTTTTTACATTATTCACTACTTATTACTTGCGTTTTGTAGTTGTTGGACTAAGCAGCAAGCCGTTAGCGAAAACACTATACTAAGTATGAGCTTGATGTAATTTACATTTACAATTATTTCATGTGGGTGTCATATTTACATTGGGAGACATGTGTTTCAAAACATGTTTAAATATTTTCTGTTTGCCCGATTTAAATAAATTTTATATTGAAATGATCGCTTGAATCTGCCGAATCCAGCACTATAGGTTTTGTCTACCGAAAGTATTAAGATCTCAGTGTTGTTATTCGAGTATTACTCTGTACATTTAACAGGGAACTTTAAAATGATGCCATGAACAACGAACTTTGCAATCTCACAAGTTTGCAACTTCATTTCAAAGTTCGCAACATGATTGCCTACTATACGTAATGAATTTGCGAAGTTCATCGCCAACTTTGGAAATAACAAACGAACTTCGGAACACAATAGATCTTACCGATTATAGACCGCGTCATCAGCCGCAAGAATGAAAACGAGGCTATTGGTCAATTACATCCAAGATGGCGGTGGCGCCGGTCACTGTGCCGGAGCCGTCTTGCTGTTTCTCTCTTTTTCCTTCAGATGAATGGGAGGAAACCCAATGCATTACACATGCATTTCAGCTCAGTCACGCTGACATCATAACTTATTCTATGGTTAGAAGTGGACGGACGTCAGTTAAGCGAAGTACGGCAAAAGGATACACATTTTTTGTCGAGGGTTATTGTATTGTCTTTTCTTAACGAAAACACAGATTACTTTCAGCAGGTGCAAAGCCAAATGGGAATTACAGGTTCACAGTGGTGTGACATTGCTTTTTTTTTCAACAAAGGTTTGCTAATAAGAGTATTGTTTATGAAAGAAAATTGGCTGGACTGCAAAGAAAAATTAACTCAGTTTTATTTCAAACATTTTATTAATCATGCTTTATCTAATTAAAGTGTTGCCCAAAAATCATTCAAAATTGTTCTACGATAACAATATGGTACCATATATTTTTTGAAACATATTTGATACAATACTGATATGTGGCTTGATAGTCAAAATATGTAATTTTGGGGACACTATGTACTGTATCATACTGCAAATTTATCATATATTAAGTCATTTTATTTAAAGTGAAATATTTCTAGTCCATGAAAATGCAAAATAGGCACTTTTCACTAAGAAAGCATGCAAACTGAGATAATTGTTCCACAAAAATAACTAAGTAGATGTTATGCTGTAGTCTAATGAACTGTCAATGTTAAAGAAATTAGCAATACCTTCGAGTAAAATTATCTCTATTGAACGTTTGCAACATTTCTTGGTGAAAAGTGCTTATTCTGCATTTTTTGGACTAGAAACATAATAGTTGACACTAATAATTAAATATTAAAACATTGGATATTTCAGCTAAAATAATATACATGTACATTATAGCCTTTTATTGTTCCACTTGTATTATTTAAATCTGAATTATTGCATTGTCTGTATGGCTGTATTTAAATTTGTAACATAATGTAATATATAATTATGAATTAATAAATGAATTGAATTAATAAATTTAAAATTGATGTCTTGAAAAAGAAACAATTCTATACATTATCAGCGTTTTCATTACTACAATCAACAAGAGGATCCATAAGGTTTGTTAGCAAACAACAAACTGACCAAATTTGGTTAATGGATCCATACATTGTGGCATCAACTACTCCATCTAAAATGTGAAAACTCTTGACTCTCCTTATTGCCCGCTCAACATGAATTCGCACAGATGCAATTTCTTGTGTTTCAATTACTTCACTTGGACAAAGTGCATCTCGGTTTTTGAGAAATGGCGGTATATTCAATTTGAGTCCCTTTGGTTCGACCAAATCTGAAATGGTGAATCCCTTGTCAGCCATAATGCAGTCACCCACATCATATGGTAAGTCAAGCACCCCAGATCTTTCAGTAATTTCACGGTCACTTATAGACCCTGTATACAGCTGTGACACAAAGCAAACAGCTAGTGTTGGTGAAATCCCAATGAGACACTTGAGTGTGCTCCTTTGTTGATCTGAATTGCAGTGTTTGTAGTCACTCTGTGGTCAAATCATTTTAAAGTTAACAGTAGGATTCTTGTTGTTTTCAAGTTTTCGCTTAACCTAAACAATATACAGCTTCACGTTTTTGTGCTTTCCTTTTGCTCGTCCAAACCATAAATCAGCTTAACTAAAGCTAACTTAAAACACTACCTTTATAAGCTTATGTAGACGTGATGTTTTTCATTGGCATTGCATGCACCTTTAACCTTTTATTATTAAACTCATGGACTTTGGCAATTTTTTTGGCTGTATTTCCAAATTTTTTACTGAAACGTTGTCTGGTTAATACTTCTTTCTAGAATCCGATTCTAGCGAATTGTTTTTATCTCGGACTATAAATGTAATTTTTCAGCTGTTGACTTTTAATTCTGCCTTTGCAAAACATGTATGCATAGGGAAGCTTAAAGCTTGTTAAAAATAATCCCTTTTAAAACATCCTAAAAACATATTTTGTACAACCAGAATTTAATAATGAAATCTAAGTTTTGCTTAGATATGTTAAATCAGTTTAGTCATCTTATCCATATTAAAATTATAAAATTATCTTGAGGATTATCATTTTGTTTTTATATCTGTTTATATTGGCTGTATATCAGGAGTGCTTATTTTAATCAGGGTGGGTGGGGGCAAGGGGTTGCTGCATCATGTATTTCTAGTAGGATGAAAATGACATTGACTGTTTAGATAGAGAGGAAGGGGTTTCTATGGTGTCAGATTTCTGTTGCATCCAGTATGATTCTTGTTTCAGGATAAAGTGACTTAAAGCAGCTTGCCATATTCTCTCTTACTATTTGTTTGGCAGGAAATATGTTCAGACTACCAAGTTTAAGAAATAAAAAGTTAACAAAAGTGATGATCATGGTACTTATTGTGCTTTGTGATATGCCATACAAGTGTGCCAACGTGCTTTCTGCCATGCCACATCTTAATCGAACAAGGGTTATAAACATTGCTTCCTGTAGACTTGCAGCTCTTGGTCGTCCTGCTGAAGATTTGCTTTCATTGTCAATGCTGCTGTTCAAGTCACTGAAAACCAAATGATTTTAAGTAAAATCAGTCAAGTATAATATCCTTAGAAAAAACCCTAACCATAATGACTTGAATTACTATAGCTCGATCCCTTTTTCCAATAAAAGCACCTAGCTGCTTCTTCAATAAGCACCCCTCCTTTTCAATCCACTTTTCTACTGTATAATAACTTCAAAAAGTGTCAGACAGCCAACAACAATCAACCACAGTTAACTTTTATAATTATGTATTTTACATTTATTATTTTAAATTATTACTCACCTCATGTCTTCTAAGCCAAGGTCCTTGTAGAATTTTTTATCAGATCTGTACCACTCCACATTATCTCCATTCTCACCAGCCTCTACTAAACTACAAAGTATTTGGAATCTTTCACTGTCAAGTCCTGTGTAAAAAGCCATGTTTTTATCACCAGTTTTGAAATTGTCTAAGCAGAATGATTTTTTCTTCAAGTCAACGATCTGATTGTTGAGAATTGCATTTCTCTCTTTTAAAAGTTCATTTTGTTTTTGTAATGCTTCAACTTTGGCCTCCAGTTGTGCAATACACAAATAGATTGCTGTCTGTTGTTGGGAAAAGTTAATAGTAGTATTAACAGGGCATGTATCAACCTATTCACTTTCTTTATTCGTAGAATCAATGAGAACTACAGGGTGGAACAGATCTAGAAAAGGATAACTGAGAAGTAGGTCTTTGCAAAGGTCGTCTTGGGGTTACAGTAGGAAGCTGTTTGCCCCAGTCATTCCAAGGAAATAACATTGGAACACAATTCAGTTTAATTGTTCGCCTTTTCTTTGCCAAACCTGTCCAAACGAAACAATCCTCCACGAAGTACCTTGAGCAAATACTTGTGTTTTGTGTTATCATAAAATGTTTCCCTTCATCTCTTCATATCGCTGGCTTCTCACCACTTTGGTTTCCCCTGGACTTGCATTGTGGCACACAACAAGAATGAGGCATAGCGGAAAATGTAGCATCACTTCAGCTCTTTAATAACACCATCTTGAATGTTTACATTTTTTGCATTTTTGCACAATAGCCTCGTTTTCATTCTTGTGGCTGATGACGTGGTCAATCGGTAAGGTCTATTGGCAAAAGTTATGTGAAATCCTCTGTAAAGTACAGTAGGCTGCCAAATTGAAACAGTTTGCAAAATACCATGCTAGCTACTGGATTTCCAGTCAGCTGGATGTACCCAGGGTGAATTTCAGAATTCTCTGCACCAAAGATTTTTAAACTTTTATTATTTGTGCTCCAAAATACTAGAAGGCTTGCGCCAACAGTAGCTGTTGCTAAATTACTGGATTTGGGTTGGGGGTTTTTTGTTATTTTTGTGGGGTCTTTTACATTTCTTCTCTAAAATTTAAATCAAATTTAATACAAAATTCAAGAAATTATTCTTATTGTACCACAAATTAAGACAGCCACCTTGGTTATCCAACAAAATATTGTAAATAAAAAATAAACTAAATATTGTATGTAAATGGAGAAGCTTCATTTGCCGGCTTCATTATTTGTCTGACTCACGCCATCCGAAACATGACTCGACAATATAATTTGAAAAATTATAGAAAATTATAGAAAAATCCAGGCAAATTATGCTCTGATAATCAAAAACCGGAAAGGTTAACTGTCAAAACTCGTCTGTCTGTCGGAGAGAAACCAAATTTTACCGAAAACAATGACGCTTTAACAAGTGATTTTACTATTCAATGTTCACGGATACGAGGTCGTTCCTACGAAAATATATATTTTCTTGAATGATACATTACAAGAAAAACAATTTGAGATGACAGTTGGGTGCCATGTATTAATAATGTCGATAAGCCAACCAACATATCTTTAATAACCAAAAGTAAATTACCTTGACTAAAGTTTATCTTTAAACATAGATTCAGTATCCCTCGTTATATTCTGAACACTTATTTTTAATGTAGAAAGCAAAGTGGCTTAAATAATTCGCCATCTGCTTACCTTTTTCAGAAGTATTTGGATTGTTGGGGCTCCCTGGCGAAGCGCCGGCGTTCAAGTCTAGTCCAGCAAACTATGAATCAGAAAAAAAATTATCTTAAAATGTTACAGATAGTCCTAAAGAAAAGATTCGCATCGAACGTTCGTTGAAACGACGAAACAACTACGAGACTACACTGGGTGAAACACGTAAACTTATATCTGTTATAAACGGTGGAATAAAATCATGACAAAATGGTTTAGAAAGCCATATTACAAAGGTACTTTTTTGTGTATCTTTTTACTCTAGCTATTCCCCATATAGATGAAACTATATACTTACTCGCTGATCTAGACTTCGATTAGTTCCTGGGGCAACATGACTCATAACTGAAGTGATAAAAAAAGAAAATTATCCGTCGTCTCTCTCGACTGTTAAACAAGTAAATGAAAATTCATTCACGATGAGCCTTCGAGCAGCTGACGTCAGTTGCTTGGCACGTGTTTAAAATCTCGTTCCAGGCCTCTGTGTCTCAATAAGGGCTGCCCATGCCTGTCCATGATGCAATGAGGGCCTGCGGAGGAGGCAGCAATATATAAAAGTTGCGGAAAAAATTTAACCCTCAGGGCCACAGGTTTAAACAAAATAATTCTAAGTTGCGAAACAAAGCTAGAGCCGAATAATTTTTCTAGAGTAATCTCAACAGCATCCTCGTCGTTCTTTATACAACGCCACTTGTATTTTCACGTCTTCAGAACGAACGTCAATTTACCAAACGATGCCCTGTTGCTTACGATTGACTTTAATATAGACGCTACAATTACTAGTTTTTAGGAGTACGGGGGCATTTTGGAAGTCATTAAACCAGTTTTAAAAATAAACTATAGTGACTTATTTTATTTATAAAATTTAACCACCGTTAGGGACCTTTCGATTCGCAGTCTTTTAAACAAAAAATTCTAGTTGCAAATTTAACTAAAAAATGAATAATTTTTCGGTCCTAGAGTAATCTCAACACTGTTTTTGTTCTTTATACAACGCCACTAATTAGAGCATTTTCACGTCGTCAGGCCGTCAACGCACCAAAAGATGAGAACTGTTTGCTTAATATTGACTTCAATACTGACACTACAATCATTTTAGCAATACTGGTGGCGTTTTGGAAGTCAACTATCAAATATAATATTCACTGTTAGCCGTGACGTTTTTAACCGCCATCGTCGTACGCGTCTTAGTATATCGTAATGTCCCTATATAATAACTCGTGCTGTGTAACAGCTACAATGATGCCCTCCATTCCCTTGAAATAAATTTTAAATTAAACTGAAGCACATTCATGATTGCATGTAGCCTGCGCGGCGGCCCAACTTTTACGCGAAAGAGAGAATGCGCGCGTGGAAGTTGCATGGACCACCAGCTAACCTGAACCTGCACGCCAGAAACCACTAGCATCTGGTCATAGATGCAACGTCAAGAACGGATATATTGAGTTGGCTAGTGTAGTAGACAAACGTTTGGATTTGCACCGGCACATCGAGATAGTTTTTTTCTATTGTTAAAACGTGGGGCTTGCCACCGGACCCTCGTAGAAATTCGAGCCCAAATCTCTCCAATTAACTTTCTTTTGGAAGTCATTTTCTTTGGTTTCTATTTCGTTAATTTAGCTTCGGGGAGATACTACTGATCTCAAGGGAGATATCAACATTATTAGCTGTGACCTCATCTTTCTTCATTTACACATTGGAACGTTGTGTCTTCAATGCGATTAAAGCAGGTGTATACAGTCAGATTGCTGCATGTCAGCACGGCTTCGTCGCTAATAAATCCTGTGTTACGCCATACATGCCTTGTATTCCTTCTTGATATAGCCCAGCGTTCGGTTGGCTTTAGATCATTGTTCCAAAACTTCCTTGGACCAAGACAAGTTGCTTGTGATCCAAACCCCAAGATCTTTTTCCTCTCCGGCTGGTCTCAACCAATGAAGTGACCTTCAGTATATAATCTGTTACGACAGGTTTTAGTTTCCGTGTTATATCCGCAGAGTTTTACATTTGGTCTCGTTGAATAAAAGCCAGGCTGAAGATGACCAAGAGTCGAGGTTGTTCAAGTCATTCTGAAGACTTTATCATCTTGTGTATCTTCGTGTCGTCCGCAAAGGCAGCTACTTAGTGACTGGAGATAACGGCATCAAGTAAGCTATTGGCATACAATAAAAACAACATCGGACCTAGGATTGAGCCTAGACTTGGATCAAGTCGACTTGATCCAAGTCTAGATTGAGCCCTGATCATGAGGCACACCAGACAGTGGCGTAACTGGCGGGTATCCGGGTGTTAAGTGACGGGGGGGCCCCAAGCCTGGGGGGCCCCCGGCAAAAATGACCATAAAAATTTTTGCCAGTACATTTCCGAGGAATTGGATAATGAAAAACAGAAAAGCAGTTATTAAAATACATGAATTAGTAGTTAGAATATATGTAATTCCAAAAGATTCTCACAATAGGCCTACCTCTAGCTGAGTTGCTTATAGTTTTGCGATAAACAATGCTGCGAGTGCAACAGGATTTGTTGCAAAAACGTGCTCCAGAGACTGGGGAATTAGAGGGCTTTTGCTTGCCGGTGAACCATCCCCGGGGACATACCCTCGGGATTTGCTTATGGCTGCCACATGGTTCAATGCTCGATCGGCTCTATATTAAGACTATTAACATATATAATCGGCTCAAAGCAGTCGAAGGCACATGCATGAAATGCATGAACAACAGGATTTACCATAGTGCATATTTAAATGAATATTAATAAAACCATTCGATGCCAGGAAATGGCGAAAATGAAATAATATTTGTTCAAAATTAAGGATGAAAACTTTTTGTATGAGATATTAACGGATTGAGCAATTAATGAGAACAAAAGAAAATCCTAGAGAGTCAAGAGTATCCAAAAGCTTTTGAGTTCTAAAAGGATTTTGTCGCGTAGTTTGAAGTCAAACTCAAGTAACAAGTTTCGGCGTTTCACGAGTTAACGTCGCGTCCAGAAGACGTGAAAATTATTCGAATAACGATGTATGTAGAACCATAGTTCATAGAACATACTGTATACATGGTTTGGAAACTCGCCCAAAGTATTGTTCTATGTTTTGTTAAAGTTTATGGAAATTTGTGCAACTTCACGGTATTGTATTTTCTCGGTATAATGAAGCAGTATACAATAGTACGGTGGCCCGTTGGGGACACGCTTGTTCCGTAGAAAATATACAGCACTTCCGTAGCAAATGTATAGCCGTTCCGTAGAAAATGTAGAGCGCTTCCGTAGAAATGTATATATACAGCTGTTCCGTAGAAAATATACAGCTGTTCCGTAGAAAATATACAGCTGTTCCGTACAAAATGTATAGCCGTTCCGTAGAAAATGTGTAGCTTTTCCGTAGAAAATGTATGGCTCTTCCGTACGAAATGTATAGCTCTTCCGTACAAAATGTATAGCTCTTCCGTAGAAAATGTATAGCTCTTCCGTAGAAAGTTAAAACTAATGCGCGCGCACGTTAAGCATATTCGTATTACATGAAGTGTTGGTACGGTCTATTATGAATTCAATATGGCAGCTTGTCAGCAATGTTCTGCGGAGTTTCCTTCCCAAGTTTACATTCAGTTTTGTCCTTCTTGTGGCTTTGAAAGAAACGGTAAGGTTCCATTAAATTATTGGGTATTGTTTAGTGATTTAAAGTACAGAGTACTCAGAGGTTAAATAGCATATGTTTACAATATCTCACAGTATAAACGTCAGTATTCATACAATATCTTTTCATTTTATTTCATAAATTATATTGCAGTGGTTATCGAACGTAGAGTCATAGAGCATTATTTCCATCTTGGTTATAACTCAGCTACTAAAAAATGAACATGGTATAGAGATGACCGTTCGCACTTTAAAGAGACGTTTGAATGATTATCAATAGACGAGTTCAAGGTTACGGACGCCATATTGAAAAGGGGCAAAGAGTCTGGGGCGAGCTCGGTCAAAGGGGGCAAACGCCTTATATTTTCATATGTAATTTTGTTGAGGAATTGTATGCGAGCGCTTCACTGATTTGGTCATGAAAATATTATTCTAGACTCTCTAAGTTCAGTTCACGTCCTTAAAAGTGCAATCTATCACTAACATTTAGAATACCTGCTCGTAAATTGGCTTGTTCATCGCTCCTCGCTCTGTATCAATAGGCGCGTGTACATACAATTCCTCAACAATCCATCGCGATTTATTTTAGAATCCTCCAAGCCTTCCAAAATAACATACAAAGCTTTTTCTATGTTTCCTTGAAGTATTACAAAAATACAAAACGATACGGACCCGAAATCGTTCAAAACAAGCGTAAACCATTCACCCACTGATCAAAAATCGTGAAGTTTACATATGAAAATATAAGGCGTTTGCCCCCTTTGACCGAGCTCGCCCCAGATTCTTTGCCCCTTTTCAATATGGCGTCCGTAACCTTGAACTCGTCTATTGATAATCATTCAAACGTCTCTTTAAAGTGCGAACGGTCATCTCTATACCATGTTCATTTTTTTGTAGCTGAGTTATAACCAAGATGGAAATAATTCTCTATGACTCTACGTTCGATAACCACTGCAATATAATTTATGAAATAAAATGAAAAGATATTGTATGAATACTGACGTTTATACTGTGAGATATTGTAAACATATGCTATTTAACCTCTGAGTACTCTGTACTTTAAATCACTAAACAATACCCAATAATTTAATGGAACCTTACCGTTTCTTTCAAAGCCACAAGAAGGACAAAACTGAATGTAAACTTGGGAAGGAAACTCCGCAGAACATTGCTGATTTGCTGACAAGCTGCCATATTGAATTCATAATAGACCGTACCAACACTTCATGTAATACGAATATGCTTAACGTGCGCGCGCATTAGTTTTAACTTTCTACGGAAGAGCTATACATTTTCTACGGAAGAGCTATACATTTTGTACGGAAGAGCTATACATTTTGTACGGAAGAGCCATACATTTTCTACGGAAAAGCTATACATTTTCTACGGAACGGCTATACATTTTGTACGGAACAGCTGTATATTTTCTACGGAACAGCTGTATATATACATTTCTACGGAAGCGCTCTACATTTTCTACGGAACGGCTATACATTTGCTACGGAAGTGCTGTATATTTTCTACGGAACAAGCGTGTCCCCAACGGGCCACCGTACAATAGCAACGATCGGGACAATCGGGTTTAATTAGTGAGGTGCTTCATTGTAACGTGTCCATAGAATTTACTTCCGTATAAGGAACTCCATTGTCAAAACTTTTGTTAGAAAACCTCTGTGTACTGACGTACGTAGTTACCTTGATTTTGGTAACTAACCTATACATAATATTTACCGATACCATCTTGTGTTTAGTTTGAGGTTCGCTTATTTAAAAAAGAATTAAGTGAACTTCAAACTGGAAAGTGGAAACAGTTGAATTCACTTTTATAGTTTACATTAAAACATGTCAGTGGCTTATTTCGTAAATACTTCTTAAACGCTTCTACATTCATTACATAACCATGCACTTATTACACTGTTTATCATACTATGCATACTAATCAGTTGAGTTGCATTGAATAAAGGACAAAGGATAACACATATTTTAGAACAAAGATATATAAGTGTGTCAGATAATACACTGTACTGTAGTAATGTTAATTTGCGCTATAAAAGTTTTAATTATTATTATTATTTATTTAATTATGTAACTGGTGTTCTTATTAAATTGCCTTTACTTGGTTCTGAATCACGAGTATGCTTTTTTATGCATTTTTTATAAACAAAATTGTGTTTTCTTTGCAAATGATAGAGGAAAACTTCCCTGTATTGTACAATTTCCCCCTGGGGGGTGGGGGTATTTGTTGCATTATTTGGCCCCAGTATAGGGGTTTTAACATCCATTTGTGAAGGTTGCTTTGACAAATGCCCCTGGGTCCCCGGGGGTCGACCCCTCATGATGGCCGCTGATACCCGCATTATTGGCATGAAATAGTACTTGGACATGTTGTTTTTTTCCCGGTTAACAGGGCTAGCTCAGTTAACCGGGCTACTCTGAAACGGCATTTCCTGCATTTTGAGGGCACTTTTGAGCAAAATATAAAGGTCTTAAATTTGTATTATTATTTAGGCATTTTAATTTCAATGTTTCGAAGCGAAAAGCGGGGCGATAATTATATAGGCATCCCCCCCTGTCCAACGCGCCTGCCGCCTTATATATAAAACGCATGTTGTTTCAACATTTCGATTACATGGCAACCGGGCTAGCCCGGTTTGCTAGGATGAATTAAATTAATGTCCATGTAATCGTTTTCATCCCGCCAAACCCGGCTGAAAAACTGTTGAACTCGTTTCGATACGCGTGCTTGACTGTGTGAATAAATAGTGCTGAAAGGAACTGAAATAGAACATCAACGTTGTTTGTGTGTTTCGTGATCAAAGCGAAGATTTAATTAGCCTTTCAGTATTAACGATGGGCTTACAAAATAAATAATAAGCTAATTAGTGTAAAACTGAAGTAAAACTAACGTAACTTTGCCCTTATTTACTTGATAATTGCGAATTTCGGCCTGAAATCATCCCGGCTTACCGGGCTAGCCCGCTCCATGTAATCGTTTCGTAAACTCATCCCAGTTAGCTCGGTTAACCGGGCCAGCCCGGTCCATGTAATCGCCCCCTAAATCTGAATCCTAGTACTGTAACCCCCTCTGTGGTCCGCTGTTCAAAACCTACTCGATCAAATTCTAACTCTAACTCTGCCGTCCACTTCATCGTTAGTAAATGCAGAACTACCACTTAGTTCCAGGGATCGTACTTCAACAGAACTATAAGAATATGGAACACGCTCGTTAACGAACTTACCAATATTAATTTCAATACACTAGAACTGGCGCGCATGCATTTAGATCCCTGATGCTCAGCTACTACTTTAAGTAGCCTTTTTAGCCCAGGCAAAGAAATTAAAAGCTTTGAAAAATTGCGTTGTCGATTTACGGTGTTGAGAGCCATCCCATAATATTGCGATTGCATACATTTTGTAGTAAAAAATTTTCGCGCCGCGAAAGCCCCCCATTCCTTTTAGCCCCCCCCCCCCCCCCCCCCCCCCCCCCACACACACACACACTTTAAAAGGCGCTCCGCGGTCCCTGTCTTGTGAATACTTATAACCCTGACGATCCACGTTCTTTCAAAACTATATGTCCCACAGGCGGCCCGTGTGTGCTATTCGTCTATATACAATAGTTAATATATTGGATATATGTCATAAAAATAAATTAAATTACTAAAATTGCAATTAAACATAAAATAGCTGGTTGTGTTGTGAAATTGGTACGTACTTAAATGTGTTGTGGAATTGGTCGTTGTGCATGTTGTGACATTGGTGGTTGTGTTGTGAAATTGGTGGTTGTGTGGTGGATTTGGTAGTTGTCTTGTGGAGTTGGTGGTTGTGTTGTGGAATTGGTGGTTGTGTTGTGGAGTTGGTGATTGTGTTGTGGAATTGGTGGTTGTGTTGTGAAGTTGGTGGTTGTGTTGTGGCGTTGGCAGTTGCAATTGGCAGTTGTGTCGGGAAATTAACGGTAGTGTTGTGAAGTTGATGGTTGTGTTAATTGTGGAGTTGGCGGTTGTGTTGTGGAGTTGGCGGTTGTGCTGTGTTATGGAGTTGGTGGTGGTGTTGTGAAGTTCGTCGTTGTGTTGTGGAGTTGGTGGTTGTTGTGAGATATTGGTAGTTGTGTTGTGGAGGTGGTTGTGTGATGGAGTTGGCGGTTGTGTTGTGGAGTTGGCGGTTGCGTTGTGGAGGTGGTTGTGTGATGGAGTTGGCGGTTGTGTTGTGGAGTTGGCGGATGTGTGATGGAGTTGGCGGTTGTGTTGTGGATTTGGCGGTTGTGTGATGGAGTTCATGGCGGTTGTGTTATGGAGTTGGCAGTTGTGTCGTGAAATTAACGGTTGTGTTGTGAAGTTGGTGGTTGTGTTATGAAGTTGGTGGTTGTGTTGTGAAGATGGTGGTGGAGGTGATGTTGTGAAGTCAGTGGTTGTGTTGTGTGGAATTGATGGTTGTGTCGAGAAATTGGTGGTTGTGTCGTGGAATTGATGGTTGTGTCGAGAAATTGGTGGTTGTGTCGTGGAATTGGTGGTTGTATCGTGGATATGGTGGTTCACTGTTATAGAATTGGTGGTTGTGTCAAGGAATTGGTGATTGTGTCGTGGAATTGTTGAATTGTCGGTTGTGGATATGGTGGTTGTGTTACAGAATTAGTGGTCGTGTCGTAGAATTGGTGGTTGTGTCGTTGAATGAGTGGTCGTGTCGTTGAATTGGTGGTTGTGTCGTTGAATTGGTGGTCGTGTGTTGTATCGTGGAATTCAGTTAACTTTAGTTATAACTTAGATTACAACAGCCTCTATAGCTTGGTCTGAAGCAACTATATATAGATTATTTGTCATCCGAAAAGCATTATACGCCATATGAAAAGATATATAGATGCTTTCCCATTCTGCAGAATTTTGTTTATATTTAAACATGATTAAGTAGAATACTTTTAACAAAAGCTCGTTGCAAAGTAAGCGATGACAAATGGTCCGTTTCCTTGACGAGTAAAATCGTCTGGCATTAGCCAGAGTAAAAGACTAAAGGTGCGCCTACATGCGTGCGTGTTTAGAAGTCAAAGGGTTAAGCTCACAGTCCTTTGAATTTCTCACCTTAATGTACTTGGCATTTTTAAACTGCAAAATATATTTTATTCATATGCATTTTTTCTAGGCATGCGACTTTTGCTTGTGGGGAATCCGCAAAGGCGGGAAAAAGTTGATGTAAGGTCGTTTCATTTTTATAGTAGGTTTATTTTTCAGATCAGATCACATAAGATCAAATCAAATCAAATCAAATCAGATCAGATCAGAGTGTTTCCACATGTCATGTTTGGAAAATAACCCTCTGCCAATAAGCCGGCCCATTGTCAACAATCAGATCAGATCAGATCAACTCAACTCAACTCAAATCAAATCAAATTAAAATTAATATTACTGCATGATAGGTTAGTGCACTTGAACCGTGACCAGACCTAACTAAAGGCCTGGCCAAACGCTTTCAACATTTCATGCAACATCGTTCAACATTGTTGAGCGCATGCATGTTGAACGAAAATTTCAACATGTTCAACTGATTTCGTTCAACATCATTCAACACCATTCAACAACGTTCAACATCATTCAACATGGTGGCCAAACGCTTTCAACATGTTGAATCACGGTTGAATTCAACAATGTTGAACGATGTTGAATGAAATGTTGAAAGCGTTTGGCCAGGCCTTATTTAATGATGTCTCGACACCAGACCTGCATGTGACTGAATGTTAACCCTAACCTTTACTGTCACACGATTTTACTCGTCAAGTGCATGGAGACTTCTTGGACGTCTGCCCTGCAGTAAAGGGTTATAAACTTAACAGAGCTAACGTTCAATAAGAGTTTTCTAGCGAAAAAATTAAACCAGCTGTACATCCAAAATAGAGTTTCTGCAATAACAGCTATACGGTATTTGGAGTATGTTTTCCTCCACTGAACATGGCCGCCGTATCTTTGTCTCCCAAAGGATTGATTGCAAACCATCAATATGCTGAGATCTACAGTGCTGTGAGTAACTTCGTTACAAATAACTAGTTACAGTAACTAGTTACATTTTTAAGTAACTTTAACTGAAACTAGTTACTTTTTCTGAAGAAGTAACTGTAACTATAACTAGTTACTTTTTGAAGAAGTAACTATAACTAGTTACTTTTTAAAAGAACTGTAACTAGTTACAATATATGGTTCAAAAATGTGACTAGTATAGTTACTGATATTCAATTGAGGATGTCACTCTTTCTTGATAAAGGTACATTATGGTACACATTTGACTATTTCTGCTTAGTGACAACTATATTTAGGCATTTAGCTGTAAAACATAATTATGGTGCTGGCATCTAAAAACTAGTAATTTCTTTGTCGATTCTAGTAACACGGACAAAGGAATGTAACTTTGTAACTAGTTACAAAATTTTTGAAGTAACTTTGTAACTGTAACTAGTTACTTTCTTTTCATTGTAACTTTTATCGGTAACTAGTTACTTTTCTAACGATGTAACTGTAACTGTAACTAGTTACAAAAATTATGTAACTATTACAGCACTGGAGATCTATGAACTTATCAGTATATCTTTTGCTCTATGCACAAATCATTGCAACCTCAGCATATTCGGAAATAAATTACTTACATATAAACTACTTTAAGGGCCCGATAATTATTAATTGAACCTTTATTAAGTTAAAAAGTACTTTCCGTAAATTAACAATTAAAACTGAATTTACTTATAAAAAAGCTAATTAATCAGTTCAAGAAAAGGACTAGGCAATGAATCTCAACTCTATATAGATAATATATTAGTTTATTATACCGTCACAAATAATCATCCAATCAAATGCCTATATATTAGCGTCACGTGCCAGTCCAATATTTTGCGATGTAAGACAACTACACTGATATATATTGGACAGCAATCTTGGGACAGATAGGTCGCTCAAGGTATATATTTACTTGTTATATAATTGCACGATTATTTTTTTTGCCGGGTAATAAAACACCTATTGGATTCACCTTCGCCCGATATGGAAAATATTTAAGTCTCGAATTTTAATCAATCTACTCAAATATTTTGCCATGTCGGACTTAGATGAATATTATTTATTCATGCGTCGATTTCCTCTGATGTGGCGCGGTTAATAAAATGGTTAGTGACCTGCATTAAATGACCTGCTTATATACTACGTCTATAGAATACTACTGATTTTAAGGTTACAGGTTAACTGATCCTAGATGTGGTTAGACCTGGTAATTATTTCGATACTAGCAAGGTAAATAACTCTTTACTGCATGGCACCGAGTTAATTAGACAAGTAATATCTTTGGCGTCATGCAATATGCGTTATCCAATGTATTGTGATCATCTAGTTCCAGGGCCCACGCTGTTACCTGCATGCAATTCAAACGTAATGAAGCACGTGCATGATTATAATTCATGTCCAACACAACCCAGGTACTTTATGTAGGTAGATGTTAAAATGGATGACCCAAAGGGACACGTCCAGTCTTCTCGCGGTTTCTCCACAGCTGATATGTCGTCAAATATGTTTTTCAAAAAAAGTTAGGCGTTAAGCCAGATTTCTGACTATTGCCGGGCGTGATATTTCTGACTAATGATGATTATATAGGGTATCGAGAAGACTGCTAAAATCTTGGGACTCACTAAAAAAAAAATTTGAGGACATTTTTTGGAAAAGCAGCGAAAAGAATGGACCGGTCCCTTTTAGTCATCCCTTTTAACCTCGACTCTATGTGTAGTTCTGTCAGGTCTGAATGGGCTATAATAAGAAACCAGTGAAGCACCTGGCAAACAGTTCATGCCCAAAATCAATTCCTGCGTTCGACCAGTTCATCACGAATTCTAGTTGGGGTATGGTTTATGTTAGTAAATATAATGAAGTACATATGTTGGACATTCATTTATAACAAGTTGCCTCATTGACACTGGATATAGCGTTCACGAAAAAAGTTGGAACACTTGACTTTGCTGTTTTTGACAATTTTCAGTTTCAATTTTCCGACCAAGGAGTTGTTGGCCAGAATTGTAGCACTGGCTTCAGTGAACGGTTATAGACTTATAGTACGTGCATACTATTTAATTATTCGCCATTTTCACAAATTTCACGTCTGTTGGAATTCCTCCAAACACTCCTAATTTTGTATCACTGGCCTCTGATAAAGATTCTGAGAAATGTGACAGTCGCCTGAAGTGTATTTTTCCAGCCTATTTAGTGCCAGCTAGTGCCAGCCTTTGACTTCGTAATAGCTAGCGATTGACAAGTCACATTGTCACAAGTCTACAAACAATGTATGTTTTATACATCCATAAAGACAGAAATAAAGCGTTATATTGAATTATTTTGCCAAATGCGACCTTCGACGCGAAATGTTTTGATGGACCTGCACGGCATAACTATATATTGCTATAAACTAGACTGCAAATTTCGCCATCTTGATATGGCAAACAGGCAAAGGCTGAAAATATTGTTCAACAAACATTAAGAGATTTCATAAGCTGATAAAATCAACTACTGGTTCAAAATGATTTATATTTGAAAGCAACGAGTTGAGAGTTGCGAGAGATAACCGCGACAGAGATTTGCCAATCTTAGTTATGCAAACGGGCTGATGACAAACAAATACTTGCATGCCTGATCAACTTGCAAAACAAAGAGTGTCTCGTCTCTGCTCTCTCGTTTGCTCTTTACATTCTTAGTTCATTTCTCAATTGTTGATACGTCGAAGATTTTCAAAAATACTAAAACAGAGTTTAGCAGGAAGTTCTAAATAAGCACGCTCCTACAACGCTAAGACCGAACATGCAACGCTTGTGTTCATTTTAGTAATTATAAATTCTTAAATCAATCTATCAGATATGTTAAGTGCAATCAAAATAATTGTTGGGTGTAATTTAACGATTTAATTATAGAAAAATGTACATTTTCTTTTCAGGTTTTATAAAGGAATGATGCCCGAGAAAACAAATAAACTCACCAAACCTCATTACAAGATTTAAAAAAAGATTTCTAAAAGGTATTATGAAACGACATGATCGTTCGATTGACATGCGAGCCTTAATCGGAGGTGAAAAGGTCAGGAATGCAACTCTTTGTCTGTTTGTTTTTCAACAGTCTCTGCTTAAGGTGTTCAAATTATCTGAGTGGTTACAAGAGTTTCAAAACCATATTGATAGTCACTTTTCGAACATGGACAACCTGAACCAACAAGTCGATTATCCAAACTACGTAGAAGAATACTACGATAAATCAACGGAACGCGAAGTGCTGACCGAATGGGTGCTGGACAACACGAGCAAAATAATTGTGTCGGATTTCTCCACTGGCAAGTACTCAATCCTCGATGTCGGAACTCCAGATGGAGAGACCGATCTGAAAATTCTGTCGCTCATATGGAGAAATTTGGAACCGGGCACCGCGATCACGTACCGCGTTGTCAATGCGCAGAACGTCGTCTTGGAAAACTTCAAAACTTTAGTGACTTCAAGCAAGAAACGGGAGTATAAGAAGATGGTCTTCGACTGGCGTGCGGCAACATTCAACGACTACGTCAATGGCAAGGCTGGAGAGACGGGCAATTGTAAAATAAACTTAGCGTTGTTTATGCAGAGTATCTATTTCGAAGATGCTGATAGTGCCTTGCTTGATTGTTACACCAAGGAATTAGATCACAACGGGGTAATTGTTTGCGTGCTGCAAGACGAAACAAACCATGGGATTAAGCTACAAGGCGAGTTATCGGGAAAGGATTTTCCGAAGCCGAGCGCAATGAGCCAGGTTACCGGAAAAGACATCACCGCAATTGCCGAGAAGAATGGCTGGAAATGGGAGGTGCACTCGCCCGAGTATATTCTGGACGTCAGTGGATGTCTCAAAGCAGATTCAACCAAAGGAGATTTGCTGCTGGACAAATTGTTCAATGTCAAAGATGTCAGGAAGAATTGCTCGCCTGAAGTTCGCGAACAGATCGTGAAGTATCTGGAGAAAGAATCGACTGTAGACGGAGGGTCCCACATCTTCAAAGAGAAGTTGGCCATCGTTATCATTTATAAATAAGATAAACCGCATAACGTGTTATTCCGGAGGTGCGAGTGCATGGAGTCAGCCAGTTAGAGAAGATAGCTAGTAACTGAACTAAACCGAAACAACATTGCAATGAATTTGTACAACTAGAATCCGTTCCTTATTTGGCACATGTGATAGGTGTTTATTTTAATAGAGATTTTGAAGAATAAAGTGGTCGTTCACTGGAGTTTAAGTCTGTATATGCATGGACACTGGGATTTTCCTGCATGTATTCGGGTCCAAAAAGCGCTGCTTATATAGCAACAACTGCAGCAAATGTTTGTAATTTTTATTAAAGTGACAAAAAAGATTAGGCCTGAGGGTATTTATTCAAATTAATTGGGATCATCTCTTAAACTCCTATGATTGGATCATCTGTTAAACTTCTATATATTTTCATCTTTAGGATTTCATTTTTAGGAATTTTAGGAGAGATTGCAGAATACCCGGCAACTTTTCAACTTACGCGTTTACAGCCACAAATAAGAAGAGAATTACCCTGCGAGCAGAGCCTTCTTTTCCTTATTTCTTCGCTGAGAGAGAGGAAGAAAAGTAGGGTTTCCATTGCGCATGCATGTCAGTTGCTTGGTTACAATCTCGAACCCAGTCCCAATCAGAGCAGAAAACAAAACGAGAACCGGTTAAACGGGTCTTAAACGGGTTACTTCGTCCTAAATCTTGGACGAAGCCAAACACGAATAATGCAGCAGAGCCTACTTTCACTTCCTCTCTCTCAGCGAAGAAATAAGGAAAAGAAGGCTCTGCTCGCAGGGTAGAAGAGAATCTCTTTAAAAACAAATTCAAACATAAAGTATAAAGATGAAATCATACGTATCTCTTGGCGAGCGGAGGCCTTCATCAGCCCTTCATGAAGGGATTCGCTCGAAACGTCAGTTTTCCGTTACCAAAAACATCGGCAGTTTACCACATTTTCACTTTGCTCTATCTATGACACTGCCTGTACGCAGCACTCTACTTTTTTACAGCTAGAGTGCAAGCTAGCTATAGACCATAAAAGTGTTATTTGCATTGGCAATTGTTCCTGCATACAGCGGTATACATGCATCCTGCAAAAATGAAAGGCCCTACACGTTGTCGAATTTTTAAAGCTTGAGGAAAGCATGAAAACAATGAAATTAAACGAATTGCTACTTTAAAAAAGTAACTTGCAAGTTGCAACATTCGGTAACTCTTTGTGACATGCAGGAAGCCATATAGCGCGGGTGTCGCGACGAGAATTTTAATACTTAGATGGAATATTACGAAACATGAAGTCGCGGATTAATAAAAATAGAGAAGGCCCTGGGAAGACTGGGAACGATGTTGACAATAAAATTCAAAATGGCGGCCAATTCGGCAATGGAAAGTTTTCACATTTCCAAAAATTTGTGGTACACTATGAGCTAAAAATTCCATGTAAATATTTTGAAATGAGTGCAGAGAACACCCAGAGTGAAAATGTTTCTTGTCAAGTAATGAAACAAAATGTTTTTAAAGGCGTGAGTGAGTACGAAGCGTACGTGTTGTAATTTTGTCATGCATATAATAAATGAGTAATCATATGATTTTGCTTGTACAATTAAGGATTTACACTATTCGTGATATTTGCAATTTTGGAAAAATTTTCAAATATCACTTGTAGTGTAAATCCTTAATTGTACTCGCTATCATATGATTACCTATATACAAATTGTTAAATTATTTGACGTTGATGACGTCACTATGGCAAAGCGCGCGAAAATTACAAAATAACAAAATCTTCAAGGAAGTCCCTTATGCAAGATTAATAGCACGGGACTCTTTGTCAGACTTTTCTTAGTATATATGACTATTTTTTAATGTATAATAAAACAATTATTGGGTTCGGCAGATAACATTGACCTCGGTCTGGATAATAGTCTTAATATTATGCTCAGCCTCATCCAATAATCGTTTATTTATTATTATACATTTTTCCAAAACCTTGATAATAAATGGTCAGAAACATGGTGCGAATTCTCGATTTCTACACTTTTAGTCGTATTTGCCGTTGTAATTGTTAGATTTTGAGCCCACAATGCTATTATCTGTAGTTTCTGGAGGTATTAACTTAGGAAAAATGACTAATTATCGTGCGCTAAAATGACTAATTAACGGGGGGGAGGGGGCGGTCGCCCCCCCCCCAATTGGTCTCCAAGATCGTTCTCGTGTAAAGTTTAAATCCGTGGAGAACCTTGTAAGGGGGTGGGTACAGTTGTTTAATTAAGTCCAAGTGAGTAGATAGTGATGTGTTATATATATTGCAGGCATGCATATGATAAATTACAATACTAAGGGTCTATACAAAATGCCTTCATCCTGTTTTTACATTTACGACTTGTTTATAAATAAATCTAAAGATATTCTGACGTGTATCATTCTATGTTCTGGTTTAATTTCAACAAAATTATGTAATTTATGGCTTTCAGATTACTCTTAAATACTTGCCTCAAAATGCAGGAAATGGTGTTTCAGAGACCCAAGAAATCAAAAATTTTCCAGGGGGGCATGCCCCCGGACTCCCCTAGGTGACCGAAGTTCTCGCCCCCCCACAAACCCAAGACCCTGGCTACGCCACTGCTGGTTCCGCGCTACCGTTTGAATCGGATGAACTAAAAACTAATTAAAAAATTAAGCATGATAAATTAAGGCGATAAAAACTTCATGAAATAAAAAAATTGATAAACGGCTGATGACTTTAGAGTTACGCAAGAATTAGGGCTTATAAATTAAATAATGTAACAAATTCAATTGGTTGTCTCCATTGAACTCTAAGTAAACTGGAACGCTAACTCCATAACTCAGGCCCTATGAATGGATGAAGCCAAAAATCTTTAAATGTTAGTTTTTCTGAGTTTTGAGCTGAAATACTTAACGCTGAACGTTCAGCTATATATGAAACTGAAGCTATTGAAAAATGCTATTTGGTATAGAAACTTCAAGACTTTAGCTAAAAGGGAAATAATTAAAAAATATAAAAACAACTTCCATTTTGTTTGCCGTAGCTCACGAATTAGACACTCGGTGACCCCCACTTTTATTTACTCCACCAGCTCTACAGCATATATGAAAGAATAGAGAAAAAATCATTTCGAGAATTTGAAATATCGTACGCTTCTCGTTTTTGCGGCTTCAAAAAAACATGTAACAAGAAAGAATGTGGACATTCTTATGTCGCAAAAATGTTTGTCAATTGTCATTTGCGTTAAATTTTCTTCCATTATTCGTTGCCACTAAATAGTTCATAATTATATAAGTGCATCTAAAATATCAAATATTTCCCCACTAAGTATAAACTAAGTACTTTTATGAAAGATTTTTCAAGATAACAAGACGAAATCAAGAGTTAGCCAAAATGGCTACAAATAGGGAAAACATCATGATTTATTGGCAGCTGTATTTTCTAAACGAGTTCGGTGACCCCAACTTTTTTTGTTACTTTACTATAAACATATCATAAACTTTAATACTGGAGAGTTTCAGCAACTTTTCATTTCTGGAAGAATTATACTGAGAGATTACCTTAAATGCCGTCTCTGAGGGTCCTCTATATACTGTTTATATAGTTTCATATAAATTTTTTTTTTATTCACATACAAAATTGATATTTAATACATAAACACCGTATTTTACATTTAAGAAAAATTTTTTTTTGAAAAATATAAACCGTTGAAAATAACCCATCGCAAATAGATAAAATGTACAAAATATTCAAATTCAAAATCAACCTCGTTTCCAGGGCCTTTTAGAAATTGGGAATGCGGAAAAAGGCGGCATCGGCTGGCCACAGCATGCACCCAGAAATACTGGGGTGTAATAAATTAGCAATTTAATTTAGTATACAAAATAATTCGGAGAATGGCGGTCTCGTGGGAGAAGTTCATTGTAATGGGCGGTCTCATTGGTCCGGTTGGCGGTTCTGTTGAAGCTATTTGATTATAACTGTCACAAAAGTACAATTACGTTTCCGGAAGAATGTTTAAGAAAAGCAATCTGCCAGGGCCTTTTCACACCCTCCTAATTTCAAAAAGGCCATGGGAACGAGGTTGATTCAAAATAGAAAGTGTAAATTCTCCTAATATTGGATGGCGTACGTATAATGCTGCATGCAGAGTACATACAGTTATAGGAACACGGCTTTCAATGTGTGTGTTTTCAAAACGTTATTTTATTACTGATAATTAATCTTGCACACGCGAAATTGATACAACGCAAAACAGAATCGATTGCACCAAACAAAGTAGTTTCAAGTTTAATATAATTAAAACGAATTACACAACCTAAGATTATTATTTTACACATCAGCTTTACACAACTAAACAATATTAATGAATGGAAAGTAAGCGGTGATACTGCATATCGTCTAATTAATAACAACAAAGTTTCCAACACTACAGTTCGGATCAGTGTTGCAGTTGTATATTTGATATGGGAACTCATGTATGGCCTTCAATATTTCTATTGCCCGTGTCTTTGAACGTCCTTTATCCACTTCTGAGAACAGGTCGCCAGTGAAGTAGTAGTTGGCTGGCATCAATGTTGGTTTGTTTGGGTCTGTAATTGCAAGATATAAATAATAAATGATTGCTCAACATCAACTGCTCAGTCACGTGATTTTGTTGAACAAACTTGGATGTAACTGATTTTACTATGTGTGAAAAATGATGTAACCTGGTTATGACGTCAGATATCATCTCATTTATATATCAGACAAATTAAAATATCTCGAAAACGATAATAAATATGGAAAATTGTAAAATATCTTTCTTTACCATTTTACGTTAGACTTGAACTTAATTTATGTTGCCAATGCCCTTTAAAATCTTCGTTAAGGTTTGCAAGGTCATTTCAATTCGTCAGAATTTATGACACAAAAATAGAATAGACATCGTTAGAAAGCTATTAATTTTTAGAATACAATGTTGTCTTTGATTTTACGATAAACACAAACCAATAATAGTTGTGAATTTTTAAATTAAAAACAGAGGGAGAGTCAAGTAGAAAGCGTTTTATTTTGTTCAAAATCTTTTTTTGTGGTTTAATCAGAGATACATTTCCAGCAAAACGGTGTCAGCGCTTTTTGATATGTCGCGTTTTGCAGATTTAGTGATTTTATTGACGACCAAAGTTGAAAATGCTGTTTTTCGACCAACATTCGGACAAAATAAGTCATAAAATCGAAACCAGGCAATAAATAAATAAATAAAAAAAACGCTGAAAAAAAGATTTTGAACAAAATGAAACGCTTTGTTCTTAAGTCGCCCCTCTGGTTTTACTTGAAAAATCGCTATTATTGGCGTGTGTTTATCACAAAATCAAATATAACATTGTATTCGACAAATTATTAAATAGCTTTCTAGCGATATCTATTTTATTTTTGTGGCACAAATTTTGACGAATTGAGAGCGATTTACCGAAATGACCCTGCATGCAAACCTAAACGAAGACCTTAAATACATGTTGGGAAAAAAGAAAACTGAATGTAATACGTTGCCATCATTTATAGAAATCCAATGTGCATGCGTTCTTCAAATGCACTCTCACTAATTCAAGTCGGATCAACAAAAAAACCAGCACTAAAAGATCAATTTCCTCTTTTACATGCTTTCTCCTTGAATTAAACTACACAGTTGGGGAAAATTAACTTCAAAACCTATATATAGGTTCAAAAGTACCAGGATTTGAACTCTTTTTGCTTTCGTCCCGCAACCATCAACCGCCACAACACTAATTTAGTATGTTTATGCAGTTTTCGCTTGTTAAAACCCCCTTTTTAATAGCGCTGACTTGTTAAATCGCGGGTGCAGACTGCAGAGTATACAATATGTACAGCGACGCGCACAGTTACTATTTATAGGCCAAAACACAGACAAAGAAGCAAAATTAAATCTCGAAGGGTTTCCCATTGTAAAAAATGCAAGAATATATAAAATATAACCTCAGAGCCCAGGAGGGGGGGGGGGGAGGGGGAGGGTACTCTGGCAATTTTTGGGTAGGGGTGTGCCGCCGTGACCTCAAAATCCTGCCCCTATCCCAGACCTAAAACGGACGATTTTACATACCCTATCCCAGACCTAAGCTCCAAAATCAATACCCTAGCCTAGTTCAGATTTGCTATTACAATAACTGAGGTAAAAGAAACGTGTAATGTTTAATTATACAATCCAACACACTGACATGATAACTGATATTAAAAAGATCGTTTTCAAAATGAATTAAACGTCCGAGTCGTCGCAGTTATTTACTAGTGGTGATGATAAAAATACAATTTGAAATAAAAATTTGACAGGAAATACACTTACCACTCATGCGCACACAATTCGGCCACCCTCCTGGAGTGTAGTAATTCTGATGCAATGCATGCCAGGCTGATTTTGTAGACCCGGCCAGCAACTGAAAGGTGAAGCAGACGTAACACATGCCTGGTCTGCTTGCAAAGTCAAATCCTTTACGGCACATAGGAATACACAATCTCCTACTAAGAGCAAACCCTTCCCTATTAGCGGCACATACAATGGCGCCATTATCAGGAGGATCATGACGACATCCTTGACCTATAAACCAAAACATAAAATGGTGAAAACAATAAAACATATTAAGGATATCTTAAGTGTCTATGGAGCAAAAATTAAGTTTGTCTTATTTGAAAGAACGCTTAAAATGACAGAGTAACATCTTTTACATTTTTTCATTTTCTTGCTTCGTTGTTGAGATATTTGTTGTTTGATATACAAATGAAACATTTTGACGTCACATTTGCATAACTTATCGACGAAGGTTATATATCTTCTCTCTCCTCCGCATAGGCTGCTATTAATCTGGTTAGTCGCAAGCGCGCGGTAACATTGGGAAGGTAGCGTCTTCTCTCGCCCGCACGCCTTCACCGCCGAGGAGGAGAAAGATGTATCCAGTGAACTCGATGACGATGTAAGTTAAAATGTGATACCTGGAACGCTAACGAAGGACCAAAAAGTGAGGCAAAACGTTCCAGGCCTCTGCGCGGTTTGCAGGTACGATTCAGTCTCCCACAAAACGTTTTTTACACGGCCGCCCGTCTTGAGCGAACTGCGAAGGCTCGAAAAGGTTTGAAAAAATTATTTATCAAATTATTTTGTCAGACTAAACGTGCATTTAATGGTTTCCCATTGTTGTGCAGTGCTGTTGTTGTTTTATTTACTGTATAGCAGTCCGAAATTATACAGTAAATTAAGCTCGGGTCTCGGGATGAAAATAGGCTGAGAAAACAGACGCCTTTTGCTGGCTATGATATGAAAACAGCCAGCTGAAAAGGTGAGAACAAGAGTGAGAAAGCTATTGTTGTACGAGTAAGTTTGAAGACGTATTGATACTTGATATCCAATGTCATTTTCTTATTTCTGCTCCTTTATTCTTTGTTCGAATGTGTTAAACGGCATTATGATATTTTAAGAAATAACTGACAACTATTTATTTTTCACGTTTACTCATGGCTAGTTGTTGTTTTCGGTACGAATGCGGAATGCTTTTTAAACAAAATGACACTGATGGAACTGGTACTAACCTAAACGGCATATTCTATACTAAGTTTGTGTTGATTTTTTGTATCCTCTTCGGAGTGACGAAACTCTAATATATATGGTTTATAATATAACGAAAATTTGATTTAATTTCTTCACTGACAAACTTCGTGCACGTTTTGTAAAGACAATGACTTTTACTATAGCAACAAATAGACATATCACTGCATAATCAGTTCGGCAGCATAGCACAACCAATCAAAATTTAAAAAGCACGTTTAGCAAAGCGTGATAAAATGATTCAATAAATAATTTTTCAAACCTTTTCGAGTCTTCGCAGTTCGCTCAAGACCGGTGACCGTGTGACATTTTGTGGGAGACTGAATCGTACCTGCAAACCGCGCAAGGGCCTGGAACTTTTTGCCTCACTTTTTGCCCCCCGAATGACTGGACGTTAGCGTTCCAGTTATCACATTTTAACTTACATCGAGTTCACTGGATGTATCCGACTCACGACTCCACGGAATCTATCATGGCTGATACGTCAACTCATGCCTGATCAGGCATGTACGCATATAGCTAGGCGACTACTTGGACGCAGATCCGACTTGATGGTATACGTAAATTTGGTGTTTGGAAGTTGTTCTTTGGGTCTCGGCTTCCACAACCATTTATAAACAATCACAAGTAGACTTTAAAAACTTGCGGGGCACTGCCCCCTTTATCAAAATTAAGTGGCAGTGGGGCAAAAAATAAAGGGGCAGTGCCCCGAAACGTTAAATAAAGTTTTTAAAGTCTACTTGTTGTTGTTTATATATATATATATATATATATATATATATATATATAGGTTCCAAATGCATGTTACGGATTTGATCCCCGTCGGTCAGGCGTTCAGGAACATTTCCCGCCCGAGTACCTTCAGCTTAGGGGAGCATGGTTGGCGTGTGCTGTTAGGGCGCTGCCTCTCACCACTGCAGTGCAAAGTTTAGCCCAGTTGGACGGGGTTAGTACTTGGATGGGTGACCGTACGCGTCTGGGAATAACCCCGTTCTCAAGCTTGAGCCTCATGTGAGTAGTACGGTGGCCCACAAGGGTCGCCTCTTTTCCGTACAAACGCGAATCTTCTCCGGAGAAATCGAACGTTTCCGTCAAAATACGCAAATGTTCCGTAGAAACAGACGCTTTTTCTGTAGAAAACGAGCCTTCTCCCTCGAAATAGACGTCTTCTTCGTCGAAACAGATGTCTTCTCCGTTGAAATACGAGCTTTCTCTTGAGCAATGGACACCTCTTCTCTAGAAACAGACGTTTGGAACTTGACGATTCATGGTCAACGCTTTTATTTCTTCTTTCGATCCTCATTTCTCCGCTCTTCATTGCGCATTTGCCTTACAAATTCACCTCGAAATCCACCTACATTTGCCTGCGGCCGGCGGCTCTCCTTATGAAACGAAATGCCACATACCAATCATACCGACCACTTCACATAACCTAATACCCACTCAACCAATAATGATTCACAAAAACACATGATTCATGTTATGTATACACGGTGCCAATTTTTACCAAGATTTGCAACCCCCGGCTATAAACGAAAATAAAAATATCAGGATGTAATTCCGGGGGAAGATTTTAATATTTTTTTGGAGAAGGCGTCTGTTTCTTGAGAAGAGGCGTCTATTGCTCAAGAGAAAGCTCGTATTTCAACGGAGAAGACATCTGTTTCTACGAAGAAGACGTCTATTTCTCTGGAGAAGGCTCGTTTTCGACAGAAAAAGCGTCTGTTTCTACGGAACTTTGCGTATTTTGACGGAAACGTTCGATTTCTCTGGAGAAGATTCGCGTTTGTACGGAAAAGAGGTGACCCTTGTGGGCCACCGTAAAGTAGAGTTTAGTTGGTCTCTCCTGTGCTTCGAGGATTTTTCGTAGGGTGACTCCAGTTTTCGATCCCCCCTCCGTAAAACCTAAAAGCTGTAATCCGTTAATCAGGTGATTTTATCCCTCTATAAATAAAGTTTCAGTTTCAGCTTCACCAGCAAACTGACAACTTTATATAGATTAATATAGATTATTAAATATTACCATGCACTATATAACTCACTTATGGTCATACATATAACTATTAATACATTTAATGAAATATAAATTTATATATATGCTATACCTGCTACGAGATGCACCAAAGAGACTGAAAATAAAATCCAAAAATACATGTGAACTGATCTTTGAAAACCTTTATTAATAGCTTCTTAGGATTCCGCAATAAGATTTACCCAGCAGAATGAAATATGAGTTATATACGACTCATATACATACATGCATGTGTCATATATATATAGGCAAGTAATTAAATGCAACTATATATTCATATGATAATATATATCATCAATAGTCAATACATATAACAATGGTTACTGATAGTGATATATAGAAATGAATATTGGCATCAAGCGTACTAAACAATTAGGCGAAAGTACTTCATTAAATTAAGACCCAATTGCACCGAAATCACTTGCAAATTATCTGCTAGCTCATGCCAGCATTTCTATAACGACAACTTACAGTCATGCATGCCAATGTACCAAATTTTAAAATGTAAATAAACAGAGAAGAAGAGTAGCATGATCTAAACATCGTGTTTAAGTTACTGACTACTGTAGACTTTCGGAGTACGTTTTAAGACTGAAAACACACAATAGAGCGCAATCCGCGCGTGTATATTAATTAAAAGTATATAATTATGTATAAACTTAGATATTAGTGGCTACATACAAGACTGTGTTACAACAATCTTCGTTTCAGATTGCAAAAAATTACCTTCGCCTTTCTTGAACATTCCAGTTGAAGAAGTTAAAGCGCCGCGCAAGTATATGGAACCATTCACATGCATAAGGCAATTGGAACCGTCTGCATGCATCTTCTCAAAATGTGTTTGGATTTTTCAATATTCCGAATACTTAAGAAGTTTTCGAATGAATATTGTGGGACAGTGAACTTGGGTGGAGATAGAATACGGTAATAAGGTGTTACTCCGAGTGACGAACCATACCGAACAAGTAGAGAAAACTCTACCTGGCCCGACTGGGATTCGAACCGCTCCACCAACTGAGCCACATGCCAAGTCGAATAGTATACTTAGGTTACTTGGCATTTCGAAACAGACTATATATAGTTTCTTCAATATCTAGACAACAGTCTTCACATATGACGATTTGAAGTGGCGTAACGGAGGAAGACGGGGCCCTTAGGCATATTTGGTGTGGGGGCCCTTGTTGTCATGATTTGACTGACATGAGGGCGGGGCTGCAGCGGGCTGGGGGCCCCTCGGGCCCCCCCAACTGTCGGGGGGCCTTAGTTCTCGCCCTAACCCTAATGAGCGTTACGCCACTGACTGTTGTCCAGATATTGAAGAAACTATAGTCTGTTTCGAAATACCAAGTAACCTAAGTACTATCATTCGACCTTCAGCTCCTAACTTGGCCTGTGGCGCAGTCGTTGGTGGAGCGTCGTGCTGGTGGGCGGAAGGTCGCGGGTTCTAATCCCAGCCGGGCCAAGTAGAGTTTTCTCTACTTGTCCGGTATGGTTCGTCACTCGGAGTAACACCTTATTATTACTTAAGAAGTTATTGTCATTTTACTTTTTAAGCGAGGCTCAAGTTCATTTCAAAGGCTATAATAACACAATTAAATAAAGAATGAAAATTTCAAAATCAAAGAGACACTTTACATGCACGTTGCCAAGATGCCAATCTAACAGAATGTTAATTTTTAGAAAATTCTAATAAATAGGATACGCGCCTTTTATAGTCTTTTAGCTAACAATAGTTGGAAAAAATAAATATTGGCCAGAAAAGAAACACGAATGAAAAAAATCTTCTAATTCAAAACCTTGTTGAGCTAAATAGAATGGCGTTACTGCTGCTGAAAAAAAACAACTTGAAAAATTAAATAACCAACATCAGAAGATGATAGTAACTTAATTATAACTGACGTAAAATAAGGCGTTCTATACACATGCAAAAAAGCAGTATGTTTAATTTGTTTAAAAAATAAAAATTATTTCTAAACTACGAGATTGCTTCAAAATTTTGAAAACTATATTTTTCAATTCGTGTGTGATCTGGTAAATTTATTAGGTACACATAAAATTTGTAGGAATATATTCAGAGTAAAAAGGATTTCAGAATTAGTAGTTGTCTTGATAAAATGAAGTCATTAAATGTTAGCTCGATAACCGGTCGTTTCCATATGGTGGATTTGTAACAATATAAATGATCGATGTATTATTCTCTATTTAATGAGCTGCATACAATACAAAGTCATGCATGTGTATAATTATCACCAAATAACGATTGTACTTTCCAAACTTGGTCATACATCACTCTTCTTGTCTTTTAACGACAAGTAATTACTGTGAGATAGATAGATTACTATCAAAACATATTAAAATGTGTAATGTAATGCCAATACCAATTTCAATGCAAATCTTCGATACTGAACTAAGCCTATAAACGTAGAGTGGTAAAAAACCGTTTTGATTGCATTAGATTATATAATTCTTTATCTGTATGCAGACGATTGAAAAAGACGCAAATACATGAATAAAAATTTTAATTATTTTTTCCATAGCAACCTAATTCAACTGACCAACATACAGTCACAATACCTATTCTTGTAAATCATGCATGCTGCAGACAACTTATTTTAGTTATTTATTACTATATTTTTACATTAGTCGCGCAGCCGGCATATATCAGCATTGCCACTTATGCTATAGAGTATACACACCCATACACGGTCTATAATATATTATCTAAGACATTTAAAAAAAAAGACATTCTTTTATGTTGCTGTTTGTTTGCGTCGTTTTTTTCTTTGTTCCTCTCAAAGGCATGCAAAGAAGACGTTTATTGTGTAAAAGGATGCAATATAAATGACGCACATTAATAGTATCATATACGTACATCACTTTTAGAAAACGTGTTAATGATGTAATTATAGCTCGCATGCATGCGTACAAGAATGACAACGTTGTTATCATGACAATGATGTTAATTTGAGAGATCAAAAAGGGGAAAAAAAAGAGAAAAAAACAACACTAATGTACATCATCTGTACACATACGTGCACAAGCAACTTTGTTTCAACGTTTCGAAGCATTCCATTATTGCCCCAGCTTTTTACAGACCTAAAAACTAGGAGTAAACGCATGTACTTCTATAGGTAGTAACACTTGGAAAGTATTGGCGGGAAGGTATTGGGTAAACCACAAGTAATAGTTGAATGTCATTTTACTCGAATAAACTGTCATGTTCTAGGAATCTTTCCTAACTGGTCCTAGTTTGGTTTATACGTATATATTATTCAAACGCTCAAAAATTTCCTTGTTTAATTGAGTAAAATGTTAAATATTTTACTTGTAATATACCCAATATATAGTCTTCTCCAGTGTTACCACTATTGTAATTATATACACTGAACTCGCCATTATAGGGACTTTAAGATCTACGACGCGGCTAACTCGACGACGCGGCCTTATAAAAACGTTAAAAAGGAATTCCGTTTAGTGCCGGTAAATTAACTGCCGCATTTCATGTTTAAGCTTCAACTGGACGCTCCAGTTCTTGCTAAAACGGCTGTAGTGTCTGATCTGAAGTCAACGTTAAGAAAAAGCTCTCACTTCTCAGCGTGTTCGCGTCGTTCTGAAGACGTAAAAATGTTGAGAGTGGCGTTGTTCACAGAACGAGGACGGTATTGATATAATTATACTCTTGGGATTACAAATTATTCGTTCACGTTGTTTTCATTAAGAATTATTTTGTTTTTAAAGCGCGTCATCGAGCTTGCCGCGTCATGGATCTAGTTAAAGTAGCTCTCAGCAACGCCATCCCTATATAAGCTGATCAGTAGTCAAAGCACTGCACTATCATGGCAGGATTGCGGGTTCAATTCCAGCCGGATAGCCTGAATTAGGTGTTGAATTTTCGCAACTGATCCAAATTTGGTCAGAACATAAAGATGTATATATAGTTTAATGTTAAAAATTCACACACCCCTGGATTTTACTGTTATTGTATAAGATCATTTAAAGTACACCTTAAACATAGAGGAAGTTTTATTAGCAAGATAGGCTTACTGGACTGCACATACCGAAAAAGATGGCGGCGGTACATTTAACCACAATGCTTTGCGATCTCAAATCAGCTTAAGTAACAATTAAACATTGTTTATCGTACTAAGATGGATTAAGTAAACAAGAACTTCATTCCTACCAAACTTGATCTTTTTAAAACCCTATATTCCGATATTTCTGCAAGAAACAATATTTACTGCACGCAAAGGATTGTGGTTAAATGTACAAGTCGCCATCTTTTTCGGAACGGTCAATTGTGTACTTTGCAACTGTATACTTTTAAGTCACTAGACATGGGACATGACTTTGAATTTAGATTTGACTTGAGAGCCTTTATTTCGATAGGATAGGTATAATTTAAAGGTACTGTCCAGTCCATTCTGCGCATGATCTTTGTTTTGAGGGGCCCCAAACATGACATTCGTAGATAACATGAAGTACCCAGCCCAGTGTAAACCGTTCGCAGCAACATGGCAGAAATCCAAGCGATTCGGCGAGGATATCTCTTCGGATTCTAAAATTGTTTGTTTCGAGTACATGAAGAGGAGGCATGGAAAGCTTACAATCTTGAATAAGGTACTTATCCGTATATTTTTTTGTAAATGAAGATGTAAACATTAGTTTCGTACATGCGCCGAACGGACTGGCGTGAGGAGCTACAGCATGAAGAATTATAGCATAACAGGCAATATAAAGTAACATATAGTTAACATGCAGAGTAACTTAAAAGAAAGAGTGTAGTATAGACACTATCATAACATTTTATTACTGTATTTACTCGTTTAAGCGCCGCGGCGCTCTTTAAATTGTTAGTGTTTCGGATGCGGCGCTTATTTGAGGGCGGCGCTCTTTAAAAATTATTTTATTTGTAAACGATAACAACAAAATAAACATGTTTCAAGAGAGAGTTAAATGGGAGAGCATTGAAATATACTCACTTTGAACTTAAAAACACTGTAATACAGGAGAATAAATTTCCGAGGCTGATTTAAGATTGAGATGTACTGTAGTTGCTTTTTAGTTTCTCGAACAAGTCTGTCTGACGGTGCTTTGGTTAAGCGCCGCATTGTTGTATTTTGCTCTCATATGCGGCGCTTAATCGGGGGAGGTGCTTAATCGGGGGAGGCGCTTAATCGGGGGAGGCGCTTAATCGGGGGAGGCGCTTAATCGGGGGAGGCGCTTAATCGGGGGAGGCGCTTAATCGGGGGAGGCGCTTAATCGGGGGAGGCGATACGGTATAGTAGTTATAGTGTAGGTTTCCATGGCGAATGAAGCAGCCACAAATCACAATATCATTGCATGTGGATTGACTTGAAAATCAATCATCTGACAACTTTTTACTATATCTTCCATTGGCGATTAAGACGAATAAAGTACTAACTATATATTTGGTACTTCACTGAATTAAATTGTTCAAGGGATTTTTTTGTGAAAATAAACAGGAATGACTTGGCAATATTGCTGCATGTATTGTGCTGCGTGGGGCCAATTGCAACAACGCTAACCAGTGGTGGATTATCTAAGGGGCATTTGCCCCCGGCCCCTGATTTTGACCAGGGCCGCGGGGACAAAGAATATTTTAGGGCCAGTCGCAACACTTTCGGGGGGCAGCAACTTTCGAGATTCTACGACAATAGATAAGAACGTTCAATATACTTTGCGCAGGTCCTCCATTGCATAAGTTGATAACAGTATCCGTGTATATACTGAAGTATTCACCGTTCGTTTGCAAGAAAAAAAGAAACTAAATACTTTTTTCTACTTCTCTCATTTTTGGGGGCTGGGAGGATTAATCCGTCACTGATGCTAACGTCCAGCAGTTATAAACAGGGGAAACTGTGCCAATTGTATTTCGGTATACGCTTCCGAATTTGTCCATGTAGACCCGTGTAAATGTACATACCCGACGTTAGAAATTAGACAGAACTGCATGCATGGTATAACGAAACGTTCACTTATTTGCTGCTGTTGTTGTCATGATAATTAGTTCGTTCGTCTGTCTGTTCCTTATTCTCGCAAGAGATATGGAAAGAAAACGCCAGTTTAATACAGAAAAGATGCAATATATATATATATATATATATATGTGTGTGTGTGTGTGTGTGTATGTCGAGAGTGCTCATGAATACCATTTAGTAGAGCAAATAATAATAAAAATAAAGTGACATGGTTTCTCTTTTGGCTTGGTTTTATTGCTATACAGCTCTGTTTCGTACAGGATAAACCTGCACTCATCAGTGCAACACCAAAAGTGATTTACAAAGAATATTTACAGCAGAATGCATAGGAGAATGCCTAGCGAAAGATGTTGTGTGCCAAGCCACGGTGACATGCGGAGATAAAGAAGAGACATACGTTGGAATAACGCGGGCTACAACTTTCAAATCAAGGCTCGCAAACCACAAAGCATCATTGAAAACGGAACAGAAATTATATTCGACGGAACTAAGCAAGCATATATGGAATCTAAAGGACAACAACTTAAGCTATGCAATCAAATGGAAAATTCTATGCCGTGCACCACATTATTCAAACGTAGCAAAGAGATGTAATTTATGCATAGCAGAAAAATTCCATATTCTATGTAAGCCAGGAAACGCGACTTTGAACAAACGAAACGAACTGATTGGTAAGTGCAGGCATGAAGACAAATTTCTACTGAGATATGTAAAATGAGAGATTCGAATAAACTAGAACGTAATAAAACTTTCAATCCAAAATTTAAAACTGTAAAAATTTAAAATTTAATCAGTACCAATTAATAAGCTATTTTTATGTAAATTAGGTTTAAATTGATGGTTTTAATATATATATATATATAATTTTGAGTATATTTGCGCGCGCATTACTTTGAGCAGACGTTCCGAAGGGGAGGAGGAGGGATCAGATAGCTCACAGCTCACATATAGCAATAATTATGATGTTAATAAAAAGAAACTTACGTGTTAGAGTATAGTATGCATAGACCAAACCAGGACCAACTGCAAAAGATCCTTTAGTTTAATCGAGTAAAATGACAAATATTACTTGTGCATGGTATACCCAATGCAGTTTACTTTCAGTTGTTGGGTCTGAAAAAAGGAAAGTGCAGTTCCCCGAAATGTTGAAACAAATATTTTTAAATTTCCTTGTGTATATGCACCTGTACAAATGGTGTACATTAGTGTATGTGATTTTCTGTTTTTTCTTCGCTGAAAAAATAATCAATCATGCAATTTCCCCCATACTTATTTTTCTGAGCAAATTAAAACACTAAAATAATTTAAAATAAATGATCAATTCATTACCGTGCCGATATCTTCCCGCAATTCTGTCAAATTTCAGGTCATGCAAGAACGCCGACAGTAAACAAAGTGGCTTAATCTGTCTCATTTGAAACACCTCATTAATGTTCTAATGAGTTTCTTTAAGTTCAGTGTTTCGGTGTTCTTTATTCCTCCCTTGGAAATAGACAACTCAAGCCAGGGTCATAACGATATTCGTTAAAAAACAAAAAAATAAAATCGATCACCACTATATATTTTCTTTTTAGATGTTTATCCCTTGATTTTAACCGTAAAGTATAGGAATATATATGCATGGCCTTTTATATAGGTCGCTAAACTAAACACAATCCCCAGTCAGTAACCCACTATATATATTTTTGGCAGCGGAGTCAAACTGGAAGCACTCTTCTTACATAAGGTGAAGGTAAAATTTTGATAGGATAGAACGATTTTGATAGAACCACGAACACACCCTCCCTTCCATCCCACACGCTAGCAGGTTTAGATGAATTCCATTTAAAATTTTATTTAACAAGGGGACACTTGGAGAACGCACGAGAGCGCCCGGGGGTACTTTGGTAATTTTTTGGTAGGGGTGTGCCACCGATCCTGACCCTATCCCAGACCTAAAAAGGCTATTTTCCATACCCTAACCCAGAGCTAAGCTCAAAAATCAATACCCTATACCTTTTAACTAGATCCGCCAGAGGTAAAAGAAGCGTGTAATGTTTATACAATCGAACACATTGACATGATAATTGACATTAAAAAGATCGCTTTCAAAATGAATTAAACGTCCGAGTCGTTACAGTCAGGGACGTAGCCAGGATTTTGAAAGGGGGGGAGCCGAAATCAAAATAAATTTTTAGGGGGCTCCGGGGGCATGCTCCCCCGGGGAAATTTTGAAATCGAGAGTCACTGAAATGCCATTTCCTGGCTTTTGGAGGAAGATTTTACAGACTCTAAAGGTTAAAAAACGTCATATAAAATACTCAAAACACGCAAACGTCACATAGATACTCAAAATGCATACACTCAGTATAGATTGAATACACTGTTTACAGTTTATTTCCTGACCGTAATTCACATTGCATCAGTTTTGTAGTTACATGTCTGTTGTTTTATATCTAAAGGGGGGAGCCGCAGCTCTCCCCCCCCTGGCTACGTCCCTGGTTGCAGTTATTTATTATATAGCCTCCGCTGAACGACACATGGATTTGAAAAAGTCGGTCTCTCCTGTCGTGGATCGGCGGGAGCGTGATCGGCATCCATACTCTATCCCAAACCAAAATAGACAATTTGTATACCCTATATCCTAGACACCGGAGATCGAAAACCATACCCTATAGGACGGCACATACCTGTATCCCTTATATACGAGAATACCCCACAGGGGAATTGGGATGGCAAAGACGGTTTACGAAAAGAAAATAAGCAACAGAGACCGTATAACGACGGAGTAAAGACGTTTGGCAACAAGTGTGAAACACTCCCGCGACCACCATGCAACTTTTGCAACCCAGATTAGCTTTGAAAAGCTGGTTCCTATTTTGTAATTTGGCGCCTTTGTCACTTGCATGCATGCGACCAAATAAAAATAGACATAATAACTCGCGACAAAGCCGAGACACGCACGAATTAGCCTTTCTCCTTGCTAGGAAAGGTGGAAAAATGCTTGCAACACGTCGCAAACTCTTGCTTCCCTGACCCGCTTCAACACCGACACCATTGCCAACAAATAAAAACCAATTCCCATACTAACTTATTTTTTCGATCACATGCACTGAAATGCATAACAAACGTCAATTTCTCATGCAGTGGTGGATTTTAATCTCTTGGATCCTATTTATATACGAGCCCGGCTACTAGCCCCGCGGTTGAACGGCTAAATTCTAGGCTGGAAAATCGGAATCACGCACACAAAACACACTAGCGATTCTTGGCGGGAAAGTCGAAAATTTTTATGATTCATGCAAAATATATAGCTTTTGGGTATCCACTGTCTATAAACAATAACACTAAGCTAACTTTTACATTACTTGGTTGGCGTCGAAATCATTTACCATGATCATTAATTGTTTCCAGCCCCGTTATATATATATTTATAAAATAGGTTGCGTCTTACGCACGCTGTGATTGGTCAATTACCGTGTTTATATCAGGCTATGTAAACACGGCTGTGATGTCACGGCACATTTTTTAGCCTTATTTCATAAAAGAAATAGAGAATGGATGCCCTGTGTTTATATAACCTGATGCAAACACTCAAGTGAGTTGGGAGAATTCGAAAGTACTTATGTAAACCCTCGCCTACGGCTCGGGTTCACATAAACTTTCGAATTCTCCCAACTCACTCTCGTGTTTGCATCAGGCTATATAAACACGGGCGGCCATTTTCTATTTCTTAAATATATATATATATATATAACAATTATTAAGGGAAACTGCACTCGGGTGGAGAATAATAATAATAATAAGGTGTTGCTCCGAGTAGCGAACTATACCGGACAAGTAGAGAAAACTCTACTTGGCCCGGCTGGGATTCGAACCCGCGACCTATAAGTACCATCATTCGACCACCAGCTCCCAACTTGACCTGTAGCTCAGTCGGTAGAGCGTCGGACTAGTAACCGAAGGTCGCGGGTTCGAATCCCAGCCGGGCCAAGGATCTTGTTCGAATCAGCTATGAGTACAAGGTTATTACTGACTTACTGTCATGTACACAGTTGCATCATTGCTTTTTCCATAGTATAGCTATAGGCTTTAAAAGCAGTGATACATGCACGCCTGGGCCTGCCTATTTTTATATATCTTTCTCCAAAATGCACACGATTCCCTATTTTTGTAATCACAAACCAATAATCATGAAAGCAAACAGTAGTTTATATAAAACTGTGTACCCAATTTTTCTCAAAATAATTCCGTTCGGCAAAAATTCCCGACTTATATAAGACATCAAAAATTGAATATCAAAAATTAATTCTTAAATTTCTTCAGATTTTTGGTCGGGCGGTACATTTATATTTTATAACAAAATAAAAAAAAATATGTGTAGGTGGGCCTCAAAATGTGATCGGGCGCGGATGAGAATCACAGAATTTCTTTATGTGGCCTTAGCAACACTTGCCTTGATTTTTTAGGGTGTGTGTTGTGTTTCAGCCCTCCCATTTAAAAATTTGAGGGAAAGGAGGGGAGCTGAAGCCCCTGCAGTCCCACTCTACTTCCTATATATACGCTTATGCTTTCAAGTGATCTCGGTTTTCCTAGTGTGATGAATTGTTTGGACCAAGGTCTACAACTTATAAAAAAAAACAAAAAAAACAAATAGATAAAAAAATTTTTCCATGTATGCATTCCTTACGTTTCAAAAATGTGACTGGGAACTTTCCTCGGATGCATCCTGTGGACAGCAGGACCGTTTATCTATGAAAGACAAAACAGAATATCAATGTATAGAAGCATGGTTGCTGTTGGTTCTGAGCCACCAGATTGAGTACTGAACAACCATGCACGCGTTCACTATATATTTTAAAAAAACTCATTAATAATTCATGCAGAAAACACAAAGAAAAATCATAACCGTATCGTGGTTTTATATCTGATAAAATTTTCTCCTGATTTACATAAACTTTAGCTTTGATTTTCTCGCCTTAGACAACGTTATTTTTCAAAATTACTACGCCAACGAACTTACCAAATGGTGATAGTTTTTTAAGCCATTCAAAACACTCTCAGAACGTGTTTTAAATAGTACATAGTCTCTATAGCTTCGATCCGAATGCTACATGAAACACAATCTTTTGCAAGTGGTGCCAAGCGATCCCCCCCCCCCCCCCCCCCCCGCCCCATAGAAAAGGCAGTGGCGTCAATGGCCGCGCCACGTCCAACGTGAGCGCTGGATAGTGTGATGATGAAAGCTGGATAGTGTATTAAACCACTTTTCGTTTGGTAACGCCTATGCTTTAACTGTTGAGTCACATGTTTAATAGAGTAAAATACCAAAAGATACTCTTGGACGTAAAAGATAAAACATTCCCTTATCAATAACGTGGTTACAGACTAGAATTACCAATTTACCATAAATTTTACTTTAGGAATTGTCGCTCCTTGTCGAAAATCTAAGCTCGCGCGCCTTCAGTCTGAAAGAACTTTGCGACAATACCTCTGTTCACAATTATTTGTGTTTGAGTCACAAATTTTAGAAAACGATGTATACCATTGAAAAATACCCATCTACTCTATAGCCTATTTAAAGCCTCTACGATTTTAGTCAACCGATTTTTATCGGTAGGCTAAATTCAATTAGGGCTTACGATCAAAATCGTTACGTGTGCGGTGTCATGACAGAGAAATTTTAGTCCGCCGATTTTCGTCGTAAAATATCAAACTAGTTTGATATTGCCCAATTAAAATCCGTCAGAATATTGCATCATGCCGTGTGTGGCGCGATTGCCAATTTTTATCCTTCACTGATGACTCATCATTCTTCCTGAAGTTTTTAATTTAGTTTGATGATCGCAAAAATGGTGGCTCCAGTTGCTAAAGTCGTAGCGTGTGCACCATGCAGGCTTTACGCATTGCATTTATGTTTGCTAGAGAATTGCAGAGTTGGGTAAAGTTCAATGAATCTTACTCCAGACAGGATTTGAAGTTTTCACAACCTTCCTCAAAATAGCAGGAATTTTGGATTTCGCAACAAACGGCAACATTCATAAATAGCGTGATTTTTACTTTGGCTTTGCTGAGTACGGACTGCTACTAACTGCTATTATTATACAATACTGATACAATCTCGACTGTGATTGGCTAAAAACCTACAGATAATTCTTGATATCTGTAGCTATGACGCGCTGGCCAGCGGTTTGAACAAAACAAACATGGCGGCCGTCCTTAGGAGTGAAGATCAGAAGCCGATTAATCCGGCGGATTTGGCACGTTTTGTTGACGCTAAAACCACCAAGAAAAAACAAGCGAGCTACACATACAGCTGTTAGAGTTTAAAGCAGTGCTTGAAAGAGAAAATTGTATTTGAAAGCGAAAAAAGTTAGCGAATTAACCTCGATCTGAAGACGATAGGAATATTTACTATTTTACCTAACTTTGTAAAAATCTTTCTAAAGGCTTCTACATTTATAATTGTATAATAAAACAATTATTGAATTCGGTTATCGCATGGATATCAAGAATTATCAAGGCCGAGGTTTGTGTTATCCGCCTCAGCCTTCGGCTTCGGCAGATAACACAAACCTCGGCCTTCGGCTTCGGCAGATAACACAAACCTCGGCCTTGATAATTCTTGATATCATGCTCAACCTCATCCAATAATTGTATATAGTCTGCTACTACATGTAACTGCTGCTGCAAACTTCCGACTGGTATGGAGAGTCAGATTTTAGGTGTCTCAAGCCTGACTGCTGCCGCTGCTGTACATTTGTTGGTTATCCAGTGTTTTGCTAATCAAATCAATACCTTCCATCTTAATATCTACCTGAGTAATAATTAGAACTTTTCAGACTCATCATAAATTGTTTTATGTGGTGTCTAACGTGTTTTCACTTTGAACCTTCCTCACTAGTAAACCTTCCTCACAAGTGGTACCCGCATACCCGCATCTTTTTGCCAACTCTAGTGGAGAATTGAATACATACATTTTACAAAGCGGTACCCTAAGAAATATGTATGGGACTTGTAGATACTGTATGCTACAACATCCGTCAGTCAAAAATTTGGGGAAGCATTCGTGATAACTGTTTTAATGAGCACTTTACTGTAAATATATTCAGTGACGTACTTGCAGACAAAAATAACTGTAAATTAACATAATGTTTACTTAGCACTCAGAGTTGGAAAAAGTATTCAACCTTCCTCCGGATGGGTTTTTAAGTTCAGATAACCTTCCTCAAAATATTTAGCGAGAATTTTGTGTTTTGCAACGTTCATAAATACTGCGTGACTTTTACAGTACCTGGTTTTCTAGGTTTTCCTAGGTAAGCTTTGGCATACTACAATAGCTACTAACTACCCTCAACTGCTGCGAAGATACAGACATCACAGCAGACATCAGCGTACATGTCTCACACATGTAACTGCTGCTACTGCCAGTGCTTCATAATTGTTGGTTAGCCAATGTTTTGCTGCAAATCGCATTTCTTCTCGACACTTTGCTTGATCAATTGTAACTTTCTCAGATTACCGAATGTGTTGTTTCACGTGTTTTCACTTTAAACCTTTCTCACTAAAGTAAACCTTCCTCCGGGTGGTACCCGCATACCCGCAGCTTTTTCCCAACTCTGTTAGCACTTGACTACATGTCATTAAAAAGCAAAGCCGGCAAACCTTCATTTGATGAAGATTTGGAGATCCGTACTTAAAAAAAACAAAACACAATCCATAACTTATGCTACAGGTTCTCTTTGGAGAATTTGTTATTTATATAGCATGTAATCGCGTGACTCGAACGTCGGCTTGATCATCATCATCATCACCAATCAAGTAATAATTAACATACACGCCTTTTATCTAAACACTTCCCGCAGACGTTTAAAAATCTATATTAATCAAATCTATATGGAGATTGTACAGATGACACTGAATTCATGTTTGTCTGAATATATATATACATATTATATATATATATATATATATATATATATAGTTCAATCTACAGACACGGTGTTTCGCTGTACAACAGCTCATCAGTGTAGCTTGGAACAGTCTGAATGAATTTCACCAATTACTTATACACATGCGATCGTCGGTGACAACCGCATGTGGGACAGCATCGGTGAAGTACATTCAGATAGCGTGAAGTGCGCATGTATATATATATATATATAGCATTCTCAACCAAAAAAAAAGCTAATTAGAAATCCCTCGATATTTAATTTCTGTTTGTTTGTCTGAGTTTCGGCCTATATATAGTAACTGTGCGTTTGCTATTGAAAATCTATATCGATCCGAATACAACATCCTATCGCGTGACTGTACTTTCGTTCAAAAGCTATGTCAATGAATTAATGTACAGGATGTCGCCCATGGGCCCACACAAGTAATTATATAACACAAGGTAAAAATTCTTAATTTATCCCCCCTTACTATATTCAGTTTTCAAATTTTAGCGCAGTCGTTATCACCAGCACCCAACCATCCAGTAATTCTAAAAAAAAAGTGTTTTATTTTTCAAAGAAATCTGTCGTTATTTTTCTTCTATCTTCTTAACATAATTGACAGGACTTGGAAACGCCCTTTGACGCAACTTCACAACCGCGTACGTCAGAACATTTAAAATTTATATAAATCAATCGCAACCATGTTTTTCTACCAGTTGGTGGGATATCTGCATTCTGCAACGTTCGATTAGATTTACGCGTACAGTGTACAAAAAATAAAGATGCTGATAACTGTGGCAGTCACTGACACATTGGCATTTGCATTCTGTTTTTGCTTATTGTTCGGCGTTGGCAAAGGATCGGAATGTAAACGAATCGAGTATACTCAAGACAAGTGTAGAAGTTCGGATGTAATAACGATAGCAAGTCAAAAAATCCAAAAAGGGGCAGAAGATGTACGAGTGAAGCTAATCGGTCTGCAAAAGAAGGATCATTGGCTTTGCGGAAATACCAAAGAAGAGCTGGCATGGGGAGAAGAAGCAAATCAAATACGTGTTAATTTTAACATCGACGGCACCATTCAATGGTCTATCTACAAATGTGACGATCTTTCTGGCCCCGTGGCAGCAGGAATAAAATGCGCAGACGAGGCCTACTCCACTGCATGTCCTGGAGATCCTAAAAGCAATGTTACATGTGTCTTCGAAGTGGAAGAGTCCACGAGCTTCATCGATAAGACCACGACAACAGTGCAAGTAGAAGGGTCAGTTGCAAAGGAAGTGAAAGGAATCACAGGTGATATCTCAGGCAGTATAACCCACGAACGAAGCAAGGCAACCGTACGGACATTTGGCACAAAATCCTACTTAGTTATTCCAGCTGGGTTCAAGTTTTGTTCTTACAGCAACGCAACGAGCGTCAAGAATGTTCAAGCACCAACAGGATTTGAATGGCAATGTTCAGGCACCCAATTTGTGCAGGCAAAATTGAGTTACATTGGAGCATGCTCAAGTTTACCTAAGTGTAAAAGCCGACTTTGCAGCGCTTCAAGGTCCCGTGGTGCAAAGTTAGCATTGAACGTTCTGATAATAGGAATTGCTTATTCCATTGCGGGCATCATGTCTTAAATTAAACTGTCACCATTTTAGAAGAGATAATTAACTTTTTCTCAACATTGACATTTTTTAGTATAAACACTCTCGTTCATATGAGGTTTGTAGCGAAGTCCAACTAGTAAAGTCTAGCATAGGTTACTTGTCTATTCGATTTGTTATACTAATGTAACTTTAAAACTTTAGCATATAGGTTACTAGCTTGTACTGTTATAGTAAACTGATGAAGTTCCAAATTAGATCGGAACGGATGGCTTGTTATATTATATAAACAGGTTTCTACTTGCTTTGTTATAATAATTTTATTCTTTCGATTTGTTATATTAATACTGTTGTAACTTTTATTAATTTATTATTGAGTCGGTTTTCTTTGTTCTTTCGAGGGCTTTATATCGCATAAAGCCCTTGAATAATAATTAGAAACGAAATGAAGAAAAAAACAAGGAAAATCTTTGTCCAAGGTGGGAAAAAAAGACAAAACTTTGCTGGAAATCCTCCTCAATAATAAATTAAGTCAGACAAATCTCTCGAACGTCGGGATGTATGCGATATAAAGCCCTCGGACGCTGCGCGTCATCGCGTCTTTATTTAGCATACATCCCTCGTTCTCGGGATTTATCTATTACTATTTATAAGTCTAGCATATAGGTTACTAGCTTGTACTGTTATAATAAACTGATGAAGTTCCAAATTAGAAAGGAACGGATGGCTTGTTATATTAAACAGATTTATACTTGCTATGTTAAAAATTGTATTCTCATGAGTGAGGTAGTCTTTACCTCATGAAACAGATTTGTAGAGTTAACATGTAGTCCTGTCTTCATTCTCTGACCCCACAAGTATTATCTGCTCTACATATTGTATTGAGCACTTTTATCTGGATTTATCGATTATTTATATATATATATATATATATATATATAGTTCAATCTACAGACACGGTGTTTCGCTGTACAACAGCTCATCAGTGTAGCTTGGAACAATCTGAATGAATTTCATCAATTACTTACACACATGCGATCGTCGGTGACAACCGCATGTGGGACAGCATCGGTGAAATACATTCAGATAGCGTGAAGTGCCCATGGACCAACATTTTCTAGAACGATGTAATAAACGTAGGTATATATCTCATCATGTTGAAGTCCAACAATTGTTAAATGACCAGTATAAGAGGATTTTCACTAAATGGAGAATCACCCATTGCACAACTTTCTTCCGAAGGCAACCAACACCAAATATAAGCTCAGATCCGTCCATATTCCAAAAACTAAAGTAATCACCGCTAGAGAGAAGAATTGTTTTAGGAATCGTTTAATTTTTTATCATGGTTTAGCACTTCAGTTTTTTTATTAAGATAATTATCTAGTTTTTTTATTTTCCCTTGGATATGCATGTATTATTCTCTCTTTATCTTTTAAATAATATAATATGTAACATACGATATGTAAATAAATTATTAGATTATTATAGATTATTATTATTATTATTATTATTTACTTTACCTTCTATAAATAGAGTTTTCATTTTAATTCAACTCAATTATTACTTAAATTTTACAATGGGAGATACATTTGATAATTATTGTTTTTCCCCGAGCCCGGGCGTAGGGCCGAAGGCCCGGAGCCCGGTGAGGGTGCTAATCTTGACACGCGCGGAGTCGTTTTACACGCGTGGACAAACGTGATATGCGAACGAATTTCTGTGATCTGAATATTTATTTATTTATTTATTTGTATATATGTGTGGACGGACCATACGCGGTTAAGATTGTGGGGCACTGGGGACAATATAGTTCTTGACAAAAAGATTTGAACTAACAACATAATTTATTCTTGACAAAAAGACTTGAGAAAGGAGTTTTGGGGAAACGTATATCACTTTTGAAAGAACCGAAACAAATCAACGTCTACGTATAAAGCAAAACAACGTCTTGAGTAGAAGGAAACCCGTCAAACCGAATCTCGCGATCGAAAGGAGGAGAAAGCAAGAGTGAAACTTGAAAACCGACGAAGAAATAAAGGCCGGCAAAACGGTTTAAGTTTACGATAAAAATATAGAGCCGACCGCTCTCAGTATAGTTTTCAACCAATTCAGTGCCTTTGAAAAATGTTTTCAAATGCTGTAGCGATGTTTTTTGTAAACATGGAAAGAAAGAAGTGTAAAATATAACCCTAATATTTTGACAAAATTTTTCCGCCTGCCTCGGTAGTCTGGTGGTTAACATAGTCGGCTTGCACGGTAACATGGTCGAGTTCAAACCGTGGATGCGACTTGCAATTTTCTTCATCTCAATATTTTTCACGAAATATCATCCTTAAATTTTTCTTTGTTCCTCGTTACCTTTTTCTTCAAAAAATAGAGTTATTAAAACTGCAGTTTTTCAAATATTTCAAATATTCTACTAGAATTAAAACTATATTTTGATCAACAGGAGTTATTCGAGGGGTTATTGCGTTCATGTATTTCTAGTAAATATTTAAACTTGCAAATAGCTGCCACAGTATTACCCTAGTTCTAGAGGTTGTTAGGTCACACTCACAGGCACGAGCATCAATCGGTCCAAAAGCGTGAGATGTATAATTACTGTATATACTGTTTTAAACAGGGTTCGTACATGTCAGGAAGAGTAAAATTCAAGGCCTTTTCAAAGACTTTCAAGGCCATGTAATAGGAAATTCAAGGACCAATGGTCTGAAAAGAAGGCTTTAGAAAGCAGTAAAAAGTCACGAAAAACTGTTAAAATTGCCACTTTTACGAGGAAGCGAATTCGCACACATGCTGACAAATTTCAGAAAATGTCACAAAAATTAAAATAAAAAGGATTCAAGGACTTTCAAGCGCTTCTTTATAAATTCAAGGACTTTCAAGGCCTTGAATTTTTGTTTTCAAATTCAAAGACTTTCAAGTTTTGCTATTAAAACTAAAACTACGGTAAATTACCGGTGTTAACGTTTAGGAGTTATCTTCCGCCGTCGCTGTAAAGCTAAACGTGTGTGAACCACATCCGGCTCCAAAAATGAAGCCAGCGGAGATGACGAATTTGGAGTACCAAGATGGCCGCCACGGTAACTTTGTATGTTTTCGTAGCACGAAAAGAGACGGGGAAAAAAACACATTAAAAATATTTCTGCCATTGGTATCAAACAAAGAACACTGTAAAAAGTTTAGAAGCTTAGTTTTTGCATTTGTTGGTATTATTTAGCAGTAAAACGTGTTATTTTGTAGTTTTTTACTCTGCCCGGTAATCGATAAACTTGCCCACATCACAAAACTCGTAAAAATACAACAAAAACAGTAAAGAACTTCATTATGAAACACTTTGTACCTTTGACAGTAAAATATGTCTTTACAAAGCCTTGAAGTATGTTAGTCGACGTCTTGACGATTTCGAACTGTATTTGCATGTATTTTCTTTCTGTTTCCTAGTGGTATTGTTTTACGGCTTTTCCAACTCCCCCGGTCCCCCGGTTAACTCTCACTACTCTTAAGCCCGCAAAGAGTATGGACAGGGACTAGTAAGATGACGGATCTGGCTTCAGAATTTTGACGCTGGACAGTAGGAATGCGCTATCCAGTATATATAGATCAGTGGTGTGAACGTTCATTTGATAATTTTGTCGAGTGTTGGTGGCATAGTGGTTAGCTTTTACTTCAGCGACCACTGTGATTCCTGCTCAGTGAATGTCGCATGTAACACCGCAGGTTCTAATTGGTTTTCTCCTGTAGCAACAGTCGACCAATTTATTTTTAATCTAATCATCCTTACTTGCAGCTACGAAAGACGCAGATCAACGTGGCCGTGTCGAGGCATATCAAAGGCGCTCCATGCAGGCAGCAGCCATACGACACAGTTCAGACGACGGATCACAGCAAGGCCTTGTCCTTTTTTTATCCGTTTTTAAAAAAATCCGCGTGCACACGAGAACCAGAAAACGGGGTTTTCCAAAAGTTCTACTTTATTAAAAGACCATCTTCGAAAAGTTCCGTTTTTGATAACGGCTTCATCGTTTACGTGTGGATGGAACGCCAACAAAACAGCTGCGTTTTCAAAATATCCGGATACGTGTGGATGGGGTCTAAGATGTAGGTGTTATCGATTTTACGGAGGGTTGATTTTATATACTGTACATACGTTTAAACATGGACAATAGAATGTTTGGGGGCAAACTCCCCCGGGAAAATCTTTTAATTCTTGAGTCCCTGAAAAGATATTTCCTGCATTTTGATGACACTATTTTATTATTTTTGCCTTTAATAGTCGTGGAAATCAAACGATTTAATTGCTGTTAAATTTAACGTAGACATGGCTAGAAATCCAGGACACTCAGCGGCAGTGGCCTGTGGGCTCATATTTAGATGGTAATATTAATTTGAAAATTCTGATGGCTAAATATCGATCATTTCGGCTATAAACAGAAGTCTATAGCAATAAATTAAAGTAGAGTTATTCGCTAAAATGTCTTATTGACCCATTTCTTACCCAAATATCAAATTACAAAAGGTTTAATCGTCTAGACAGGCCTGTACACTCATACTCACAAAAATTGCCGCATAAATTTCGGTTATTATTTCTGCATCCACAGTCACATTTAATAATAATAACAGTGGTTAAGACCCTGGCAACCTAGCAACAGCTCCATAAGAAATGGCGGACAAGAACCCGAAATTATCGAGGAATGCATTGCTTCTTCACGCCGAGTTCAGTATTTATCTCGGCGCTTGATGGATTAAATTACAACGACTCGGCTGCAATAAATCGTACATTTTAAGGTCTTTGGGAACCTATTAAACAACGAAAAAGTGGAACGAACAACTCCGCAAAACAAAGTAACGTTCATCCCGAGCAAATTCAGACGTTCGCATCGTGGACAAACAACACAGAAGCAGCCAAAATTGGAGCTCCAAAGTAAGTGATATAGCAGATTAATAGACTTTAAACAGCGAATAAGAGGTATGTTTGTGAGGGGCTCGGGAACCTATTTAGGACGCTCCAAACTTAATAGAAATTGTAGTGCTGAACGATTGTTCAATTTGGTGAAGTTTTGGACGTTCGCATGTCGGAATTTACAATAGTAAATAACCAAAAATGATTGTTCTTTATATTTCCTTAAGAAATCTATTGAAGGACGCCATATTGAATTAATTAAAAAGGGATTCAGTGCGCATGCTTTGCCGCCATGTTGTCCTCGATTTCTGGCCATGTTTTCCAAATTACGAACATGTGGCTGCATACACGGCACACCTAGCTTCAGTAAGGAATTAATAAAACTTCTACAAGACTACAACAAGTGCTGGAAAATGTCCGGCAGCACCGGGAGCGCCGCTGCCAGGAAATTTTTTGTAAAAGTTGTTCGCAGGAAATTTTTTGTATCTTGCAGGAAATATTTGTCAGTTTTTTAAATCCAAGTCAAAGTTTAAGGATAAAGTTCCTATTCTTCAAAAAATCGAAAAGCGTCACGGTCACACAATCACACAATTTTGATGGGCATCACTTTTGATCGAATATCAAGTTTCATATTCCATTACTCATCGTTCTATATTCGTTTTATATTACTCATCGTTTTGTTCTAGAAAACAATGAAATATTTATCATTTCAGTATAGTGTTGCTGTTGCAGGCTGCAGCTGTCATTGTGCATTTGAAAGAATGCAAGCTGCTTTTATCTTATTCAACTGTTTCCGCATTTCGATTTTTGACGCTAGTACTTGTATTACGAGTATTCAATTGAAAAAGTTCGCTATTTCAAAGTATGTATAGATACCACATTCAGATAAATTATGGTTTTGAGATACAAACTTGCAACTCTGGTGGTATCACAACTTATAAAATTGAAAAATTCTATCAGGCAGGAAATCGTTAATTTAGTTTAGCAGGAAATATTTATTTTTGGATTTTGCTGCCAGGAAGAAAAATGCTTTATCTAGGACTGACTACAACACTCTAAAAAGTTGGCATTGAGAATGAAAATTTTCCAAAATTCTACTACTACTAAACCGAAAGTAGGGTAATTTATCCTGTTTAGATGTAAACAAAAAGGTAATATATACTTTAGAGTACTGTACATACATTCCAATTTACAACCTCATTCCCAGGCCATTATCCTCCATGGTGAAAGGTTGATGAAAATGCCCTGGCATCAGCTAGTCAATTCTACAATCTGGCAGTTTCTAACTTGATTAATTCAGCTACATAATTTACTCATTAAAATCTTAATAGGAAATTTTTCTGCGATTGCTTTGCATCTAAAAGTTGATACAGTCTTATGCTTCTAATGATCTATGACATCTATCACCAATAGACATTGAGTAGCTCAGCCAATCAGAATGCAGAATTTGTAATAGTCCACTGGTTGTAGAAAATTTCAAAACTCCTTAATTGCTGAACAATAAATAATAAATGTGGTCCCACCACAAATTCTTGTTTCTGTATTAAGTTATTAGTTGTCCTTTTAAATGGTTACAGCAAAAAAGAGAAGTATGTACATGTAAGATTTAATTAATAATTGCAAGAACCAATCAATACCTAGGGTGTGAATACAGCTGAGCATTGGCACCCAATCAGACTCTGAAGAGAGACATCTCTCAGGGGGTTTGATTTGCACTGGGGCACCCAATGTGAGGTGGGTGTATTTGCAGGCTAATCAATACCCAATCAATAAAAAGTCACAAGAAATGTAGACCATCGATTCAATTAATTGTTATTAATTGATATTGATTGTCATTGATTATTGTTTTTTTATCAATTAACCCTTCAACTATCAGACCAGCAAAAACTGGCCCTTTTGTTATTTTGTCTGCAGACAATTTTACTCATCAAGTGAGAACCTCTAATAGTCAAAAAGTTAACTGAGTTTATCTGCCCATTTCTCATTCTTAACCCTTTGACTCCTGGGCTGAACAAAACCAGACCCTTTGTTATAATTTTACTCTAACGTCAGATGATTTTACTCGTCAAATGATAACCTCTGGTAGTTGAAGGGTTTAATTAACAACGAAATATTAAATGATCATGGTGATCTCAAGTTATGCGCAGAAGCATCGAGAAGGGGGGGGGGGGGGGGGTAAGTGGGGTAATCACCCCAGAAGCCCATAACATTTTAGTCCAATAAATATATTATTACGCTATAAATGAACCTGAGAAAAGTAAAAACTTACAAGTCTCTTGCAAAGAGTAGACAACTGAAGATAAATTGTGGGGAATAATTACTACCAATTTTCAAATGTTATTTTAACGGCCCTGGTTTAATATGCCTTAGGGCTGGATTTCCACTTGGCAAAAAATGTTGTGCAAAGCAACATTTTCTTTTGTCTCATAAGCTCTCAAGTGGAATTAATCAGCCAAGACACAAACAAAACGTTGGTTTGCTAAAAAAGTATCACTCTATAGTGGAAAACAGTCTTTATGACAGAACTACGTCTGTCAACTCTGACCATAGACCTGAATCACCTCACCTGATTGGTAAAGAATTTTCAATTTTTGCTTTTTTGCCACTTTGCCTTACTTAAAGGTTATGGTGCACTGTTGAGGTATAAATTAAAGCTTTCCTAAAAATTGTCTAATTCTTAAATATTTCTTATTCTACAACAAGAAACAGGACACATCACACATATTTGAACGGAGAGATCTCAGCACCAGTATATAAAAGGCGAACTACAAAGCCAAAAAACGCTTACCTTGTATTCTTGTAGCTCTGTGACATTCAGTGTTTTCTACTACAGGACAGACAGTAATTGTTTTCATAGCAAATTCACAGCAATATAACCTTCTTTTCATTTCTATCATTCAAATCATGTTCAAATGAAGTGATGGCCATGTTTTATTTTAAATTGAACTGTTTTGGCCACAGACTCCCTGCCTCCTCCACAGGCCCTATTGCATCATGGACAGACAGGCTCCCGCGGGAAAGGCATGGGACCGAACACGAGTATGAATTGAAAAACGTTCGTATAAAATATATTTCTTTTGAATTCTTGTTTTAACAGAAAGATTTACGCCAGAATAGGAAAGAGGGAAAGCTATATGAGCAAAATAAAATAAAACACGGGCGAAAAAAAATCGAGGTAAGAAGAAAACATTGAAAAAATGTGTTTGTGTTCCCACACCGGGAATCGAACCCGGGCCACGGCGGTGAGAGCGCCGGATCCTAACCACTAGACCATATGGGATTTCACGAATTCTAGTGGTAAATATGATGCATTTATAGTAACCGTCCTAAAGTTGGCTATGAATGTATTTTTAAATTATCAAAAATACGAATGAATGACCCAAAACAAGAAAATATAAAGAATTTGTTGAGTGTATCCTCAAGTCAACCTCGTTCCCTTTGAGCTTTCTCCCCTCTCCCCCAGTATGGTCTACAAATACAATCCTGTTCTCAAAAGGTAGAACGGTCAGCTAGGGTTACAATCCGATAGTAAAAAATCAATAAAGAACACAATTAAGTCTTAAAAAAGCTTCGCAAACATCAAAACAAAACAACACAACACAAATCTCAAAAGACAAAAGACGCGCCCGCGTTACAACTCAGCGGCTTTACAAAGCTATACTTCGTTAAATACCTGCTAATAATACTTCGTTCAGCCTCCCGAATGCTATTCGGGAAGAAGTTCATAGACTTCATATATATAACAATAAATTAAGAATCAAGCATTGTTTGTTAATATTGTGGTTTCCACCACTGACAGTTACTGAGATTTACAGTCAATGGTCATCATTGTCAGATGTTTCTTCTGCATACTCCAGAGGGCATATAAAACGATGCACATGCAGGCCGTAGGTACTTCTTGTTCTTCGATTTTACTCTTAGTTTAATACAACTCTCACAAGGCCATCATCGCCGGGATGGGCATCCATTTAATACGCGACCGGAGGCCACTCTCCTTCGTTGCCATTTGGTTCAGCAATCAGCACCACGTCACCCTGTTTTAGTTGCGTCTCGGATGAAACCATTTGTTCCTAACATCCTAAGACGTGGAAGGAACCAGAGTTGGACTGGCTTCGTATTAGGGGCGGTTCCATTAGGGAGACGGGCGCCGTCAGGGTTTCTTTCAGAATATTTAACAAGGGGGGCAAAACAGGCGATACTTACTACGTGTGGGGCAAGGAGCGCCAAAGGCGCGACGAGCTTCTAGGGGGGTCCGGGGGCATGCTTCCCAGGAAAATTTTGAATTTTAGAGTCTCTGAAATAGCATTTCCTGCATGTTGAGGGGGGTTTGAAAGAGTTTTGAAGGATATAAAATACCAAACAAAATATTCAAATATACTCATTTTATATAGGAATACACCATAACATGCAAGGCATACATCATGAGAACATGTTGTCACACACAATGTGAGTTGATTTGTCCATGTATACCATTAATTAGGTCAGGACTACTTCATGCCACGCTGTCAGCTGAAGCGTACTAAAATATTATTTAATCGTTTTAACCATTAGCTGTACCATACTGATTAAAACGTAAAACGACTATAAATCCAAACTCGGGTTTTTAAATAGGAATTCAAATATAGTATTATACAACGGGAAAGGGCGCAGTAACGGCATCCTATGGGGGCGCATGTATGTGCCATTGGCACAATGGCACATAGGGCCACTCCGACACTGGAAGGAACGCTTTTCTCCAGCGTTTCGCCAACGTTTTCTGGGGTGGTAAACTTCTTCCTGATCAAGTGCCTCGGGGGCAAACGATCCTCCCATCTGCCCAACGAGGAATTAGTGGTTCGGAGTAAGCGGCGGAAGATCGTTAGGGTCTGAGGTTATATATAGGTTATTGGCCTCGAGTTCATCAACCATTCAGCTCCACAGATGGCGGTGTGAAGCTCTTCGTCAGAAACGTCCGCGTCTCCTAGGATGGCCTTTGATTGCCTTTTTAGCACTTTTTATCATCGCTTCGAATACGCCTCCAAAATGGAGAGCAGATGGAGGGTTGAACTTCCAGTCGATGTTGTGATACTTGGTTGTTCCTTGATCTTGTCGCGATCAAGGGCCTCAGCCAGCAGGGGTGGCACCAATAATTCCCCGATACAGAGGCTATTAAGGTCCTCAACAGGGGGGCTAGTAGGGGGTCCAGGGGCGTTCTCCCCCAGTCTAGAATAGCTTTTCCATCTTTTCAGCGTAAAATTATCGCAATAACCGAAAGTTACAGCATTTATTTTCAAGGTATCAATAAAGAATAATCTGGTGAACACCTAGTGTGGCATGGTCATTAACCTTTGCAATTTTCATCCAATATTGCAGACAGAAAATAAATTTTGTATGTTGTAATTAGTACTGTTGGCTTCTACACAATATATACCGTATCCTGTGTTTCTAAAGGAGTTTCATTTCACTATTAAAGCATTAATTACTGGCGTGTCTGGCTTAATCTGTTAAAAAGTTATTTGCCAATTGTTAAAAATACATGAAGTTTTCTTCCAGATCATCCCCCAACAAATCTGTAAATTTTCGCTGATGAGGGGCCTAGGGTTCCCCAACAGGGGGACTGTAGCCCCTTCTGGCGCCACCCCTAGGCCTGTCAACCAGTTCTCTCATCTCACGTTCTGCGCCTACGAAGTTGGTCCCGTTGTCAGTGATGACATAGATATAGGCGTCCCCTTCCGGCTTGATGTCATACGGGTAAATGCTGTCTCGTCGTCTACTCTTTCAGGAATGATAGCCCTTCCATCCAAGTCTGAAGTCTACCGCAGGTAAACCCCGTGTTGGTAAGTCCGCTGGGTTGATTATACCAGGTACGTGCCATCACTGGTCAGGACTTGTCGTGCGTTGAATTTCCCCGATCGATCCGGTTAGCCACAAATGGCTTGCCAATTCACGACTTTGATTGCGCACCCAGTACCAAACATTTTCGCGGAGCTAGCCTGTCCAGAACATCACTCTGTCCACGGTCAATACTCTGAGAACACTCTGCACTCTGGGCAAGACGGCTTGAAAGGACAGCACCCATAAGTTCTAGTCGGGGAATTGTAATCACTAGTTTTACTGCATGGAGAGACCAGGGCCTTTTTTTAACACTGATACTGGGGGGGGGGGGGCATGGCCCCCCAGCCGTTCCCATGGCCCCCCACTGGGCACTCCCCCCCCCCCAGTACAATAGCTTTTTTATAATTGTAGTTGTATAAACTATAAAGGAAATCAGTTTACAAAATTAAAATATATGAGTTCACAATGCCTTAATGCTGTTTTATAACGTGAATAATTTAAGTGAATAATTTTGAAGAAAGGGCAACACAAACTGTCACAAAGGATCATGTTTTGTCTTATTTGTAATGACATGGCAGTTGCGTGGGAAACTGGGGAAGAGAGTGTTAGGGGACTGGTGCTGAATTAAAGTGGTAGCCACTTTGTTTCTTTGTTCTTTTATTGAAAAAATGAAATATGAATTTTTGTTTTAAAAGGGAAATCATAAAAAATTATAAGTATAAAACAGTTAATCTGATCCTAGACGTATCATGTACTCCCATCAAAAACAGGTTGGATTTTGGTCCAATCCTGCAAGTAAGGTAATATTTTGGAAGAGAAAAATGGGTCGTTGAAACCCTATGTTTTGGATTTGGTAAAAAAAAAAAATTTAAATGTGTGTTCTTGTGTTATTGTATTAGTGGAGGGATGGGGGAAGGTTTTTTTTGGTTAAGATTAGTATTCTGATAAAATAAAAAGTGCAGAGGTGAAGGGGAATTTTTTTGGTACAAGCTGAACTGAGTAAGGAGTTGTTGTTTCTGGTTGCTTTAGTTTTTTGTTTTGGAAATATTTTCAGATATTAAACTGGTATGTAGTTAATATAATATCGCGGTTAACTTGGGGTTACACCCTGTATACAGCAACACGTCATCAATGAGATTTAAGGATAGAAGAGGTGGGAAACAGATGGAATAGGATTGCGCAAAACCCGGGTGTTGAAGTAGAAAGAAGCCAAAAAACAGACATTTGCGGAAGAAAGCTGTCTGAATTTCGCCCAGTGAAGTCATGAATCATCAGGTTCCAAGCATGACTGGGAGGCATGTTTCTAACTCACTAGGAAGCCTTGGAACGACATGCCTGCTTTTGAAATAAACGATTGCAGCCACCTCCTCGGGTAGGAGACACAGCCGGATTTCTCAGAAGTTCTTACGTGTATTAAGAGTGGACATTTGTCTTCTTTAAAGTTCAATTAAGGTTAGGATTGGGGGGGTGGTGGGGTTATCATTAGATTTTTGGTTGAGATTAAGAGAAATCTTAAGAAAATAACGTTCAAAATAGATGTGACGTAGTCTGTGTCTATTGTCTCTCCTCCACCCGAGGAATCAACCAAGATTGCCAGGAGACGGTTGGCATGCGTGATATAGGTGGTCGGAAGAAATTTAATTAAGAACAGAAACCATGAAGGTCCCTTTCCATGAATGCCCCCCCCTGGCAAATCCTTAAAAAGGCCCTGGGAGACACGACACTTGATGCAACAAGACGCGACGAGAAGGTATTGTTTGAGTACTGATTGACCAAATTTAATAGGCGACGGTTGCAAAGGCATCTGCGAAGAGGTGCAGATGAATCTTCTCTGGGTTGGGCAGGCGTAAACAACGTGGGATGGCGACATGCGAAAGGTGCGGCGAAAGTTCTGATACCCAGTTAATACTTCTACTTCGTTGTCATGCAACGGGAAGGACGTCGTCCCAGTCCAATCCGCAGCCATCCAAATATCTACAATAAACGGTGATAGGAACTGAAGTGGATCATATATGGCTGCTATGGTGCTAAGAACATTTCGCTTTGTGGGCTTTTTACTGGCATCAGGCTGTTCCACTTGGACGACGAAGACATTTCTTTCAGCTTCCCACGTAACTCCCAGAGTCTTGGTTTTGGGGGTCTCTTCCTTGTTTATCTCGAGAGCAGCTAGCCGACCACTGCTGGTTCATTCGAAGACCACTTCCTTAACTTGAAACCTGCCATAGCTAACGGTTAGACAGTATTGCAAGTGTTGAGCGGTTGAGCACTCTCGATTGTCTCGCTCGAGTCTAGCATGCACGTCATCAACGTACATTGAATTGTCTACACATTCTGCTGCCTCTGTATATTCCACTGCGTGAGCTTGTGCATGGGTATGAAGGACATATTGAGAACAGAAAGGCGATGCGGTATTTCCAAACAGCGGGCGTTGAATCGAAACTCGTAGACGTCAGGCTCTCAACATCACGCCAAAGGAATCGATGGTACGGACGGTCCTTTTCTCGAAGACCAACTTGAAGGAACATTTCCGAAATGTCCGCTGTCAGGGCTATTGGCGTTCGACGAAATCGTGTGAGAACGTCTACAACTTCTCTTTGGACTTTTGGTCCAGATCGTAATGGTATTGTTCAAACTTTTCTCTGAATGTTTCATGGCGGCGTCAAACACCACACGGACCTTGGTCGTATCTTTGTCTGGTCTCACAGCGGGAAAATGAGAGGGGAACCACTGCTTTTCTGTTTGGGATTTTGGTACTTTCCGTATGTATCTTTCTTCTCAGTTCGTAATCTTCGGAGATCTGATTGTATAGGCTTTCATAATTTCTGGACCTTTTATCCTGAGGGATTTCTCTTGACTTTTGAGTCTTCGTAGTTGATAGCCAACGTCAGTTCTCCATCTTTTCAGGGAATTCAATCATCATATCGCCCATTCTCAAATTTCAGGCTTTCGGCCAGTGGCGTAACTCCTATAGGCGCTGACCGGCAAAAGCCTGGGGCCCCCTGTCACAGGGGGCCCCTGAGCCAGGATGTCGGATGTCCTTATGGGGATATATTCCGTCATTCCGTCATTTTCACGTATTTATTGGGAAATCGTCCGTCAGTCGTCGTTGAACTAGATATAGCTTTCCATCATTTAAATATTGGTACGAAGTTTCAAACAGTTTCTTCAAAAACTCGTTAATAATTCATGAGGAAAGCACAAAGGAAGATCATGACCGTGACGCGTCTCTATATGTGATAGAGACACGCTCGCTATTTTCGATGAACTTTTTCTTCGATTTTGTGGCTCAGACAACTTCAATTTTCAAAATTGATTTCTATATCAGCTTATTATATGGATAGTTTTTGAAGCCATTTAAAATATTCGCAGTGTTTTATCAGATTTAAAACACGAGGCGATAGCTCGTGTTTTAAATCTGTACATAAAAAATACAGAACGTTGGAACAGGTTAATAAAAGTACGAAAATGGATTTCTATTCTGCTGCTTGTCCCAGGCCTTTTGCGCACGGTCAAATTACCGTTTTTGCGCATACCCAGTCCATCGTGAAGTTAAATCTGTCAAACGGCGGCATATAAACTATAAAGTTGAAGTGTATTGTCAAAAGATCTGTATTATCTCAGGTATATCAGTTATACCAATCATTTTTGTGTTCACCCAAATCATAAAAACAAAACGTTTTATTTTTGCTTTTAATGCAGCAGTGTAAGAGCCAGGTTAGTTTGTTTGTAAATAAATCTGTGTTTATATTGTAAAGTGAGTTTTCAACGATGTAGTTACGTGATTACGGTATTTTCGTCAGACTATATTCTTGATAAATATTCGTATACAGTAAAAACCCGCGTATAAGAACCACAATTTTTCGAGTTAGCCAAACTAAGGTTCTTATATAAGTGGTATTTACTGCGTTTTAGATTATTTAGGTTCTTAAATAGGTTCTTATTTTTTTCGAGGTAAGGGTGCTTACTGTTGGTCCAACAACAAGCTCAAAATGGGTGTGGCCCCTTGCTTTTGTACAATAAACACTTTAATTATAACTATAATTTGACCACATAATCAAAAAGAACCCTGCTCTGATTTATATCCAGGTCCTTTATGTAACAATTAAACTGCAATAAAACTAGAATGTTTATAAAGCAATGGAACCGCCTGACAGTTGCACAGTCATACTGTAACAACCAGTTTTTGTCCATTTATTTTCAGTTATTTCAACTGAAGTTTTTCAAATAAGAACCTGTTATAATTTTTAGGCTAAAAAGGTTCTTATAAAATGGGGGTCTAAAAGGCAAATTTTAGCCTAAAGGTTCTTAATTCATAGGTTCCTCAGGCTATAGGTTCTTATACGCGGGTTTTTACTGTAATCCAAAAAACGTTTGATATAATGATGAATTTCCCCTTGTTATACCGGTTAATGTTTTTGGAAATGTCCTCGCAGAAATCTCCGAAAATGCACTTCTGGGACATGTGAAATTCAATTCGGGGGGCTTCGCGCCCTAGGTCCCCCGGGGCCGGTGGCCCTTTTCAGTTTGGGCCAGGGGCACCCTAGCCCAAAGCTACGCCACTGCTTTCGGCTACTTTTGTGGTCGCCGGCTTTTCCTCGACAGTCATGAACTGATCAGTTTGTTCTTTAGTCCCTATAGACTCAAGCTACCAAACCTTGCGAAGAATGTCATCAGGTGGAGGTTGCTGGTTGACCTGGTTACTACGGTACGTGCGTGTGAAGAGAGATCGCGCGCGAATCACGACGAAACTCTTCATGCAATGTTGGTCAAACGAGTGATAGGATCATTCGGTTGGCTACCACACACTTCTTTTGGCATACTATACGAAACCCGGACTCGGACTCGGATCCAGACTCACTCAAAACTATCTTATATACATCGTAACATAAGAAAAAATAAATAAATTAAATAAGAAAAAATATTAAAAAACTGTGAATAAGAAATAATAAGAAACTGTGAAACATGATCCAACACTAAACGTGTCGTTTGTTGCGCTTATATAAATATATATATATATATATATATAAAGCGCAATTATACAGAAATATCTAATACTAATATAAATGTCCACTACTGCGGATTTCTCTAAAATATGTTTAAATCAGATTTAGTTTGGTCGGTTCAGACCCTGTTATTATTGTCCTGCAGCTGTAATGGGTTCCCCTCCCCCCCAGTTTCTTTTACATTGGCAATATGGTAGTCTCACTGTCTCATAACAAAAGCGAATGCGCGAACGTGTCTCCTTTGTATAACTATATGCTGACTTATTTTGCTAATTCTGTGCTGCGCCTATATAAACAAGCGCAATAGAGAAATATATCTACAGTAATACTTAAATCTATATTCCAAATATAACACTGATATGGGAATACCCAAAGCAAAGGATTTACGAATTACGATATTTATAAGATTTTGAGTGAGTCCGCGGGTCCGAGTCCGAGTTTCGTAGTATATGCCACTTCTTTTAACACAAGATGGAATATTGGGTGATCGCTACCAATCATCACGTCAATCTGGCGTCGCTTTGATACGCTGTCGAAAGGTATATTTGGTGCATGTGGGGGCATTTTTCTTTCAATTCTGACCACTTGACGGCTGGAGTGTCGCTGGCGATGTTATCCAATACGTGTGCTTGCAAGGGTGCTGAAAATGTACCACTACTAAGGCTAACCACTGACAGTTCCACACGGTGGGAACGTTTGTGGATCTCTGTTCCCTTTGTCCCTGCAATCGTCAGATTTAATGGCTGTCCACACAATTCTTCTGCGGCATATTCCGAAACAGAACTTGTTAAACATGCGTCCAACATTACATTGACTTTCAGTTTTTTCCTGCCGTTGGTAATCAGGGCTGGCAGAACCATTAATGAAACATTATCAGCATTACTCATCCTGTGTGCCCTCTCTTGGGAGTGAGAGTTGTCCAATGGTGGGTTGATATCACTTGTTCTACCAGACTGTGATGATCTAGCCTGGTGATGAGCCAGTTTCTGTGGGTCTCAGGTTGGAAGTCGATCCCAGTCGATCCCCGGAATGGCAGACCGTGCACGCATTCGGACGACACAAGAGAGACTTGGAGCAAGTCTACTCTCCTCCATACTTCTTCTCTAATTTGGCCTTCGCTCTTTCATACGCATTAATGGAATTTCCTAGATCCTTCACTATCGTCAGTGCCTTCCGCCCTTCCCTGATAAACTGCTTTGTAGTCTGAGCATCTTCTCACGAACTGGAATATCTGGTCCGTCAACGGTGAGGGTGCTAATCTCGACACGTGTGGAGTCATTTTACACACGTGGACAAGCGTGATATGCGAACAAATTTCTGTGATCAGTATATTTATTTGTAAACAAGTACACTAGAGAGAGAAGGCAACGGGAAAGTGTAGTGCATGATTGTGAAAGAAACGGCAATGTTTAAGACAAGTCTAAAAATATCACACTGAGAAATATGTCAGCTGTTTACTTGAAACGTGACTTACGTGACAAACGTTTTTCATGTTTTCTCGTCAATACCTTGACAGTCCGATTAATACTGTATATTTTTGCTTTGTTTCAATTGCTGGTTTTAAAATTATTACATGCAGTTTATTTTGCCGACATGTCTTGCTGAACTGACGCCAGTCAGATCGAGTTTTTCTATAGGACGTGGGCAAACCGGGCTAGCCCGCTTGCCATGTATAATCGAAATGTTATAAAAACATGCGTTTTATATATAATGCGAGCTAGCCCGGTCCATGTAATCGCCCCCCAAGTCAACTGTAGTTCCGATGTCTTCAAGTTCTTTGTCCAGCGTCTCGATAATAACTGCGCGTTGGTCTGCTCGTTGTCCTCACTCGCAGCATAAATTTCTCGCATATTACAAATAACCTTGAGATAATATTCATCTCCGAATTAATTTTGTTCATGGCGCGTCAGATGATCGGTTTTCAAAAAGATCTTTTATTGTCGATGACACGAAGAGCTCTGTTTCTCTATCTGAAGAGAGCATTGTCGCAATTCACACCGATGTTTTTGATAGAGTTTGGTTAGTTTTTCCTCAAAATGAGAAAAAACAACACTGTAAATAAATTATTACCCATATACAAAACTTTTATTTTTCACGTCGGCAATAGCAAAAACCCTGGTGGGCAAAACCTTTACAGCCAACTCTCAACACCGTATTAGGGCGGACACCTCTAGTAAGGAGACCAAATTTGGTCCCTATCATTGTCAGTGGCTACACCTGTATTTTTTGGTAATCCGTACGCTAGCCCGCGTGGAATCGTACGCTGTAGTATAGTCCGCGAAATCGTACGATACAGCCCGCGAAATCGTACGATAGCCCGCGTGGAATCGTACGCTATAACCCGCGAAATCGTACGCTATGGCCCACGGAATGGCACGCCACGGACACAGAGACCTGGGATCCGGAAACAAAAATGCAAGCGACGTTTTTTACCCCAGGCATCATTTTGTATCTGAGAAACAAAGCATTCCTCGGGACCAAATTTGGTATCCGCCTTAGCGAGGTGTGTCCGTTTTGAGAGAGTATACAATCTTTACACTGGTTCAAATATGCATGCTTGATCATGATATTGTGATAGATTTGTGTTTATTCTGGTTGTGAGTCATTCGTTCGTCTGTTAATTCGTTCGTTGATGTGGAATCAAGGCAAATGACGTTTTCTTTAGCACTGTGTCTGGTTTATTCAATTTTTTTCTAAATCTTTCCCAATCTTTCGTTCTATTTTTTCAATCTTCACTTCTTTCTTCCTTGAGCTCGTCTATAAGCTTCAGATTATTTTGAATCTTTTTTGTAATTCGAATAATTTGTTTTTCAATTCCTCTGTTCTCAGTTCTTCGTTTTCTCTTTCACAATGTTTAACACTGTCATCCAAAACGTCCTCTTTCTCCAGTTTCACATTCACTTCATTAACTTGCTGTTTCACGTCAATCACAGGTTCCCTCGTGAGTTCATACCAACAGGTGCGCCTTATTCTTGGCATTTCCCGAATAAAAGAAAGGAAAAGAAAGAAGAAAAAAAAAGGACGTACGAAAGAAAAAAGAAAGAAAGGGATAAAGAAAAGAAGAAGGAAGAAAGGGAAAAAGGAAGGAAGAGAGGAGGGAAGAAAGGGAAGAAAAACGGAAGGAAAGATTAAAAGAATGAAGAAAAGAAGGAACAAAGGGAAAAAGGAAAGTAGGAAGAAAAGAAGGAAGGAAGAAAAGAAGGAAGAAGAAGGAAGGAAGGAAAGAAAGAAGAAAGGGATAAAGAAAAGAAGGAAGGGAAGAAGGAAGAAAGGAAGGAAGAAAGGAAAGGAAAAAAGGAAGGAAGAAAGGAAAGAAAGAAAGAAAGAAAGAAGAAAAGAAGGAAGGAAGGAAGAAAAGAAAAGAGAAAGAAAAGAAGGAAGGAAGGAAGGAAAGAAAGAAAAGAAGCAAGGAAAGAAAGAAAGAAGGAAAAAAGAAAGGAAAAATAAGGAAGGGAAGAAGGAAAGAAGAAAGGAATAGGACAACGAGAGCGGTTGGTCATTGTCTGAAACCGCTCTTGATTCTAGCTCTTTGTTGTATTATTCTTAATTGTTTTTGTTTATTTGACGAGAGTTTATCAAATGGAGTTACGCCAGGATATTTTTACCTATCAAAGGTTCTCAGCACACCCCCAAACAATGGATGTATCGGGCAAAAGATTTCTAGAAGCCTAAAAGTATCACGAACGAGTGTGCGTATCTGATGAATAAGGAAACTATAATTTTGGGAGACTTTAACATCAATTTCCTAAATTCAAGTCAGTTTGGTAAGCACAAGCTTATCAAAACAATGAAAAATTTGCATTTTCCCCAACATGTAAATCAAGTAACAAGACCTACATCGAACACTTGCCTAGATCATGTTTGGACTAATTATCCGAATAGAATTAGAACTTTGGATGTTAAAATGATAGGTTTGTCTGATCATCTACCAACTGTAATTGTACGGCGTTATAAAGGGAAGAAGGTAAATAACAGAAACAGCAATACGCATAATGTGATTTCGTATAGAAACCTCAAGCACCTTATATACGTGGTGTCAAATATTCAACAATGTACTCGACACTCATGCTCCGATAAAGCAAAAGAGAGTCAAGAAAATGTCTCAACCAAAATGGTTTACAGAAGACCACAACCACGAAATTCAAAACAGAGACCATCTGTTGAAGAAAGCAAAAATGTCACAGAAAGTCGATGACTGCATGGTCGTTCTATAAGAGAGCAAAGAACAAGGTAAATGAACTTAATGGTATGACGAAAAAGAACTACAAATCTAAAGTAGCTGAAAACAGACAAAATCCAAAGGAATTATGGAACCTCATTAAGAATTTAACAAGGGAAGATGCCAATGATCATGCTAATATCCGCCAACTGAGGGATGGAGAAAAATTCTTTACCGATAAGCAAGATATCAGTGAGTTACTAAACACCTTCTTTGTAACTCAACCACAGAAATTACTCAGTTCAATATTAACGGGTATAACAGCTGTTTTACCTCACGGTACTCCACCCTTCAGTCCCAGTATTCCATTTCAAATACTGAGTATTACATCTGACAAGATCCAGAAGTTATTGCAGTCTATGCCATCTCATAAAGCCACCGGATTGGACGGTATTGGTGCGAGAGTCCTTAAAGTCGCCGCCCCTTCCATTTCATCGTCTCTGGCGCACTTGATAAACCATTGTATTGAAAACTGTAAATTTCCATCTAAAATGGAAGTCTGCGAAGGTAACTCCGATTTATAAAGGTCATGGAAGTAAGGAAGACATGAACAATTATCGACCTATTTCTGTATTACCCCTTCTTTCAAAGTTAATGGAAAAGCATGTCCATCATGCCCTCTACAGTTATTTGACAGAAAATAATTTTCTTTACCACCTTCAGTCAGGTTTTCGAAAATGGCATTCCACTGAAACAGCTTTAATTCGAGTCATCGATCAACTACTTATGGATTTAGAAACAATGTAAGTGGATTGATCTTTATTGACTACAAAAAGGCTTTTGATCTCATAGATCACGGCATTCTCATTTCAAAGCTGAAGTCATGTGGTATTAAATGGAAAGAACTTGCATTTTTTGCTAGTTATTTGAAGGATCGCACTCAACTTGTTGATATCGAACGGCAGAAATCCACTCCTAAAATGATCATGAATGGAGTCCCACAATGATCTTCCCAAAGTTGTTACAAAATCTGTTGTTGACATATATGCAGATGACACAACAATTAGTGTGTCGGACGCTTGGGAATCGGCTCCAACTTCTATACAGCATCAACTACAAGAGGATATGGATCGAGTTATTAAGTGGACACTTGAGAACAAAATTATTCTAAATTCATCTAAAACAAAAACTATATGTTTGTTACAGGAAAACGATTAGCCAGTAAATTCACCAATCCGGAACTCAATATACTAGTTCATGGGGATAAAGTCGAAGAAGTGAATTCACAGATATTACTCGGAGTATATATCGATAAGGAACTGAATTTTACTGAACATGTGGATGTAACATGCAAGAAACTGGGACAAAGAATTGGAGTTTTAAAGAAAATTAAACGTCATCTTCCGCTTAAAGAAAGGAAACTGTGCTACAACGCTATGATAAAATAAAGCCAATCACGTACGGATGTACCATATGGAATTCATGCGCATCTGAGAACTTTGAACGAGTATTCAAGTTACAGAAGCGAGCAGCGCGAGTCATTCTCGATGTAGACACAAGGGAAAGAAGTGCCAAATTATTCCAAGAACTTAACTGGCTGCCTCTACTTGATGAGATAAAAATTCAAAAGTGCTGTGTTATTTATAACCAAGTTGTTGGGGAATCCACTGGTTATATGGAGCAAATGCTTATTAGAAACAGAGGCGGATCCAGAGGGTTGCTACCGTTGCTTAAGCAACGGTCAGAATTTCCAGATTAATTTATTCAGTCTTGGCGTGTATTTTTGCGCACCAACATCTTTAAAATTAACATATTCAGTCAAATATTATAATTTTTAGTGCCTGACCACGTTAATAAAATTCGTATTGTTCAATCACTTCAGGGCCGTTGCGCGATTCTTTGCGCGAGAAATGCCGTGAGTTGGGTGTCTATTTTCGCGCGCCCATATTAAATCCGAAACCCGAGAACACCCGAGACTACCTAATTAAGCCTGTGTAGTGGCCCTCATCTTTGGGTACTGACTTAGTTAGCATCAGCTAAACGTGACTGTGCAAATGGCGGGAGCAACAGTTGATGCTAAATTTAGCTTTTTCTGAGCAACAGCAAAGGATGCTGACCAATCAAATTATCAGATTCAGTATGCTGAGCAACGGTGAGCAACGGTAGAGAAATAAGCCAATCACGTAGCTATATTTTTCGGGTCTCCAGTGATGCTAAGTAAGAGCGTACTCACCGACTATCACTCGTTCAGTGTCGGTGTTCTACTGTTTAATATTTTCAGTTCGTAATGACTTCGAACAACGCTTAATTACAACGATTGTTTGATGTATTTGATGGGAGTTATTCATCTGCGATAAAATAGGATCTAAATGTTTCTTTGTGTATTAAAGTTCGCGTCGCGATCGCGCGACGGCGACGCCAGTTTACCCACAGCCAGGAATCGCACGACCAAAACCACTACGAGTCTGCAGTAAGGTTAGCGTATTAAATGCTTATGAATAATATATAATAATGCTAATCAGCCAGGGCATGTTTAATTATTTCAACTACACAACACAGTTAATGTAAATGAGTATAGATAGTATCAATGTCTGTCTGATATTTAAATATGTCTCGGTTTAAAGTAAGTGTATATCTTGGTGATTTATGAGAACAGAACAGACTACAGAGTGGTTGGTTTGTTTAATACTAAGCTAGCTTTATATATTTCAGTCTGGCTAGTACTTCTATTTTTGATCTATAAAGCAGAGTGTGCAGAGATAATGTATACTGTATGTATTTTTATTATAAACCAGCTACTCCAGCTAGTACAAATTCTGTTTTCTGATTGGCTGAGCTACTCACTGTCTATTGATAATAGACCACTAGTAGCAAGAGTCAATTATTCACAAATGAGTTTTTCATTTGTGGCAGAAACTTGCAAATTTGTCAAAGTAATACTGTGTCCAACTACTCTGGTTTATGCAGGAATACTAGTTGCCAACACTTAGACAACTTGCCCTCATTGTTTATAAGCGATAGTCATTAACTCGAGCTCACAGACAACTCGGGCTCATTTGGTTAATTATTAGTATTAATTACTTGTACAAAATGTGTCCTGATTTTGAAATTTTCAATATGTTAATAAAATGCTGTATGGTATTAATGTGGAATATTATTGAACCCTTTGTTTACCAGGGGTTTTCTTTTGCTAATAGAATTATCTGGTGTTAGCCATCTAAAATCACTGTAAGTAAAAACTTGAAAGTTCTGTTGGTAAATAAAGGATTAAGCAATTCTTGGCTGAGTAAAACGGCTGAGAAAGCAAAAAAATTATGTATACTGTACATGTACATGTATATGATGACCAAGGAAATGTACATGTACTTAATATTGTGTTATTTGCAATGCTGCAACCAAAAGCACAGGTCTGCACATATTTTTATATACAGTACAAACCTAATCACCCAGCTTGTTAGTGAATAAAATTTTCTGTGATTTTTTTTTTGTTTGAAGCCATTTTGCAGGCTTTCATTGCAACATCAGTCGAGCAATTTATATTTTCAATTAATGGATAATTGTTATTAATGAATCATACAATAATTTATTGCTCTGGTGAGTCCTAATTTATTGAATACAAAATTAACTGCCTTCAGTTAAGTTAGTTTTACAGAATTACAGTTGCAAACATAAATTAATTTTGAATAAATAATATTAAAGCTTTTGATAGTATAATTATGTTGTGTAAGTTAATTATGTGTGCATTAATTATGTAGTTAAATTTTATCTTCTAACACCCATGTTTAACTGCCAAATTTCTTGATGTGCTGCTTATCCAACACAAGTATTAATTTCCTCAGTTTGTGGTGTGGTGTTCAAACTACTATTAACTATGCACTTTGCTGATCAACTATGAACTATGATACAGTACCTTCACGAGCTGGTTATTTTTACAAATAAAAGTCTGGGGGTAATTTAGTAGTTATTGATTTAGTCATATATATAATGATAATTTATAGTATTGCTTCCATACAAGATAGTATGTTATATATAAAATTTCCAAAAATATATACAGTACTTTACAGTTACCAGCTGATTGTTACTCACTTACTGTGAATCCGTTGTCGAGTTAGAGCTAATATTTTTGGGTTATAATTTTTCTAAGGCTACCCAGAGACCCTGGAAAGTTGAAATGTTGTCTTTAAAATTGAAAAAAGAATCCTTCTGGAGTAACTTCGAATCACTCTCAAAATGCGGGAAATGCGTTTTTAGAGGTCCTAATTTTTAAAATTTTCCGGGGGGGCATGCCCCCGTACCCCCCTAACAAGGTGGACCACACCTTACTAGCAATGGTCAGATTTTTGGCTGGATCCGCCCCTGAGAAATGTGGACTATGGTCACAGATCTAACAGACATTCCAAATTGAACTTAGTGTGTCCAAGATTCAAGAGAGAGACTGAAGGTGGAAAATCTTGTAAAGTAACAGGGACGAGATTATGGAACAGTATTCCAGTCGATGTCAGAAACAAGGGGGGCTTTCCATTTACACGGTTAGACCGGTCAGTCCGGTTAAATGGAACACGATTCGTTTGGGGCCTGGGATGGTCTGACTGGAAAATTTGGTCCTAATCAGAAGCAAGTCCATTCTGGCTGGACTGACCGGTCTAACCTTGTCAATTGGAAAGCGCCCAAGGACTCGTTTTATTCTTTTAAAAGAGCTCTTCGAAAGTACTTTTTGGAACAATATAATTAGATTTTTAACATTCATATGTCAGATTTTATGATTTTATGACTAAACTCATTAATAATTTTTCTTTTTGTAATTTTAATTATATATATATATATTAATTTGGTTAATTTAGTTAGTTAATTAGAGGACCACAAGTTTATCAGTTGTACTGTCAGGTGTTATCCTCTTAAAATAAAGTTCTTACTTACTTACTTACTAAAAAAAATACAGGAATAAAAGACTGAGTTGTTGCTGCTGTTGTTGTTGCTGCTGTTGTTGTTGCTGCTGCTGTTGTTGCTGCTGCTGCTACAGTTGCTAATCCACTACTCCACATTAGTCCTCACTAGTCCACAAATCCACATTAGTCCACACTAGTTTACACTGGATTAGTCTATATGTAGACTAGTGTGGTCCTGTAGACTAGTGTGGACTCCAACAAGAAACGAAAAACATGTCAACTACTAATAATTCTAAGAGGGGGCCCTGCATATTGTTCAAGGCCCATGGCCCCATAGGGTGGATCAACTTGGATTGAGTGGGTCATTCTTGGGTCACTGAGGGAAACTGTATATTATATTACAACATCCACCATTTTGTTTCAACACTGTGCCTAATTAACTTCAAACTTAGTCACATCACAAGTTGGATAAATATTATAAAATTAACTCCATTTCTACATGTACTTCAATAGTGATACACAACAAAGCTTCAGGGCAAACACAACACAATTCCTGTAAATACAATTAACCAATTATTTATTAATTATTGATCATGATTAATCAATTACAAAAATGACTTGATACCAGATGGGGGTATGACTTTAAAAGATTACTAAAAGTTCAGATAGTTTAATTATTTATGTCACTTAATAAGTTTGTGATATGGCTTTAAAGATTACTTACAGGTTTTACTACAGCAGTGGGCTTACTTCGCTGTTCCATCATGGGAGGGAGGTCTTGCCACACATAATTCTCAAAAGTGAAATACTCAACTGAATTCATAGATCCTTGCTCATTATTACACCCTCCCATGACAACAATTGCATTTCCTGAAATAACTGCTGCACTTTGAGCTCTCTTATGTTTCATAGAAGGTAATTCTTTACACTTTGCTTCGTTATAGTTGTACATAAATACAGTGTTTAGGGCCTCTCTATTAACATTAAAACCACCTATAATAATCACATCGTCCCCCCATCTCACTGTGGCCATATCACAAATTGAAAAGGGTAAAGGGGCCATCTCTTGACATTTATGATTATTCATATCATACAGCAATACCTTGTCAACAGAATCTTTGGCAAAGGCCGTTGTTGTCCCACCAATGATTAAAATATTGCCATTAAAATGTTCCATGCAGTGATAGGAAATTGGTTGAGGCAGCCGAGACTGGAACTGTGAGGTGTATGGAGGCTTAAGCTGGACTTGGTGGACAGCATTGGTGCAAATACCTCTTCTATGCTTATTTCCCCCAACAACAAACAGACATTGGTTATGAATCACAGTTTGATGACCAGCACACTTGTATGGCAACTTGACTGGAAAGTCAAGCCATTGTTCCTGTTCCTGATCAAACAACATTTGTTCAATCCCATCAGTGTCGGTGTTTCTTTTCATGGTTCTGCCACCTGCAACAATAATTTTGCCTTCAAAGCAGACTGAAGTAGCAGAATCCCTTTGCTGTTGCATTGCAGGTAGAGATGACCAAGACCTTTTGGTCCAGTTGAACTCTTCTACAGAATTTAGGGTGTCATCATTATAACCTCCTAGTACCACAATATTATCTCCTCTTGTGCTGGGGCATGTCACAGTTTGTGCCATCACTCCAGTCCCTTTCATAACTTTCACTTCAGCCATAACACTTCTGACCTCTCGAAGTACTTCCTCTTGTGTACTGTGCATTTGGGCAAACTTTTCCTTCATCTCCAGCTTCATCTCTGCCAAATCGAACTTCATTTTCTCTACTTCCTTGCCCAACAGACATCCATGTTTCTTAAACCTCTTATGTGACATCTCTTCGTCGCAATCTTGGCACTGAACGAGTCGAAATTCACAAACATTAGTCTCGTGCTCTTCTTTGTCCTTCTTGTTTACAATAGTCATGCATTTTCCGTTTGAGCAAACGACCGGGGAAAAACTGCAATCAGCAACATGATTTCTAAGACTTCCAAGCTCTACCACTTCACGACAACCTCTCTCGAAGTACTCACAGCTGAGCATTAAACTAGACAAATAATCTGTCACAATTCGTGGAGGTTTGACCAAAGTTTCCACGGTCAGTTTTTCTATACACACAGGGCATGATTGTGAATTTTCTTCTAAATGCTTGGTTATGCAACGCGTGCAGAAGAAGTGTTGGTTTCGTTGACACTGCACTGGCTCTTTCAAGACATTCATACAAATTGGACAGAGAAAATTCCTGTTTACGACAGTTTCAAAACGATCTTCGCTATAACCTTTAACGACGGTCTCCATTGTAAATAACTAAGCAAATTGGAGTTTAATTAAGGAATCAGAAACTCAGAATGAGGAAATATGGAAATGTTCTTCCGCATCTCTGCTTCCGCATGTAGACGAGTCTCGCGATATTGCCCCAGCAGGCTTTGCGAAATCGAAATTTCACTTTCATGGCGAGTTGTCTCTCGGACGAAGCTTTTCTTGCCATTTTATCGATGTTTTTGAATATTTCCACGACATTTCTTGGCACACTACCCAGCAGTCGTCTCAAACGAAATGATGTCAGAGTAGTCGGATTGTCAGCAAATCAAGGTGTATTAAAAATAATTGGAAACTTTAAACTGAAGGAGTGAAGGACGTCACAGAACCGTCATGTTTAATAATTTCGTAACCGAGGTTTGGCCGAGTTGTCTCCGGATGATCAGTGGTTGTCTCTTTTGAACGAAGCTTTTATTGCCATTTTATGGATGTTTTTGAATATTTGCAAGACATATTTCACTGTTTTACTTTGTCATATTTACTTGTTTGAATTGCTTTGCAAGTGACCGAGTTATAGTTGATCAGTAATGCGGCTGACAATTGGCTTCAATTCATCGTAAACATGCTTACAAAGTCTTTACAATGTTTACAACTGCATGCAGACGCCGGCGATCGTGGTAGACCTAGTACGTAAAAGATGACGAGCTATTTCAAATCAGATTACTACAAAATGCAAGTAATAAGATATCAATATGCTGAACATGTTCAGTGCATGTCTAGATATCGCGTGTCGTATTACATTTGGAAACGTGTGTTTTAAAACATGTTTAAACATTTTCTATTTGTCCGAATTTAAATAAATTCTATATCAAAATGATCGCTTGAATTTGCCGAGTTTTGTCTACTAAATATATTAGATCCGTTGTTTAATTTTCAGAAAAACGGCCTTGTTTACATTTAACTATTAGCAAACCTTCAGCGCTTCCTGCACCGCAGCAGTTCATATAAGACCATAGATTCTATTTGTGAAAATCTATGCAATTATGCATTGCCATTGTCATGTAGTCTTGCTAGAGTACGCACAGGCTGCGCGAAGCTTTCAGAAATCAGTAGCCCGAGTGAACGCCTGAGCAGGCGTCTTGTAGTTTCCATCATTTCAAAACCCCTCTGGTCCCCTCCCGCGATCATGTCAGCGGTTGAGTATTTCGTATAACTATGTCAGCCATAAACTATTGTAATTGTAAGAGCATTGTAGGCAATAAATTATTGCATTGTAATGCTAGAAGAGGTTATTAATGGCAACCTCTCCCCCCCGAACCCCCGAACCCTAACCTCACAAAAAATGGGTTTCCCGGGGGGCAACCTAACCCTAACCCCAGAAGTGCCGGGGGGTCGATCCGCCCCTAATGTGTTCGCAAATTTATGGTCCACAGTCGTGACCAAACATTGTGGGATGCGCAGTGAAGTTGAATCCGTCATTTGGCGCATATTACAATGCAATAATTTATTGCCTACAATGCTCTTACAATTACAATAGTTTATTGGTTACAACGTGAGGAATGGGTGACTACGTAGTTATCGTAATTTTTGTATGTACTGCGCATGCGAGTAGATCCCACGTCTGCATGCAAGGTTTTCCGATGTTAGTTACAGCACGTGGTTACGGGTAAGTAACAATAGAATAGAATACTCTATCTTAATCCACAATTGAGTCACTGGAACTCCGGGACCAATCAAATTTCAGGTTTTTCCGATCACATCCCGAGTCAGTCCGAACACATCTAATTAATATTTTCGGGTACTGATTCCATTGTGGTTTCCTTATGAATTCAATGTTAATGAGTTTATTGAGAATAGATTTTTCATATTCATACATACAATTATAATAAAATTTTGAGCCGTCAGAGTGAAAGCTACTATTTAGAAGAACAATTTACACTAATTTCATGGTATAACATGGATACCTAGGACGGGTTTTCAGATTTTTTCAGGGTTTTCGTCGATTAACTTGACATTAGTACACCAAAGAATAACGAAGATATCGGGCAAGTTATCTTTACAGTATTTCAATCTTTAATTAAGTGTATTTAATCAGATATTTGTCGTAAATTTTTATCGTGTTTATATATAAACAACTCAAATTATGGGGGCGTATGTAATAAGATACTGGGTTCGCGTCTTGTTCTCCTGTGCATAAACGCAAAACAACAGAATGGGTAATCATACAATATTGAATTGTTATAATTCGAATGTAATTCAGAATTAATATAGGTCCCTTAGCTAATATAAGTGCAGTACTGCACTGAAGGGTCACGGACTCACGGTTTTCAAATTGTGCAAACGGTCACGTTGTCTGAGTAGTCACAAAAGCCTTGGGGTTTTTTTTGCAACGGAACGAGTGACTGAATTTTTTGGTTTGTTTCCTTGAATTTTGCGGAAAAAATACAACTTTGGAATTTCCCTAAATAGTTTGGAACGCGTTCTATTATTTACAGAAACATACTTAAACTTGCTTAATATTATCTTTAACAAAACCTTCGTTTTAATATGCCTTTTTTCTCTGTTAAATTTAAGTTTACTATTCACAGGAAGTGACGTCAACCCACGGACATGCAGAAATGTACGGTTTGGACCGCAGGTCAGTTTACTCACCATTTTACACTGATTGCCATCTCGTTCCCAGAGCCCACGTTCCCCACCCGGGAAACGAGAGACTCTGGGATAATCCGTTTCAAATCATTACCTTATTGGCTGAATAGTGAGCATGAGTTGGTCTGAAGTGACCGGAAGTAGAATTAATAAAACCAAAATAACAAAGATGTCGGACGACAAGACTCCAGTGAAGACGTTGCCGCGATCGATATCTTCGCCGTATGTGTGTAGATGCTGCAATTCGAGCTTCGCCAGCAACCCCATTGACTTGTTTGGGGAAAAGTCAAACAAGGAGAACATACTATCCAGATTCCGCATGCGTACCTCAACCGGAATGACAAGAATCCTGTCATTTGAAACGGATTATCCCAGTCTCTCGTTTCCCGGGTGGGGAACGTGGGCTCTGGGAACGAGATTGCACTGATTGTTGAGAAATATGTTTATGTAAATAGTAAAATAAACCCCATGTTCAATGCACATGTTGGTCACTTTTTAGGCACTCTTCTCAACGTAGAGTTTATTACAAAAGAAATTGTAAACTATATCGAGTATCAGAAATACGAAGTGTCCCAAAGTATTTTGTCACTGTTTGCCTGGACAAAGCCGCCAAGAGGTATCGTGGGACCGGGGGCAAAATATCGATTTGAAGCCCCTGATGACGTCACATGTTAGAAACTCGAATCTCAAAAATTTTAGGGTGCCCCTCTCAAATTGGGGGCCCATGGTACTTTTTTTACAGAATACACCTTATTCAAAAATGGCCGCCGCGAATTAAAATTATTTTGTTTAACAAATAAAACAAAGCTCCGTGCATATGTACTCTTATAATTATAAAGGTACGTTTGACTGTGGTTTGACGTCATTTGAACACGAAAGAAGTTGAGTAGTTCAAATGACGTCAGACGTACCTTTATAAGAGTACATACGCACAGAAGCGGTATGTTTTATTTGTTTTATAAAATAAAAGGAAGAAAAATCAAACTAAAAGTTGGAATTTGGCGGGCTTTTCCGGCCAGCAGCTGACGCCATTCTACGGCATTTTACGTCTTCTCTAATAAATGCACGGAGCTCAGCCAATCAGAGCGTGCGTAGAGGGCACTTATTTTATAAATACATATAAATAAGCCCTTACGAACTCGTTTTCAGTTGGGAAATTCAAAATAATTTTTACTTTAAAACACGAGGTCATAAGGGGTCATTTGTATCCACATAAAATAATTCTACATGTAATTCGGCGCCCATTTTTGAATAAGGTCAATTTGTGGCGTCCTGTAGATCTGTAGTGAGAAAGAGCAACTAAGAAATCACATAAAATCACTCGTAATATAAATATAAAATATACTCTTTAATTTTTTATACAAAAATATTTTTTCCGTCTGTGACAACGGACAAACAACTAATAAAAACATAAATATTTGTTTCTGATATACATTAATTTAGATTTTACGAATATAGTTACGTAAGCAGATAGGTCATGGTCAAGATGGGATACTTGTGGAGCAAATTTTGCAATGTTTTAACACTGATCTGTTCATTGAGATGGCTCGATAGTTAAAGTGCCTATCTCACCTGTGGGAATTGTACATATTCGTAATATTTGGGTTCTCTTGAGCAAAATTGCAATATATTTTGCCGTTCTAAAATTTCTTCTTTATGGACTTTTTCGCAGTCAAAGTTGGTAACTAATTACCAGAAATGACGTAAAAAAGGGAACGAGCTTTTGGAGCGAAACAGTGCATGTTTACAACACTATATACACATCTATTTCGCACTAATTCTCTTCGTTATATATGTAATATATCATACACGAGAAGCCGTTTATTATCTGATTTGAAAACACCGAGAGTTGAAAAACGAGGCGATAGCCGAGTTTTTTAACTCACTTCGAGGTGTTTTTAAATCAGATAATAAACGGCTTTCGAGTGGTGATATATTACATAATTATACCGTAAAAACGCGCTAACAAGAACCTTCAACTATAAGAACTTCAGGCTGAAGTTATATATAAGAATATAAGAACCTAACCCAGGCTGATTTGGTAAAATGTAGGTTCTTGTTAGCGGGTTTTTACTGTATAACGAAGAGAATTAGTGCGAAATAGATGTGGTGTGTTCCAAAAGCTCGTTCCCTTTTTGACGTCATTTCTGGTAATTAGTTACCAACTTTGACTGCGAAAAAATCCATAAAGAGGAAATTTTAGAATGGCAAAATATATTGCAATTTTGCTCAAGAGAACCCAAAGATTATACGAATATGTACAATCCCCACGGAAGATTGGCATTTTAAAATCAAAATCATGGAATTACATTTTGGCCCATAAAAGATTTGTAGTGCATGTCTGAAGTTCACTGTAAGATGAATGCAAAATTATCGGTTATTGAAAGTTTTACAAATCTTGCTCACAGGCAAAAATGTCAAGGACTTGCATTGATTATATAGAATATTAATTTTCATATTCAAGTTTCTTGTTCAGGATTTTCAAATGCTTTCAAAATTCTAAGAACTTTCCAAGATTTAAAAAGAACCGAAGAAACACCACTATTAAACTCAGTGGCGTCTTTTAATGTCAAGATTTGTAACTTAACAAGTATCCTATCTTGCCACGATCTTCTTAGTGAACGAAAGAAATAAACATGTTTTGTGGAAATGAAAAATTCTTGTCAACACTTCAAAATCACCTGCACGATGACGTCATAACTACAAATACCAGAATGCTTCGTCATCATCTGTCTCGTAGATGGACTCTCTCCACACAAAAAAAAATGACAGAATTTTTCTCTTTCATAAAAAAACAACACTAAAAAGCGTACGGTACATGACGCCACCGTGCAATTTGCTTATTTCACCTGGGCAAGCGTAAGAAAAAGTCGCAGAATGTACGTAGCACACGTAATACCTAACATCAACCGAATATCCACTTTCTTTAGAAAACAAAATCTACTTTCATGATCTGTTCATCAGAAAAATAAGTTTTAACCATGGCATTTGAACTTGCAGTTACGGAGTTCAATACTAATGATGTCATTTCAGTACTAAAGTCTGTTTGTGAGACTCCATTTTTCGTGCGTTACCATTGCGTTTCAAGTGTCACATACGACTGAAACTCGAGAAAACAAACACACAGCAGCTATACAGTTAAAGCCACAATATCAACAAAACAAAGTTCTGCTCGAGCAGACTTGAGATTCCCATTCGCGAATGAGAAACATCTGTACACAATTGTCAAAAAGGCAAAAGCCACTCGGCACTTAACAATAGTAACGTAAAAAGCCCAGTGCGTTAATTGGTAGCTTTAGACCAAAGTAAACGTTCCATGTGCGGTAGAGTGAACGAATTACGTCGAAGGTGGGACTCCGTGTTTCGTAAAAGGTCGAAAAGACGAGTCTGAAAATGAGTTGTTAGCCCGGCTAGGCGAACCAGCATAGAGAATATCCAACTGAGATTTAGTAAGACTGCCTAAGACTAACGACAACTGCGTTGCCAACTTTTTATCATCCACTGAAGTATCTGTTTCACAAGGAATCGTCGGAGCTTGACGTGAAGGTGGTGGTGGATCTGTTTCCGATAAATCGGCGAGGTTGACTTCAAGTAACTTTTGAAGACATTGGCGTTTACACGGCGGCGCTGTTTGGTCGACATCAATGTCATGTTGAGCCTGATCAGAACAAGTATACTCTGAAATAGGAAAGAAATCGTCTCGATCAATTTTTTGTCGGTCACGCCTGAAACTAGAATTAGAACATAATTAGAATAAGATTCTGGAATCTTAGAGGCTCTTAGTCCGCAAACGAGTCTCGACAACTACCGTGTATTTCATATTCTCATACTTTTTCTCTCTTATTACTATAAGAACGAATTATATTTTGAAATCTTGGATACTTCGTATCTCTCTGGCTGAGTAGCATAAAGACCACATTCATGAAGGTCACTTTAAATATTCTTTTATACGCTTCTGAACGAGCCTTTTCTGGCCTCGTTATGAAGCAAAGATTATTTTGAACTGCAGACACGCAAACGAAGCAAGAAAGACTGATTAAAGACCCTGTTACACGGTACAATTTTTCATGCAACGCCTTTGCGAGACAAGTTGCATGAACCATTGCACCGTGTAACATGCTGTGCAATGCCAAAATCGTTGCGAGAATCGTTGCAACAATCGTTGCACAAGTAGAATCAGGTTCGAATCAGGTTCTACTTTCTGCAACGATTGCAGCAATTTGTTTCAGTGTTGCACCGTGTAACACCCCTTCAGCAACTTGTCTCGCAATATTTTGTTACGATTTGGTACTCACTCGAGCCTCTCCCCAGTCTAACCGTTTTTATTGAAATCCAAATCATTGGCAAATTGCATAAACGCGTTGCAGCGTGTAAGACTCCCTGTCTTGCAACTGCAATGCTACATGAGTCATCATTGCGAGACAAGCTGCATGAAAAATTGCACCGTGTAACAGGGCCTTAAGATACGCACAAAAAAAATTCAAATTAATCGCCATTACGAAAGTGGTGTCAAGTGGTAGTAGAAACTTACTAGTATACTATTGTAAATGCTACAAGTTGATTGGCTACTGTACTCTATATCTATTCGTCGATAGTGAGTAAGAAATTTAGTACTAGGACCCACGCAGTCAAGACAACATGGAAGGCACCGAGGAGTGGAGGATTTGTTATAGCGTTTGAATTGGGCTTTTATCACCTTTTAACCAATCCGATTTGAATAACCTCACACTGACTTCTATACCATGTGGGAACACTAAATCTGATTGGCTAAAAGGCGATAAAAGTCAAATTCAAACGTAAACGCTTCAAATGTGAAACAACTCGAAAAAAATGTTTGTGGTTTGCGTTTGGACGCAAATGGCTGTAACTTATATCGAATCAGAAAGACAGACACAAACGGACATTGAAATTTGGTATATACAACAACGCATTTTGTTTCTCATCCAAACATTTAAAAAAACAATTCTTAAAACTTACCCTCTACTTCGTGAACTTGATCAGGAGAGTTGACAACATCTGGTTCTGTTCCTTTCTCAGAGTCTGGGAAAGATAGTATATGTTGTGTAGCGAAGGACTGGTTGAAAGATTCATCGGGGAAAAGTTTCTGCATGATTTTACGAGCTATAATTTTGACCTGTAACTGGAAATGATTCATTGATTCCTCGGCAATGTTGTCGAAATCAGTCTGACAAGATTTGTCGTTCCTTGAAAAGAAAGTTGTGTGTTTCGCTGCGTCTGTTTTCTCACCAAAACATTCAAAACATGTCTCTTGCATCTCATTTCTTTGTAAATCATACATTGGTCGACGTTTCGTGCGTTTCTTTGGCAGCTGCTTATTGGAATTGCAACTGTTCCTTTTTGTTTTGTTGTTTTTACTGCCTTGCTCAGCTAGTCGTTCAGTTAAGTTACGAGAATCGGAACCTTCAAAGATCCTCCCACGATACAAACTACGCTTCATGTGTTGCTTCGCTCGTCGTCTCCTATTCCTCATACGACGTTTATCTTCTAGCTTTCCATCCACCACGGCGTTTTCTTTTCCTCGAATGTTCCTTATTGATTGCTGTCGATTTGTAAAGTGGCGATGCGGCGATGCGCTTAAGCGTTTTTGTTCGCTTGTCTTCACGTTTCTACTCACGTTGTGTCCGTTAGTTTTATTAATAAAGCAGTAGCCTTTAGAATTCTGTTTCTCTAGACCAGCAATATTACATTCATGGGACACGTTGCAAGTCTTCACACAATAGCCATTAACGCAGTCAAGCTTGCACTCGACAGGACACTCGGTGTCGATGTTCCTAGCCTCGAGATGGTTGTTGTTTTCTTCTAAGTTTGTTTTAGAACCACGTGACGTTAAGAATTGTCTCGACGGAACATCGTCTTCAAGTTTAATATTCCTGGGCGCATTAGAATTAATCTTGTTCCTTAATTCTGGCCCGGGAGAAGAAGGAAGAGAGTCGGTTCCTCTCGGATATCGTGGTTGCGTTCTTTGAAGCCGGGTGGCCACCATCGGACTAATTTGTTTATGAACAAGTGTTGATTTCTGCTGATTGACTGACAAATTCTGACCTAAAACATGAGAAAATACGTATTATTTACGTAATAGCTGATCAAACAGTTTTCCTGCCACTTCAAAAGATCCTGGAACGTAGCCACCCCCCGTTACATTTGGGTATTAAGTAAGACTTCCAGGCAACAATGAGACTTATATGGCACAAGTTACTTCCGTTGAAATCGTGTGTTCTCATTGGCTGAGACGCGTCACGTGCCGGTCGATAATTTTCCGTAATCGACCGGTCGATTACGGATTTTGGCAGACATGTTGTTTGCAACTAAACAATGAAAGAAAACCGCAAAAATTTTGTGAATTCAATAACCTGAGGACTAAATTATGTATGAGTGGGATGATGAGCAATCTGGCAGTGAGTTTTAGGATTCCGAAAGCGATGGCAACAAGAGCAACAACATTGAAAACGATGAGACTGAGTCTATGTCACACGCTCGAGGTCACACTATTGACAAGGTAATGTAAGACGTGTTGTTTCAAAATGCCATATAATAAACCTCTTATTAACCTCGTCCGCTTGGTTAATAAGAAGTTAAAATAACACAAGTTTCTGGAGCTCTCATTGGCCATATACGATATTTCTTCACTAGTGAAAAAGTGTCATATCGGCTATGTCATGTACTGAAGTGTTTTTATTGGCTAGCGGTTTTTCGTCTCTCATTAGCCATGCAGCGACTTATCGTTCCAATGGTGCAACTTCGTCTACGTTTGGTGACATTGGCGACAAACTCGGCTATATCAACTTGTTGCCGTTCTGTTCTGTTCGCTGTATAAGCTCTGGCAAAACCAGAGAAGGAAACTATAATAAAATTCATTGTGAATAATTCTAGGAAGAATTACAAGGTAAGAAACTTGTTTATATTGACAACAATGTACACAAATTGACAAAGAAAGTGTGCTGTCATGTGTTTATGTCAGCGACAATGTTGATATTCCGACATCACCATATTGGTTTTCACCAATATTCAGTCCAATATTACATAATCTACGGTATCCGACATAGTTAAACGCTATTCTGACGTAACAGGTTTTGAACGTAATTTAATAAGGTACCGTTCATGACCCAGGCTATCACCAGATGCCTATTTGCATCTTGCTGCTATATACCGTCATCAGTGGTTCTATTAGAGTACAAGTATATGGGACCTTTCTTCACAACGATCCCCTCTGATGAAGACACTAGATCGAAGTGTCGAATCATTTGGTCGTGAATAATAACTTTAACTCATTTTAGGTTTAATAACTTCTTATTAACCGAGAGCGCGGTCATTATGGAAAAATATCAGACCGAGGTCTTGACAGTACCGACCGAGCCCGAAGAGCGAATGTTTTAAACAATTTTATTGACAACTAGTAATAAAGATCATACAATGCACTTGCTATTTAACTGATTAACATATAGCATTTATCAAATAATCAATCGATTAATAATCAACCAGTCAGTCGGTTGGTTGCCGAGCTTTCTATTTTGGTCCGAGATATTTCGGAAATAGGTTTTCGATCGTCAGCAGGTCGATCAAAATTATCCATTTTGAAAATGAACTGGTCCGCCACATAATAAAGAAGCCTTCCTACAATAACTTCACTGGCAGATATACCCCCCCCCCCCCAAACACAGACACACACAAACAAGAAATGGGATATCTATATAATCTTACCAAGAATAGAACCCCGGGACGGTGGTTCTATGCATCCTTGCATTCCGTTACAAACTTGTCCGTTGATATTACCACTCTGAGCTCCTTCACAACTTCTGCCAAACTTTCTCTCACAAATAGTACAATCGCTGTCACTTATCTCCATAGATACGGCATTAAGATCGCTGACACTCCCCCTGTTACCCTGGTCCTTCCTTACTACAAAGCTACCAGAAGGTTTTTCACACGGTGTTTCACGATTACCAAGTAACTTCACTCCGCCAGTAATTTCTCTGTCGCAAGAATCCCCTTTGAAACCACCCTCGTCATGAAGCTTTTCTGTCTTGTTCGTTCTAGTAGAGAGTGTACGTACGTCGACCTGCAATTTTTTCAGTCTAGCAATGGATACCTTACTTAATCGCACTTTTTCTCTAACACGCATCTTTCGCTGCTTCTGGACTAAGCGGCGTCGCCTTTTCTCCTTGAAGGCGGCAATGTACGGTAAGCTAAACAAAGAATCTGTCTTGTCACATACATTGTGTTGCCATGTCGCTTGAGCAGTACTTGCAGTGTTGCGACACACACCCTCACTAGCTGGACACTCTGAAACGCCTAGGTGTTGGTCGTTTTTCATTTCATCAAAACCCTTTTTAAAAATCCCATTTATCACATCATATTCTGTACACGCAGATCTACACTTGCTCACTACATTGTCACTGTCAGAGCCACAACTTCGAAAAATGTTTTCGAACTCGCTTGACCATTTCACGTCTACAATAAAGAAGTTGAAACAATCAGGTTTACCTACTCCACGGAAAAAAGCAGGTTCTATCGATACCACTCCCTGCAACAAACAGAGCAAAATGTTAAAACACAAGTCAATGCTTCAAGAATGTCGGGTTTATAAAAAATCAAAACAGGAATAAACTAAACTAATTTTATTTATACTGCATAACCGCATCATAACTGTTAAAAGACCGAGTATCCGGAGGCAACCTGTGGTATTTGGTACAGTCAAATTGTAGGTACTCTTCTAGTGTGCGGCTAAGGTGAAATTTTAATCTGACAACTGCAATAATTAATCTGAAATGTTAATCAAACCTGGGTCGCAGAGGTGAATTGAAAGGCACGTGCGCTAATCATTGTGCCGATTAAATCGGATCCAATTGTCGTCGTGATTCATGCCATCTACGAGATTTACTCACAAGAGTATTGCGTCATTTGCTTGCAAACACTGCAATTGTTAACTTCCTTACGTAAATCAGACGCATTGGGAAGAGCATCGGATCCGATCACTAGCAGGCCCGCCGAGAGAAATTGTGGGGCCCGGGGAAAATTAGCGATTTGGGGCCCCTGATGACGTCACATGGGTCGATTTGGGGGCACTGATGGCGTCACACGTCATTGGGTTGCCTAAAAACCCCGCCCTGTCGATCATTCCATAGCTTCTGAGGTCGGGCTTGAGCAATGAGTAGCCCAAAAATTATACCAGACCAAGAACCCACAAAAACCTAAATCTGATACTGTGTTGCATGGTTTACATTGTTCGCAAACATAACGGCCAACTAAAATTTTAGCCGAACCACAATACCGACTTCTACAAAAAAAAGACGGACAAACTAGAAGGTTCTTAACGTTTCAAAAACTCATTAATAATTCATAAAAATACCCCCCTCCCACTTTTCGGGGACATTGGTCGATAAATTGATATAGGTCAGTTAAAACCAAATCGGTCGGTAAATTTAGTATTTAAAACCTTAAAATATATAAACCCGCCTGGGTTTCGTACGTAAGGTTTCCCATAGTAGGTATTGGGTTTTGGCAAACCTTCGCCTCTTCAATATTTCGCGTCTCATTTTAAACTTAGTTCATTTTAAATTATTTACGACTTTTTTTATTTTTCTCTATCATCCGCTTATTTTCATTTTGTTATTTAACCCACTTTATTTTTCGGATTCACGATTTACTCTGAAGAAGGCTTGGGTTAGAAACGTAAGTATGTCGTTGGCAAAAATCTGGTTATAGCATTTCTTTAATCTTTGAAATCAATCGTCAGTCTTTTATACCTGTTTTGACTAAATAATACGAAGGGATACAACACCTGCCTTCACCATCAACTTCAACTGCCGGCCTCTTCCTTGCTGAATCCAAAATAACAGATCTGCAATTAGGATCCTAAAACGTGGTAAAAACAGGTTTTTTTTTTGCTGGACAGAATTTCATTAAAGCTTCTAATGTAGATAAAATCAAAATAAAGGGTAAAAAAGAAGGAATGAGGGTGAACAAGAAGTATGAAGATAGATGGAAAGAATGACGATGGACGCACGAACGAAAGAGATGAACATGAACAAAAAGAATGAAGATGAGAGGAGGGAGATAGATAGATAGATAGTTTATTAAAATTAAATTACATTACAGCTAAAAAACTGAATTGCGCGATTGTACAGAAATATAATATTACAAAAAAACAGATGTGAAATATAAAATAATTACAATAAAATACATTATTTAACAAATAGATTCCATTTTGCCGTTGTCTGTTCAGTTATAGATGCACAGATGACGTCACAACGTGGTAAGAACAAAAAAGTGGCCCACGAGACGCAGTCGAGTGGGTCACTGATGTTCTTACCACGTTGTGACGTCCTCTGTGCATCTATAACTGAACAGACAACAAAAAAATGGAATCTATTTGTTTTATACAATAAAAGTTTAAAAGGTTTTTGTCGAAACTCTTGCCGGATTTTGGGGCATGAAAAAGGAAAAAAGCAAGTCAGCTGACGTGATCTGACGTGACCATGCGTCTGTCCTCTAATAGATCATGGGCAACAACCAATGAAAACACGCATAGCAACCAGGGTATTGTATAAATATAAATAGTCAATCATACTATACTATTGAAAGTACGAACAGAAGAGGGAATCAGCGCCGGATTTAGGACTGTGGAGGCCCCTGGGCGGTCACTGACCAGCACAATAGATCAATTCTATTTCTGAATGTATGCCATAAACATCAGAACATGATAGCGGTTGCATGCGTATACTATGAGTAGCACAAGCAACTGAGACCAGAACTGAGGAAGTTGAACATATAAATTATATTTATACATGTACAGATGTACCTATTGGCTATTACAGTGTCGGTACAATACAACGTAACTGACAAAATTAACGTACGGTTACAGAATACTGCAGTTATGCGAGTCTGTCACTTTAGTTTACGACCAGGCACCTTACGAGCCTTGCGTCTAGCAACTCTTCTATCAGCTCATCGACGTTTATCTCACACAAAATATCATATTCTATGCTCATTACGACATTAGTGCTAAGTAGGTGAGCCGTTCCTGTGTCATAGTTGTGCGAAGTCTATTCTTGATGTGTTTCAGCTTCGAAAACGAACGCTCGCCACTACAATTGGTCACCATCAGAACGAGATACATGCGAAGTGCTATTTCTACATTAGGAAATACATCTATCACATGCTTATCAAGTATTAACCTATACAGAAAGTGTTCTCTTCCTGTCTTATCGTCTTCTTCTTGCTTGAACATCTTTGAAAACATTTTTGTGGAGCCCCCCCCCCCCCTCAACATTATTTTGTGGGGGGCCCTGGGCGACCGCCCAGTCCGGCCTGTCCTAAATCCGGCACTGGAGGGAATAAACGTGTTACGGAACCTATCAGTCTTACATTTCGAAAAGTTAAAAAGTCTAGGTCTTCTAAGATTATACTGGTTAGTATGCCTAATTGGAATAAGATGTGCGAGCTTATGCTGGGGATTTAAAGGGCATATGACTCGAAAATTAAGTTTGTCTTGTTGAAAAGAACATTTAAAATGATAAAATAACATCTTTTGCAGTTTTTGGTTTCCTTGCTTCGTTTTTGAGATATTCCAGCTTGTTTGATATGCAAATGCACAACTTTTTACGTCACATGTGCATGAGTTATCAGAAAAGGTTACATATCTTTGTTATTATGAAAACATGGGTTTAACTCAAAGGAAGCATGTGCGTGTTTCTACCCACAACACCAAACATGTAGAATTCCAGGTGATTTCGTTTCACAATAGCAAAGATATGTAACCTTCTCTCCGTAACTCATAATACTCATTATGCACGTGTGACGTAAAAAGTTGTGTCATTTGCATATCAAACAAACTGGAATATCTCAAAAACGAAGCAAGGAAACCAAAAACTGCAAAAGATGTTATTTTATCATTTTAAATGTTCTTTTCAATAAGACAAACTTAATTTTCGAGTCATATGCCCTTTAAGTACTTCATCAAAAAGCTTTACACAACCCGACATGCGCCTATTATAGAAGTTATCTAAATTACATAACTTCAAACTATTAGTGTACGGTGAGCCGGGATATATGATCGAGAGGACTCGTTTCTGAACACGCTAAACAGAGAATCAAGACAAACAGAGAAAATGAACGTTGACAGCAAAAATTAAAATGAAAGAAAAGAATGAAGATAAAAGAAAGGAATAAAGTAGGACAAAAAGAATAAAAATAGACGAAAGAAATGAAGACACACCAAATAGATGAGGAAAATTGTCAGAAAAAATTAACAGGGCCAGAAGGAATGAACATCGTCAGAAAAAAATAAACATTGCATGAACGGAAGAAACAAAAACAAACCCCAGAAATATAAACAAGAACGAAAAAATGAAGAAAAAAAAATATAGACAAGGGCAACGAAAATCGACGGAAAGCATGGGGACGAACGGACAGAAAGAAAGAACATAGACAGAACAAATGAAGATAGACGAAAAGAATGAAGACGGAATGTATCCAATTCGTGTTACCTGTAAAACGATTGTTTCAGGTTCCGACCTTTGCCCATAAATAAATTCACTAGAATAGAATGGGAAACAAATAAAATATAAAGCTCCATGCATATGTACTCTTATAAACGCACGTTTGACGTCATTTGAACACGAAAGAAGTTGAGTATAGAGGCACGAGGCGATAGCCGACTGCCTTTACACTTCTTTCGTGTTCAAATCACGTCAAATGTACCTTTATGGGAGTACATATGCGGTATGTTTTATTTGTTTTATAAAATCAAGGTAGTTTTGAACTTGGCGGGCTTTCCCGGCCAGCTGACGCCATTCTACGCCATTCATGATCTCTGTTCTCTTAACCCTGGTTCCATACGATCGTCTCGATCGCCCCGGTTGCCCAAATTTCTCCAATCAGACTATAGAGATATTTCGAATCGCCCAATCTGATTGGATGGATTCAGGCGATGGGGACGATCGAGACGATGTTATGGAAACCAGGCTGTATATAAATGCACGGAGCCCAGTCAATCAGAGCGTTCGTAGAGGGCACCTTAATTTATAAGAACAAATATAATAACCGTCGTAGCGTTACCTCATATAGTCTCTAGAAATGAAGTGTCTTAGAACGCACCCAAACTCTTTGTTCTATGTTTTTGTTCACGTTTTGCAAACAATTGCTGAACACATTGTACTTTCAGTCAACAGCAGCGTTTCGGTTAAAGGGTATTGGCAATAAAAATTAAGTTTGTCTCATTTGAAAGAACTCGCCAAATGGTATAAGACCACCTTTTGTAATTTTTCTGTATCTTTCTTGTGTTTTGAAATATTTCGACCAAAGACAGCGTGCTGTCCGGAGTGTCCGCCATCTTGTTGTAATATTGGGTCTAATTAACTAGTAAATTGGTGGCGTCACAAGCAGGGTAAACTGATGAAACTACTTCGTGGGTGCCCAAATTTCCACGGAAGGCTTTCTAAATGTTGTGGGTCAATTTAAAATGGAAATAGCGCAACAAAAAATCGAGTTTCTAGCTCATAATGTCATAAGGTTGGCAAAATAAAAATTTCACTTTACCCTGCTTATGTCGTCACATAAAATAATTCCAAGATGGCGGACAGCACGCTGAGTTTGGTCGAAATATTTCCAAAAGCGCAAGAGGGTTGCATAATTTAACGTTTTCTAATCAGGGGGGTTATTGCGTTTTTGTGTTTCAAGTTAGTTATATAATTATGTTTCTTAGCTATAATTAAAGAGAATTAGATTAAAGTAAAGTTGTAAGCAAAAGTCGATCATTTAAGTCCTGCAGGTTCTATGCTGCTCAAAATCTATAGAATCTTGGTCTAGAGTATAGTCATCAAATAACAAAATACGTACCTAATGCCGCCGAAAAATGGTCGAGGTTTCACAGAATCATCGTTATCTAAAACACGCAAATAATGTTAAATATTCTTATCAAATTCATTAATAATTCAGAAAAATGAATATTTAATCAATATCTGTAAATCGCATACAGATTCGTCCTGATTTACATAAACTTTTCCTCAATTTACTTAGCTAAAATCACTGCAACTTGAAAAATAGTTTGAAAACATGTCTATTTAGATGCGTCCATTTGATAAGTACGATAAAGCATTCGCAAGCCGATCTGTATCTGATTTACTACAGCTCACTTGCAGCTCGCCTTGTAAATCAGATACAGATTGCTACTCATGTTTTATCTATTACTTATCTGCTTTGACCTGTTTTTGTCAGAACTATTTACACCAAGTTTTCCACAATGCCGCAGAATCTCGAAGAAGCGCGGTTTTCAAACGCTAAATAAACATTTAATTGTTTGTCTTAAGCCTGGCGCACACGCTACGATTTTCGTCGGCCGATTTTTATCGGCTGGTCAACCGATTAAAATCGGTGTTTACTAAACATGTGTGCCATTTTCATGTAAAAGTTCACATCTTTAGCAACTGGAGCCACCATTTTTACGATCATCAAACCGAATAACTTCAGAAAGAATAATAAGTGATCAGTGAACGATAAAAATGGGTAATCGCCACAACTGGCATGATGTGATTAGTCGGGCAATATCAAACCAAACCAATTTGATATTTTACAACGAAAATCGGCCTTGAAAATTGCTCTGTAATGACACGTAACGATTTTGACCGTAAGCCCTAAATTTAGTCGACCGATAAAATGGGGCCGACTAAACTCGTAGCGTGTGCATGCACCAGGCTTAATTAAAGCTTTCACAGTCAAAAGAAGAGATATCAAACATTACGTTGATGTTATTATCTGAAACTTGAAAATTTCGTTGCATATACAGGCACTTCAAAAAGGGAGGTTACTTTCGGGGCCATTACTTTCAGGTTGCTAGTTTTAGTGTATGTGTTCATTTTATTTGGAACCCTACATTTTGCACAAAATTTCAAAGTGTTTGTTTTATTTGGGATTTATTGACAATTGCAGTTAAATTTTACTTATACTGTATTAATAAAGTATGACAGTGTCTAACTGAATAATGTTAATAAAGAATCGCTAAAACGATCCAAATCCAAGCTAAGTCGAAATTCCCGACTGCTTGGATCGAACTTAATATGTTTGTCGCTATTAACTAAACTTGACGAACTTGTTCACCTGATAAGAAATTGAACTTTGGGCTGGGCCTTTAAAGTAATCATTAAGGTATCGAGATTTTATTATATTCACAATCACGACTCACGACCGGTATACACTTTAAAGAACTTACAAATATTTTACACTAACTGTGACTTGAGTTATACAATTTTTGCACGTTGACACATGTCTCTGAAATCAAACCGTGATTTCAACTGTAAGTTACTGTAATAAATGTATGGTAAAGAACATGTACAGTACATATACTCAACTTTATTATATGATAGGGGTATTTCACAAGAAACTAAAGACACAATACAGTGGCTAGAACCACAATACATCCGGGAGCTGAGTGACGTATTTTCCGTATATCACGCTCGCAAGTGGCATATCGACAAATCTCATAAAGTTTTACAAAAGGAACTAGGCCAGTGATGGCGGATTATGCAAGTATAGGAGGACATTAAGAAACGTTTTATCACATTAAAATTGTTGGAAACAGGGTAGTATATACTATTCTTGGTTTTCATCTGACGTCACGGCGGCCATGTTGGTGCACAGAAACAATGAAAAGGTGGTCATATTGGTGCACAACCTTTATCCTATGGGAATTAATTTAACTCTATTCTTATTCAAACATTTCGTATTGTTATATACCAAAGACTTTCGTTTGCCAATAATGAAATCCTATTGGTCAAATCATGGTCACGTGTTGTCCAACAAACTCAATGTTTCTTTCTGCCGAGGGAAACATTGCACTGTTTCCCTCTGACGTCAACAATGAAGAGGGAAACATTGCATTGTTTCCCTAATCATGCGTTGTTCACGTGAATACACGATTATTGCATCAGATCAAGAACTTCGGACTCTTCGGGCATTTTGAAAAACAAGAGCTTGTTTCGAGCTTGTTTGGTACGAAATAGTCCATTTTCCGAAAGAAAGAATTTCTATACATATCTTCAAAGAAGGTCTGAAAAACACCTGGAGAAATACAATTTGAGTCTGGTGTATTTGTTTAGTTGAACGACTTGAATTGAAATTACGAAGACAAAGTCGAAGTGTTTTGGTAAGTCTTTTCGCCGTTTGCAAGTTTCGAGTCAGTTTTGTATTCTGTATTTTAAAAGTCTTTGGTATATAACAAAACGCTTGTTGACTTTTGCCTCGAGAAACATCGAGTTTTACGGTCCCTCAGGCTTCAATGTCACCCTCGGGCTAAAGCCCTCGGGTGACATTGAAGCCTTCGGCTCCGTAAAACTCGATCTTTCCCTCGGCGCCAGTCAACATGTGTATATTGTTTACCACCATAACGGGGCCACCGATCACGTGAGTGAAAACGATCCATATGTTACCAGTGTCAGTGACCAGATTTGTATTGGTCTTTTTAGTCAGTCAGCTATGTTCTGACACTTTGAGATTCACCAACTGACGTTTTAATAACACAATTCGAGTTAATGGGGTAAATTTAACACGAGGAAACGTAAACTTAGTTCGAGTTAGCCGGGGTTCTACTACATACTGGACTGTAAATCTGTTTTATAATAACTTCTTGTGAACCAAGAGTGCGGTCAGTAGGGGGAAATATCAGACAGAGATCTCGACAGTATACGAACCGCGAGCCTGTACTATTTGACTTTTTTAAACAATATAGTAGACAATACATTTTTAAATAATATATTGTTTTAAATAATATATTGTTGTTTTTTGGGTATTTTTGTAAAAACTAACAAACCCGTAATCCGGACTTGTCCAATACCGGACCAGCACGTGACGCGTATCAACCAATCAGAGCACACGATCTTACCAAAATTAACTTTGGTATAATAATAGTAGAAAAACTAATACTTGCATGGGATGACATACAGTAAAAACTCGCGTACAAGAACCAAGGTTTTTCTAAGTTACTAGTTAACCTAAAAAGGTTCTTATATATTTGGTGTCCAGTGAGAATTTAGGCTATTGCGGTTCTTAAATGGGTTTATATTCCTTTAAGAGGAAAACACTTGTCAGTCAACACTAGAAAAACAGTACCTGTACTCTACACTGGTTGATAACTGTTACTGTTACGAAAGGGAGTCTACTGTGCTCACAGAAACTATATATATTTATAATCAGTACAGAGACAATTATTTGTGTACAGTATATCAAATTTTTATATTGAAATTACAAGAGATTCTGCAGTCTGGTTGTCATATAAAAACAGTTAGTATTATTTTTGCTATTTTTCCTGATTTTCCAAATAAGAAAATGTATTAATTTTTAGGCTCAACAGGTTCTTATATAATGGAGGTTCTTATATAATGGAGGTTTAAATGCCAAAATTTTAGCCTACAGGTTCTTAATCACTAGGTTCTTATATGCGGGTTTTTACTGTATTGAATTTGTGGTAATGAAAAGTCTGATAAATTTACGTTTTAAGATCCAATCTGGACAAGTAATAAGAGGTGGAACTTCAATGCCTTCTGACTGTGAATCAAACTCTGAAAATGTCCTTAGTCACCAGCGCTTTAACCGACTGAGCTACAAAGGCCGTTACCGAGAACTTGGCCAGAAGTTGAGTAAATATGTGGTGATAATACCGAATAAAGGTGCTGTTTACATGGAGGCGAGACAAGACGGTTTGCTCAAAAAGGATATGTCGCAATTGTCCATTCTGAAAACATTCCCATATAAACCCGAGATAAAGAACGACTCGTCCCGCTTACTTGTCCCTTCCCGGCTCTCATGTAAACATAACCCCTAAAGTTAATGGGGATATATATTGCTGAAAACAATTGCATTTACACTCAATCAATGGAATGGGATATTGACGTAATGGTATAGCAAAAATCTGTCTGCAGTGTTATACATTTTCAGACCCAATTGGAACCAATTACAAGAAACGCAACTTCCAGATGGGAACCAAACTAGTTATCACACTCAAAATTTCCCTTCACCACAAAACTTCAAGATATTTATTTATGTGTATTCATTATAAATGTATTAGATCAATGCGGACTCACCTGAACCACTTCGTGCTTCTTCCAACGTGCGATTCAGCTTAGCCTGGACAATTTCTTGAAGACGTTCAATAACCTCCGGTTTCGTTATTTCTAAAAAAGAAGATTTTTGAAAATTAGGAAAATATCTTATTCTTTCTTTGTAAAATATTTAAACATTTCAATATTGGCATTCCTGTATTAACTTCAACTTATTATTGTGACTATTTGGTAGTTACAAGAATGAACGTGATGGAATCGAACCAGCGATTCTGGGAGTCGACAACATGCGATGCTTGATTTAGGGGATGTTTACATAGATATAATCAATAGACATAGATATTAAATTTAACTCACCTAATAGAACCGATTCATCAGACAAATCGATTTTGAATTCGCCTCTCGCTTTTGATGTTTTACTGCGTCGTCTAGTCCAACGAGTGTTGTTATTGTTGCTACTGCTACTACTGCTGTTGCTACGACTACGAATATTTCGTGAGCTTCGTCTTCTGATACTAGAGCTTCGTGATCGATGTCTACGGTGTGTTCTACTTTCCTTGTCACGTGACTTGTCACGAGTCCTATCACGAGATCTAAGCTCCGTCGACCGTTTACCGTCCGGGCTACGACAACGCAAAGAACTCGAGTATTTTGTACTACGGCGATCAGATGTCTGCCTTTCACTCCTTGTTATCGAGCGTCTCGTGGAAGAACGGCGATCCTCTTCTCGATGGCGTGAACTTGAGCGACGTCGGCGGTCCTTACGGTCAGCGCTTTCTTTTTCACGCCGTGTGCGATCGCGAGACGAGTCACTTTTATTACTTGGTCGACTTCCTGAGTTTTCTGTACGCGAGCTCCGGGGTTTTCCCCGGCCACGTTCCGTAGTAGACGTCACCTTCGACTTGTGCGAATCAGAATGCGCGTCTGATCTGTTATTCCTTTTCGTTCTGGCGGCTCCCCGTTCGTAACTAGAATAGCCTTCTCGGGACAAATCGGCATCCGACGCCAACCTTCTACTTTTCGCGCTGTCCTCGTAGTTTAGATCAGACTCTTCTGATGAGATGGAACTCAACTCTAAAGCTTCGTCACTGTTTCGATATTCAGACACAGTACTCAACCCTGACAAACTAATACCATCACTATCTACAGAGCACGCACGCCTCGAGTCACGGTCACTGAATCCCAACGAGGAAATTGGACTACACGATCCTTCATGTTCGGGGGTTGACATTTCGTAGGTTTGAGAAGTTGAAAATCCTACAGCTTCTTCAGAATCTTCCTTCTCACTCTCCACCATAATTTCACTAACTTTTTTCTCATAGCCGTATTTCTTACCTAAAAAAATAGACGACACCTTATCAGGTTGTAATCAGGTGCATATTTTGCAGGAAGTTTTGCTATGCTATGCTATGCTATGCCATGCCCATGCTAGCTCATGCATGTTCATGGACATGTTCATACCCATACCCATACCCATGTGCATGCCCATATTCATGCCCATGCCCATGTTCATGCCCATGTTCATACCCATGTTCATGCCCATGTTCATGCCCATGCCGATGTTCATGCCGATGTTCATGCCCATGTTCATGCCCATGTTCATGCCCATGTTCATGCCCATGTTCATGCCGATGTTCATGCCGATGTTCATGCCGATGTTCATGCCCATGTTCATGCCCATGTTCATGCCGATGTTCATGCCGATGTTCATGCCGATGTTCATGCCCATGTTCATGCCCATGCCCATGCTCATGCTCATGCCCATGCCCATTTTCATGCCCATGTTCATGCAGCATGCCCATGTTCATACACATGTTCATGCCCATGCTTATGCCCATGTTCATGCCCATGCTCGTGCCCATGCTCGTGCCCATGTTCATGCCCATGTTCATGCCCATGCCCATGCCCATGTTCATGCCCATGCCCATGCCCATGTTCATGCCCATGCCCATGCCCATGTTCATGTTCATGCTCATGCCCATGCTCATGCCCATGCCCATGCCCTTGTTCATGCCCATGCCCATGCCATGCTATGCTGTGGTTTGGTTTCGCCACTTACCGTGCCTGGAACTCCCTCCGGATTCATTTGCGCTACCACTTGACTGTTTACCCATCCAGTTCGATGATTTGTCCTGTGAAGTATCTTGGTCAAGGGATGCTTTTGAAACTGGGGCGGTACCATGCTCGAGCTCCGAAACAGCACTGATAATTTCGGGAATAACTTTAATCTCAGGTGATTCTGTGGGTGCAGTGTTTGTAGTCGTTATTTGAGGACTGGCAGGTTTTACAACAGGCACATTAAGAAATACATCTGGATAGCGTTTCGTATATCCAAATCCAGACGTCATCTTCATATCGGAAGGAATCTCGCTCAAGTTGGTTTTCTGCGTCTCTTTTGACGATTCGTCAACTGTACTTGCATGCTCGGAGAACGACTGAGCAGTTTTTGGTGACCGGAGTAACGAATGATTCGAAGGAGAGGACATTCGGTTGCTTGGTTTATGTGGCGTTGTTGGACTAGCATATTGAGACATTACGTGCGGCGTAGAATTCACAGAAGGTAAACAGGAAGGTACTACAGGGCTTAGCGTAAGCGGTGTTTCCGCTGTTTGGGGTGTAATCGATTCCGAAGATGTTGATCGAGCTGAAATAAGAGATGTATCAGGAGGAAAAGGAAACCAACTTGGACCAGTACAAGATACGCCTGCGTTGTTTTGTGCACCTGGAAAAGAATATCCCGATCGTAGTTCGGTAGAAGGCAACGTCGCTGACTCGTTCGTTGTTACCTGCAGTCGAGGAGATTTACGATGCGGTAGTCTGTTCGAGACTGTAAGAGTAGGGATGGGAAATGCTTCCAACGACGAATTTTCAGCTTTACTGAATACTGAATTGTCCGATTTACTACATATAAACATATCCTCTCCTTTAGTCTCAGATATTGAAATGCTGGGTAACTCAGCTGTCGTAGAAACTGATATCGTTTCTCGACGTGGAGAAATATCTAGCGACATTTCGACAGGGGAGCATGACTTTGACATATCTTTACCTCCCTCTAGTCTTGTCTTACACATAGCGGAAACAGTCAGCGGTTTACGAACAGACTGCTTGGAAGTCAAAGTCTGAGCATCCTGTCCTGTTATCGATAGTGTTTTTCCTGGAGTAAGTGGGGACACGGTAGTTAAGGTGGCACGTGTCGTTACCGGTGATGGTTGCAGTCGATGACTCGATTGCGAGGACACCGCACCTGGTACACCCGAGGAATTTGGGTGCGATGGGGAGGTTATGGAAACAGTCGATACATGCGATGGAAACGGTTCGCATTTCAAACGCTTCACTACAGGAAACAATTCAGACAATGTATCTTTACTGCCCTCGATTAACATATCCGCATTCGTTCTTCTAGCTGTCGTACGCAAGGAAACAGTTTCTGGTGGAGTTGCAGACAAAATAGACGTTGCCTGTGATGGCAGTTGAACGTTAGTTAACTGTTCAAGGGCAGTATTTGATTTAAACAATGGGTCTTCATTTCCTACTTCTGTTAAAACTGGCGGCAAAACTGCATCCGATGCACTTTCGAAAGAAACACAGGTTGCATGGGACAATCGATGCTTTTCAGACAACGTTCCGCCATTTTTCCCAAGAGCAACGCTTTCACTACATGGTATAGATCCATGCGCGTGGAGGTGTAATGTAGAAGTTATACCAGGCGGTGTCCCAATAATCTTATCTGACAGTGGTGTCGGACAAACGGTGACATTGCACGACTCGGCAGTAGACACGAACGGTTCTTGCGTTTGTTTAGGTTTTTCTAGTAGTTTCGAGGGCGGCGATAGTGCAAAGGAATTCTTCCATTTTGTCTCAGGTGATGTCCCATGAGACACGAGTCCCATGGTGGGTATCGCAATTGACTTCTGCGATAGTTTAAGTTTATCAGACGGATACTTCGCCTGCACCAAAGAAGGCGACGGAGAAACTGGGGGTGACTCCTCTTTTTCAGAGGATGCCGCGGCACGCGAGAGAGATAGTGTCTTGCCAACAATAGCTGCAATTGATCCTTTTAATTGCGTCCACTGAATACCTTGAAGTTTTTCTGTCGAAAACGGCAAAGGTGTATTTGTAGCTGCAATCGTAGGTGAATTATTTACAGATGAAACAGTTGATAACGAATTGTTACTATACGATTCTAATACTGTTTCACGTCGATCCTTAGTTGTCGGAGAAACATGAAAGTTCAGAGGGAAAACGGGCGATGCTTGGACAGGAGATCTCGTTGTAGTTACAACCGGGGTAGTTGCCGCTGTTCCAACACTTGCCAATCGTTTTGATGAACCGACACTGGGACTACTGGACTTCGTAGCAGATATAGTTTCGCATAAGGAAGTATTGTTCGGTCTTTTGCACAAGGATGCAATGGGCGGATACTGCACCAGCATGTGCCTTAAGGGCGAGCTCGATGCCCCAGTTCCCGTATTTTGGAAAGAAGAACGCGACTCGCTTTGCATCCCTGACACAGCAGATGCCACAGAACAAGGCTGCGTGACGTTGTAGCTTGAGACTGTAGATGGTGCGCTATATGGCATAACAGGCGCTGAACTTATGGCTGTCGCTGTCCACACCGTCGCATTGTCTGATGGCTTAGTTGTACGAAAGCATGCAATGTTACTCACTGAAGACGGAGATGGCGCAGTTTGGCGGCCGTGGTTCGGGGACATGACGTTTAAGCCAACGGTAGAAGAAACTTTAACAGGCAATAATGAATTCACCGACAAAAGTGACCTGGGTGGAGGTGTGGCAGGTGGTGGTGGAGGAGGTGGAGGGGGAGGTGGAGAGGGAGGTGGAGAACTGAGGGCGGTGAGAACGAACGATGCCAACGAATCAGACAACTGCTGAGTGACAGGTTTTGTACGTGACACAGTGGTCGCCGAAGTTGACGCAACAGGCGATTTAGCGTTGCTTTTCAAAGACATGCCAGGAATGGTTGATGGCGAAACCTTGTTTAACACAGTGGTCACCGAAGTTGACGCAACAAGCGATTTAGCGTTGCTTTTCAAAGACATGCCAAGAATGGTTGATGGCGAAACCTTGTTTAACACAGCGGTGGCCACAGTTGACGCAACAGCCGATTTGGCGTTGGTTTTCAAAGACATGCCAGGAATGTTTGATGGTGAAACCTTGTTTAACACAGTGGTTGCAGAAGTTGACGCAACAGGCGATTTAGCGTTGCTTTTCAAAGACATGCCAGGAATGGTTAATGGCGAAACCTTGTTTAACACAGTGGCCGCAGAAGTTGACGCAACAGGCGATTTAGCGTTGCTTTTCAAAGACATGCCAGGAATGTTTGATGGCGAAACCTTGTTTAACATAGTGGCCGCAGAAGTTGACGCAACAGGCGATTTAGCGTTGCTTTTCAAAGACATGCCAGGAATGTTTGATGGCGAAACCTTGTTTAACATAGTGGCCGCAGAAGTTGACGCAACAGGCGACTTAGCGTTGCTTTTCAAAGACATGCCAGGAATGTTTGATGGCGAAACCTTGAGCTTATCATTCGCAGACGCAACTCTGGGAGCCGGTGAAGTAGGGGTTGCAAATGGCGTTGTCAATATAGCCGTACTAGGCGCCGTAGAGGTCACTGTTACGGGCAATTGCTGCTTTGCACAAGTCGTTGATGAATTAGAAGCCGTCAAAGTCGTCGAGACAGTTGTCACCGTAACTGGTACTGTAGGCGACACTGTACAAACAGAAGTTGATGGCGATGTCACCGCTGATACAGTTATTAGAGTACCAGCCGTAGTGGTAGTGGTGGCGGGTGACCGTTTAGTTGACTGCGCAAATAAAGCTGTCAGACGTGACGATAAACGAGATGGCTTAGGCGCAAGGCGTTCTGGACATGAAACATCTGTCGCCGTTGTCATGGTATGCGATGTCGTTGGCTCACTAGCCTCAGGAACTACTATAACCTTTCCATCCAGTCTGCTAAGAGCTTTAGAAGAAAAAGGTGAAATCTTTGTACTGCTGTCTGACGACGCCACTTCGACTTCAGTTGGACTACAGGAGTTGTCGGTCGAAAATTTAAACCCCAAACGGGGATCCAAAAAATGTCTGGTAATCAAATTACTTTGTGTTCCGGGTGATGGTCGATTTACGAGCAAGGTATCAAAAACGGCAGGGTGGCTTAGCACACGAGGAGGCGACTTAAAAACCTCCTGATCTTTCATCACGGAGGTAACAATCTTTGTACTGTCTTTCGTTCGCGATTCCGGTGAAGTATGAGGTGAGTCTTTAGAGGAACTATGCTCGGTGTCTTTACTGTTCTCCTTGTCGTAACTCGAAGTGTCCATCTTGACGTTTGCTGCTGTGTCGTCGTCAGCATGCGTCTTAATCTGTTGAAATTGGATTTGTTGAAGTTCCTTTCGTATATCTCTTATGACAGCAGCTTCAGCCACAGGATCTGCGCTAGTTTTGCTCATTCTCTTGTTGTATGAAAGAATCTCTGAAACAAAGAAAAAACAATGTTTCTCCAGTTTAAACTTTGCATGTGATACTGATAACTGATAGAGTTTGATTGAAATTATCTTTAATGAGGAAACCTGATCACTTATACAGTGGTTTTCATCAGGGACCTACACTATTCTAATTCTATAAAACTAATTATGCTTAAATCTAAAATAAGTATCACATGCAATATATATTAAGTAAACTTTAAAACTAATATAAAATATGTATACATGGATCATCAGTTGATAAAAAGATTTAAAAGGCTTTCTTAAAAACATGGAGTTCCTTAATAGATCTTTTTAAGTTCAATACTGTTCCAATCATCAGAGAAAATGAGAAATAGACACCTTGCAAACTAGTTCCTAGTCCTCTTTTCTCTCGCTAACTCATTTTGATAACGTCACAGAATAGGAGAACCGAGAGAACTAGCGGAAAATGCATTCTCGTTCCCAGAGACCCTTGGCTGTAGGGACGAGATTGCTCCTGCTCGTCTATAAGATTCTAACAAAAGATCATGGAGGTTCTAGTCAAGCTGCTTTTTAAGAGCAGCAAACGGGTAAGTTTCTTTATGTTCAGACGTAGGTTTCATTACGTAAGTTTCGTTAAGTTGGTACATACGATGGTACTAATTTATCTTCAAGTAAAATGTATTTAACTTTATATAGTAAGTTGTGGTAATTGAACCATCGAAGGTACGATTGTGGAAGGTCGCTAGGGGGAGAGCTACTGTAACTTGAGGTCAATGTTGGGGACAGGGGGGTGGGGGAATAGAACATTTTAAATTAGTAAGGAATTGAAGGATCATTTGTATGAAACGTTTCAACGAATAAACGCACTGATTGTAGGCTAATAGAGTATCGTCGAGCTGCTATTTATAGTAGCAACTGCAGACAATCAAACCGAAATTGACTTTCAAATAATTGCAAATGAGCCATTCTATTCTCCGGACTGCAAGTAAATGAGTAAATTTTCAACGAGACACGAGGCCCAGTCGCGCTGACTATTACACACAGAAAGCGGGGGGAGATGTCTTCTTCTTTTTCTATAGTACAAGACAAAACAATGCGTAAAATCGCACAAGACTTAAGAGTCGGATGTGTAATATTGTGTTGTTTTCTAATGTTAGCTTTATTTAATATCAACACTATGAGACATTTAGTTGATTGCTTGCTTGCACGCTCGCTTCAGTCTATGATTACTCGTATTAGTACTGGTACCTATATATTATTCTTATGACGTCATTATAAATGTTATCAATGTTACGTCACTACAGGATGTTGCCCAGAAAACAAATTGTCAAGATTGTTACTTGTGCAAAGAATAGCAACTGTTTCGTCAGATATATCATCATTTGTTTCAGTGTCTAATCTTTCAGCTGACCCCCAGAGTCAGCTAATCGGCAACACTATCTAAGGTCGATTAAGCTTAAGGGGGAGTTTACATGAGGCCGGCCTGAACTCGGACCGGCCTGAATTTTGCATTTAGGTGTTTGTTTACATGAGGCCGGCCTTGAAAATATATAGGCTTGGTTTCGCTGTTGCTTCAAGATTTGTGTCAATTGCCTTACAGCTCGTGACCGCCGGAGAATCATTATTTTATGTGGATTTGACACCAATCTCATTTAAAACAACGTATTGAGTTTGAGAGGTGAAAGAGCTGCTTCAGTTCGGTCTAGTAGGCAACCTGAGATAAGGCCGGCGTGAACTGAATCTCAGGCCGGACTCATGAAAACGATCTATAGCAAAAACACTACAACCGACCCGAAATCAGTCCGGCTGAGTTCGGGCCGGCCTCATGTAAACACCCCCTAAAGCTGATTTTGTGAAGCGAGGAAAACCGGAGAACCTGGAGCTTAACCCTGAAAACACAGGAGAGAACCGGTACTTGCACGAGTCTCATCCGACATGCGGTTGCCCATCCAACTACTAAGCCCGTTTAACGGAGCTTAACTACAGGCCTCAGTAGTGAAAGACAGCGCGCGCCATCTGTGCTTCACTAGATTGTGGTAAAAGTTATAATTGGATTGAAAATAGCTTCAAAATCATTTTGTTTCCTTTCGTTTATAACTAGCCTACGTCCCTTTTCAAATTGTCGGTTGGTTAAGGTTTCTAGTACAGTACCTTCTTTGGGTATTTTTTTCATAAGCAATACATGAAGAACGTCTGGATAATATTGATCAGTTAGACCTAGGAAGTATAAAAAGACTACCATCAAAACAACAAATACTATATAAAAGGCTAAACTGTTTGGATTACACCTATTATTCGGGCTACCTGTGGTAGGCCGAGTCTAAGGTTTCGTCTCGGGGAGGGGGGTCCCCTCGCCATTTTGCATTTTTGCACTTTTTACTTTCACTACTATTCATACTTCCGGTGAGTTGTTAGCCGGGTGATGGAGGGAGGCCCTGAGGCATGTTGTAAGCTCTTTGCTCCTTTTGCTTTTGGAGTTGGACAAAAAGTTGAACAGCTTTGCCTTTTCATCAAGGTGTTCTTGCACATTGTTGGTAGATTTCGAAATAGACTGACTGGCTTTGTAGTTTAATAGCGGTCAGATGTGGCTGACAACTGTCTTATTGTCTTAATCGTAAATATGTTCATTAATGTGAAGTAGGCACCACATTCAGCCTTCGATCTGATCTTCCTCGGCCCTCTCGCACCTTTGCTCGCGCGGTATAGAGTATCTTCGCACTTTGCCAGTAGCCCGAGTGAACGCCTGACTCAGGCGTCTTGTTTATAAAGTAAAAACAGTGCAATGCGCAGGTTGTGCACTGCGTATATAACAAACATGAAGCGTAAAATAATAACCGAGATGGCACTTGAAGTTGTCTTACTATACCTAAACGGTGTGTAAAATCACATGTCGGAATAACATAAATGTGAGCATCGGATTCTGGAAATTCGGCAACACCAGCCTGCAGGAAAAAATAATGGAAAACCATTAGCTCACTACCTAGCAATCGGACAGACTGCTACTAGCAAGCCATCTATCTTTAGCATATACCTCGCAGGTGAATAGTGCTTTGCACGCAATCTGATTGGTTCCTCTAGCTCGGGATATCCTGCACTATTCACCTGCGGGCAAAACAAATGGCGGCCAGTTTAGCTTTGTGTTTACCGAAGCAGGATATTTTGTTGATAAACAAGGCTGATGTAGTAGAATAATGAGAAAAGTCAACAAAATTAGGCAGAGGAGTGTCCACAGGTATGTTTCTTTACAATTTTCTAGCCATTAATATATTCAAAAGTTGTAAAAACTGTTTTGTCGACAAATATCGAGTACGCCAAGTGAAGTTGCTAGCGGCCGTGTCTTGTATGAAAATACCGAAAAATATAAGAATATTAAACTTATTTCATTTATGAGGTATGTGCTAAAACAATTATTCACCTATTCAATTATTCCAGCACTATTCACCTCCACTTCGGTGAATAATTGTTAAATAACCGACAGATAGTGGCGTCTTCGTACGGTGCTCGTAACCAGTACGATATAGACGCGTGGCTTGTTTTTACCTTAACCCTTTACTGGCCAGGTTTCCGGGAGCTCTCCCTAATTGACTAGTAAAATCGTCTGCGTTAGCCAGAGTAAAATTGTCTGGCGTTAGCCAATCAGAAACCTTAGTGAAGGTAGGTGTCAACCCAAGAGAGATGCTTCGCCTAAGTCTAAGAATGCACCAGAACCAAATTTTAAAGTTCCAGCTGAAACTGAAAGTGGCCAAAACAAAACAATTCTGATCGGAACCAAAACACTTTTTTGCACATTAGTTAACTCTACTATTTTGTTTGGGTGGAAAGGATGTTTTGTGTGGTCAAATTTAAACATTTTTATGGTTTGTGTGGTTAAATTTAAAAGCTTGGTTCTTTGTCGTAGTAATTAAAATAAATAAATTTCATGAAAAATCTTAAAGTCATGACACCTCTTGCAATTCTTTAACTAAGGAGTTCAACATGCACGTCATTTTCATTACATAGTTAGCCTACTAAAAAAATTTGGTTTTGGCCGAACATGTTTTAGGAGTTGCGGCCGAAAGCAGAACTAAGCGAACACTCTAATCTATTTTTTCTCGTGACAAATATATTGTTTCAGGAAAACTGATTAGTTCAGCCGCAAACTCTTAAAGGTGATATCCAGCGCGTTCTGCGCATGTACGAAACTGATGTTTACTTCTTCGTTTACAAAAATATATACTGATACCAACACCGCGGAAAAACGTCTGCGCATGCGCGTGATTCGAGCACATTGCACGCGTCAAATTTGTTCTCAAAGATGGCGGTTGAGGAAGTTTACTCGGTTTGTGTGTGAATTTGGGAAAGTTTAAAGCACAATTTTTTGCGATCGGAGGACAAAAAAGGTTTGCATTGATTCTAAAGAGGTAGGTTTATATTCCAAACCTTTTAGGATTGATATTTAATAACGATTTTCTTCAATATTATACTTTACATATTTACATATATTTACATTTTGAATTTAATAGAATCATTCATCACTTTCAATTCAAGGAAGATACTTCACAAAGGTGACTGTACACAAATTTATTGTCTGGCTTATTCGAGCCTTTATCCAAGCAAGAAGATTTTCCAGATTCTGCTTGGGTGCCATCGAAACAGTTGCTCCAGTGTGTGTTCTTTTATGTTTTACGAAATGTTTTGATACAAACTTTTTGACTATGCAAGCGTTTGCCTTGTGTTTTGTTGGATAACTTTTTTTGCGTAGCATGCATAATTTTTGCGTTGACTATATTTAAGGGTAATGATTTACTCTACAATTTAAGCGTGTGCAAATGCTTAACTCTTTGATAGTTTGCTTAACTCTTGTGTCTTAAGTTCGGTATTCGACAATTTTTCAAGAAATGTTCGCACGCCTCCCGGTCTAAAACGACAATTTTTAATTTAAATTCTGTTTCTTTTTAGATTTTAAATGTTAGAAAACTTTTTATTAATGTCCAAACTACCCGTCTAGTGTATTTTTTTGTTTGTTTCACTTACCTTGAATAATTAAAAGCCATGTTTTTGTTTACGAAGATGGGATTTAAATTCCCCGCCATTTTTTCTAGTACACGCGCATGCGCAGACGTTTTTCCGCGGTGTTACTGATACCTTATTCAAGATTGTAAGCTTTTCTTGCTTCCTCTTCATCACTTGTACCGAAAACAAAACATTTTCAGAAGAAATCCGAAGAGATATCTTCGTTGAATTGCTTAATTTTCTGCCATGTTGCTTCGAATGGTTTACACAGAGCTGAGTACTTCATGTAATTATCTACGAATGTCATGTTTTGAGGTGCTCAAAACAAAGATGGCGGATCATGCGTAGAACGCGCTGGATATCACCTTTAAGACTCTTTCCTCCGACTATCGCAGAAACTGGTTCGCAGTGAGAAAAAAACAAGCAGTACGAGTTCTTTTTAATTAGATGCAATTACACAAATCGCTGCGAGTCATTTTCTACGATAACGGGAAAGGAGACTATCAGAAACTCCTTCCCAGCATCCAGTTTGAAAAACGAAATCCTGCTGAGAATATGTGTAACAAAACGTCAAAAGCACTAAAAAGTAATTTATAGAAATAAATTTCAAGGTCTATCTTACCAGATTTCTTCCTTTAAAATAACTTAACAGTTTAGCAAGTTTGGTGTTACTTTTATCCTGAGATCTGATTTCACAACAAAGATACATCGTTCTGTTATCAAAAGCTACATAGGCAAAGAAAGAAATACAAACATAATATATATCTGTAAGTAGAATCTGTCACTGTATCTGTCAGTAGAAACGCAATGGTAAAAAGTGAGTTCGGTCACAGGCAGCCCCCCAAACTAAATTATGCTTCCTACGGCCTTGAAAAGAACACACGCAAGTGCTGCAATACCTAAGTGAGTATCGCCTGTATTTTAAAAGCTCACTCACACTAATCAGTGGCCCCACTCATTGAGTCTCCACGCATGCCCTCACTGAGTATGAGACTACACTTTGAGTGTAGTCTCATACTCAGTGAGGGTGAGTGGAGACTCAAAGAGTGATGAGTTGCACTTATTACTCGGGCTACCTATGGTAGGCCGAGTCTAGGTTTCGGCTCGGTTTTTCCTTTTTTGGGGTGTCACGATCTTGAATTTTTGCACTTTTTACTTCCGCTAATATTCATACTTTGGGTGAGTTGTTAGCCGTGTAACTGAAGTGGACTGAGTGAGGCCGTGAGGCATGTTGTAAGTTCTTTGCTCCTTTCGTTTTTGGAGTTGGACAAAAAGTTGAACAGCTTGGCCTTTTGATCAAGGTGTTCTTGCACGTTGTTGGTAGATTTTGAAAGTGACTGGCTGACTTTGTATTTTAAACAGCGATCAGATGTAGCTGACAACTGTCGTGCTCGTAAATATGTTCACCAGTGTGAAGTATGCATTCGATTCAGGCTCCGCGTACTTGCCAGTAGCCAGAGTGAACGCCTGACCCAGGCGTCGTATTGAATGGTTAGAGAGCGAGTGTAGTCTCATACTCAGTGAGGGTGAGTGCATGGAGACTCATTGAGTGTTGAGTTGCACTTATTGAGTGTGAGGGGCCACTCATTGAGTGTGCATGAGTGAGCTTTTAGAATACAGACGTAAATCTGTATGCCACGCTCGCGACGCTGCACTCATCTTTTACGCAATGAGTAGGGCACTGTGGACCAGAATACAGAAAAAAGAACAACAAAAGCTTGGAACAAAAATCAAAATCCCTTGTGTTTAACTATAACAAATTGTTTACCTTTGCATTTCCCAGAAAGGACAGGCAGATGTGTAAAAATAGGTGAGGGAAGTAGTGGTTGTAACTTCTCGTGAGCAACCTTCGCTTTAACATCTATATATTTACCACTAAAAGACGAGGAAAAATGGAATGAAATACTAAACATTTTTGTCAACAGTACAAGATGGTTTAAAACACGGAATAACGCCTACAATATACTACAACATTTATATGGTACACTACTGATTTGAGTCATTTTGGTAATGGAAATGAAATTAGGATTTAATACCTAAATATTCACACTTTTAATAAAGCAGAAAACCGTCTACGCAATATAAACCATTATTATATATGGCTTTCTAATATCCTGTATGAGTTCTAATTGATCAGTGCACGCCATAAAAATGCGTATCCGAACCACGATCTGTCTTTTTCCGTATTTTGATACAATAAGTATAGAAAAACGTAAAAGAGTCAGACGAATTTAATTGTTAGAATTTTATTCGACGAAATTGCTACGTATAACTCCATTAAATTCGACACACGAATTAAATTCGTCTTGGCAATTAAATTCGACAGACAATGCGACAATATAATGCGTGTTCGAGTTGCACGATGAGTTATCGTCGCGCCGAATTACTAGTTAATTTTTCTCTTCTGTCTGTGATAATTCGGTGCCATGTTTTCAGGGAATCGTTTTCAGGCTCAACGCCTCCAAGAAAAAAACAATTAAATTCGACTGAAATTCGACGTTTAACTCGACGTCGCATTTACGTCGCATTACCGACGAACTTAATTCGAATTAAATTCGTCCGAATTAAATTCGTCTAAAGGTAAAGGTCTTTAATTAGAATACATCAAACATGTATCTTTACAATCAAATTACTCCTAAGGATTTTTCAAAGTGGCCGTGTCGAGGCATATCAAAGGCGCTTTAAGCAGCCGCCATACGACACAGTTCAGACCACGGATCCCAGATAAGCCCTAGGTGTTGATTTTACGGAGGGAGGAAAACCCGAGTGCGACGTTTAGCGTAGCCCTTACAAAAACCGTGTCACTTACATTGGAAAAGGTAATTCGTCGTTAGAAAAACAAACCAAATCAGCTGTGGAGAGAACATTTTCTTTATTTTTGACGACACCTGACCAAATTGCTCTACCATGTCTTGCATAATCTGAATACATTCTGCCTAATGAGACAAATATTTATATTTCTTTAGGATGCAAATAACAGTCGAACCAACAGAAAATGTACATATTTACATAATAAATATATTTGTATAATAATTTTATTATAAATATTTACATATGAATACTAACACCAAACTTACAAAAACAACTTATCAAATTTATTAAAAAATCATGAAGAAAATTCAAAAGAAATAAATATTTAATCAATATTTGCATGTAAATCGCATACAGATTCGTCCTGATTTACATAAACGTTTTCCTCAATTTACTTAACTAAAATCACTCCAACTTGAAAAATAGTTTGAGAACATGGCTATTTAGATGCGTCCATTTGATAAGTACGATAAAGCATTCGCAGCCGATCTGTATCTGATTTACTACGGCTCGCTTGCAGCTTGCCTTGTAAATCAGATACAGATCGCTGCTCATGCGTTATCTATCACTTATTGGATTAACTAGACAAACCAGAGCAAGCAGTGCAAATACAACTCAGCTGCGATATCAGCTCTGAGAGTGTTTAAGTGTATATGAGAGCGAATATCGCAGAACTATCAACATATCTAAACATGCAATACTTGAAAGCCATTTGTCTAAGTGTGTGTTGTACTGTTATAGTAGTTACGATAAAAATCTTACCATCGGTTATAATGCTTGCACTCTTTGTCGACTCCAAATCATTCTGAAATCAAAAAGGTCTACTATCAATTTTAAACCCAACCACATAACTAGATTTTAAATTGTATTAACAGTCAACATCAACAATCAAGACTGCATGTTTAAAGTAGTAATAAGGTTATCCAATATTGCCTCGTAAAAACCTTCCATCGCGCTCCTATTATAATGTAATCACAATGTATCGTACAACCATTTAAAGTTAACTGTTAATCGAAACTGTGCAGTACATCTAATTATATGAGAAACAGAACTAGACAACTATTCTAGGTACCAAAAGTAAAAACAAGTGTGCTAGCCTGCAAAGTTTAAACTCAATTAAAAACTTTAATTTACCTACAAAAACATGTTGGCCATTTTGATTTTTTTTAAATCTCCTGGTATAGAAGAGCAGGGAAATTTGTTACCGCTATTGAGAAATACAGCAGGCTCATTGAGTTAAGTGGCTGTTTACATCGTATATTTGAAAATGTGAAGAAGACATAACCACCAAGATGTTTGCAATATTTACTAACTATCTGTCGGTTAACCAGAACTTTAACATATGTCGATAATTTCCTGGGAACACGGACTTTGTTCTGAGATTTGAAAGGGGATATTTCAAGTGGCAGGTTATATAAATATTGGAAGATGAAATAGCGGTATGAGAAACCACATTAGAGCCCAATCGGTGGGGGATGGCTGATCGACTATATCGTAAAATTTACCTTTTGCTCCAAAATGTAATTACCGATTCATGTTTATCCAAGTTCTGCTCTTGATATCTGAGAGGTATTTAGTAATGGGAAAATTGCCGTTGGTAGGTAAATTATGTATTCATACCTTTCATCTGACGGCTTGTTTACTAGTTAATGCTCTCTGTGAAACGAACTTAGATTTTGTCTTATGTCGAGCAAGACCTCTTACCTGCCACAATGTTGTGCTAAATTTATGTATAATTCCGATCGTACATATAAATATATAATCATTTTTTTTGTCTTGCTCAGATCTTACAGTGAAGTTTGACTTGTCTATGCTACTAATTTCAGTGTGACGACGACATGCAAATATTGTTAATTTCTGCAAAGTTTGCCTTTTGCTCCAAAACGAAAATCATGTGATTTCATTCTCTGGTTGTATGGGAACGCATTGTTGGTAGATGTTTACCGTTAAAAATTGCCGTTGATCCCTCATTTCGTCTTCGAAACCATGCGTTTGTCGCTGTTATTATACGGCTGTCATTCTGGACATGCCACACGTTTATAAATATATTGTTTGGCTTTCGACATTCCGCGTATTTTCTTTATTTTATTTACAATTTCTATTACAGGCTATGCATGTAGCTTTTGTCGAGACCCTTGTACATTTCAAAATGCAGAAAAGCAACGATATTAAATAGCAAACCTTTTCCTGGCCATCCGACCGCCATATTTGTTTACACTGAATTATCTTTGGAAAACCCCAGTGGAAAACCCGCACTAGACTTGCGGCTGAAGCATGCGCAGACAGATTTCCCTGCTCCTCTGGTATAGGCTTTAATGTGATGAGTATTGAGTATTTAGTTTTGCAAAAATCTAATTTTCACGTCAAAGTTCATGTATTTCACCAGGAACTATACGTATTTTAGGCTTACATGGCCGCTATGTTTGACTTCAATCTTTGCCCGGTGAATGGACAGCAGATATCACTCCAGTTATATATAGAGCTCACTGGTATAAAACAGTCGGCTATTTAAAACTCTTTCATTTAGAAGTGTATTTTTCACAGCTAGCTCGAAAGACTCTCAATTAGGTATATCTAATCTTTTGGAGCAATTTTATTAACCTTTTTCAACAACCGTTTATCTTAACAAATCAATACACAGTGAATTTATTGAACGAGATCAAAAACGAAGAATTTCGTAAGTTCATTGACATAATTTTATTTTGTTTTTCCTTCACAAATTAATAAGGAGTTTTTAAAATAACGCTGACCATTCCAGATCTACTACAATGCAGTATTTTCCTCTTTGAAATCTTTTCTAGTAAAAGCCATCTGAAAATTACAATCAGTCAATCACACTGCATACGTCCTCCTTGGTCAGGGTCTTATCTCTACTTCACTGTCCCACCAGGTCACCAGCTGGGCGAGCTGTGGATGCAAAGATAACCTGCTAGCTCATGGCTACCTTTTTAGATGTTGCCACTCCGCGAGTTTCCCCCGGCACTACTGCCGCCCCAAACATGCACAAACTCCAAAATATGGCCAGCTGAGCGAGCTGTGGATGAAAAAAAACAAACGTGGAGAAGCGAACTCCAACTGTGAAACAACCAACGACTTACATTATTATTATTAGTTGCAACGCTCCACGTTGACAATTCTCGGTATTGTAGCGAAGTTGATATGATCACAAATTGAATAACAGCATAAGGACAACATTGTCTTGGTCTTCGTCGATGAATGTCATCCCCATCATACATGAATTCATAAAAATAGTACTAGTAACAAAGAAACAATGAAAAGATTTGTCGTAGATGATCAAAGTAAATTGGTATCGTAAAGTAAATGCGAATATTGTATACGATTAATCCAATCTACACATCTAATTGTTCGGATTTATCATCAATCTTTAAGATATAACCAATTTCTGGGTTGGGATTAGGGTTTGTGTTGAGGACTTGAGGTCAGGCCAACATAACGTACCTGGGTTATTTTGGACATCAAGGCCTTCCGGCTAGGAGTCGAGCCTGCCTGTTATTATAGTGCAGTGCTCTGCACCACTGGGCTAAGGAGGAGTTGGGTATATTAAAGTAATATTAGGCATTTCACCCGATTAAACTAATTTAATATAGATTTGTTTCCTTCTTCACCAAAAGTGCTCTATCCTGCGAGCAGAGCCTTCTTTACCTTATTTCTTCGCTGAGAGAGAGAGAGAGAGGAAGAAAAGAAAGCTCTGCCGTATACGTGTTTGGCTTCGTCCAAGATTTAGGACGAAGTAACCCGTTTAAGACCTTCGGTTCTTGTTTAGTTTTCTGCTCTGATTTCGACTGGGTTCGAGATTGTAACGAAGCAACTGACATGCATGCGCAATGGAAACAAGTCATGAATACGGCAGAGCCTTCTTTTCTTCCTCTCTCTCGCGAAGAAATAAGGAAAAGAATGCTCTGCTCGCAGGGTAAAAGTGCTTACAAAATGCAAAAAGTAGCGGCCTCCCGAAAGTAGCGGCCCTCCGGGAGTAGCTCTAGTCACTGTGCTCTAGTGTTGTGCCCGACCCTAAAATATTCTTTGCCCCCGGCCCTGGGAGGGTTAATCCGCCACCGTCAAACAGGTTTGCCTGGTTGGCATGTACTGATGTACTGTACATCTAAAATAGCTATGTTTTCTCAAAAGATATTGCACAAGATTTCTTAGTTTAGTAAATTGAACAGAAACTAAAGATTTGATCATATGATATAGGTACACATGCACAACTATGCAAACATTATGTAGTATAAACAGATTTAATTGAACTCCGTGACAGAGAAATCACAATGACGTTTCTGAAAGTGTAAACTTGTCAGCGCATCAGCATGGGTGGCAGCATTTCCAGCTGCCTACCTAGGGGCCTAGGCCTAAAGGTTGCTGTTCAATACTACCATTTGCGTTCACGCGTTTAGCGAATAACTTGTTGTTTTCGAGTTTTGAAACAAACGTTGTCCAATGATAACTATACGTTTGACAGATCACATCAATAGGGACTTAAAAATCTAACGACGTCAACCTCAACGACGACGTCCTCTAAACAAAATAATTATTTTTGCAAAACAAAGAGAATGAGTAATTTTTAGTCCCAGAGTAATCTCAACAGCGTCCTTGTTCTTTATACAACTCCACTTAGGAGCATTTTCACGTCTTCAGGACGACGTCGACGGCCAAAAGATGAGAACTGTTGCGAACTGTTGCTTGAGATTGACTTCAATACAGACACTACAATCATTTTAGCAAATACTAGGGCGTTTTTGTAAGTCATTAAACTAGCTTCAAATATCAAATATAATAGTCAGTTAAGCGTGACTTCTTTAATTTGTAAAACTTATCTTGCGTTTTAACCGCCGTCGTCGTCCTAGCATCTTAAAGTCCCTAATAACGAATAGGGGGTGTCACTTTCCGTTGTCAATACTTGTCATCGTTCTTTTCACGCGATAGCGTTTGCTTGGAATAACTTGTCTTTGGCTTAATTGTGAGAATCGGAATGATCAGCGAACGCAGATCGTCTCATAAGGGTAGTTCACTTCAATATGACCTGTCGAAAGCATTTATTTTGTTGCCGTGGCCCGTGAGAAAATATCAATGCAACGTTGAAACTTGAAACGGAAGCAATAACAACGGAAAGTTACACCCCTTATTCGTTATTGATTTGATCTGTCAAACGTATAGTTATCATTGGACAACGTTTGTTTCAAAACTCGAAAACAAACTTCGCTAAACGCTAAATGCTTGAACGCAAATGGTAGTAAAGCATTGGTCCCCTAATGAGCAAACGATCAATCAATACCGTATTCCACTAACCTGGGAGGACACATAAGCTTGAGCCATGGAGACTTTGTGTCCTGGAGGAAACGACTTTGATATATGACCATCATAATTTGGTGTAGGTTCAAGAGCAGAACCATCACCAGTTCTTTCACCAACTGCTTTTAGCTTTCCCTAACAAAGATATACATCAATAGGAAACTTTTTACTATCCATGATGTCACTTAGTCCATATTTAGACTTATGTGATACTCCAATGAGATTACGTACAGTATAACGTCAAAAAGCTTACACAACATTAAAAAGTTATTTAGCTGTTTTTTGTTGTTATATCGTTATCTAAAATTACCCTGCGAGCAGAGCCTTCTTTTCCTTATTTCTTTGCTGAGACTGAGAGAGGAAGAAAAGAAGGCTCTGCTGTATTCGTGTTTGGCTTCGTCCAAGATTTAGGACGAAGTAACCCGTTTAAGACTTAAGACCTGTTCAACCGGTTCTTGTTTTGTTTTGTTTTGTTTTGTTTTGTTTTGTTTTCTGCTCTGATTTGGACTGGCTTCGAGATTGTAACCAAGCAACTGACATGCATGCATGCGCAATGGAAACCAGTCACGAATACGGCAGAGCTTTCTTTTCTTCCTCTCTCTCAGTAAGGAAAGAAGGCTCTGCTCGCAGGGTATCCATGCAAAATGGGCAACTATCCAGATGTTATGGAAAGCCTGAAAGACGATCTCGGCTACGGCCAAAGGTTAAAGTTGTCAAGATGACATTCTTCAAAGTGTGAAGTGTGTTTTATACGTTTTCAAGTTGTCGGCTGGTCTCAGGTTTTTGTTTTTTTTGTTTCTATTTTGTTTTTCATTACAGTAATCATTATACTCACCTTCGCAATCTTGAAAACCATCAAATACATGAACGTTTGGCAAGAAAGTGGATAAGAAGAAACGAGGTCTGGAAACCTCGATAAATACACACCTGAAAAAGGAACAAAGTAATTATGATAAATTTACTAAACTAACAAAATGTGCAAAGGAATAGACCTTAATTATTCAAAAATAAAATACAAAACAATGGACACTCCGAAAAGGGTTAACATTTTTATTCAACGTTTCGACTAACTTGCAGTCATCATCAGGAATTATGCTGGTTAACGCAATCTACTATATATAGGCAAGATGATAACTACATGATGTCATACATTATTATACTGTACATGATAATTATTTAAAGATGACAAGTTCCTTAGAAACTTTTGTCCCGTGGTTGAGCAACGGTTTTTGCCGAAGGATGCAGAGGGCTTCTTTAAATAATAGCAATGACCACTGTCTAGCTTTGTCTATTATTACACAGTTGTTAAGGATTAGTTGTGATAAAATGGTAGGCTCGTTAAGATTAAGGAAGTTAGAAGGCAAATTTAACAAATTATTTAAATATTGAAACTGTTCACAAGAGTTAATGTGATTATGAATTTCAGAGTCATTTTTGTAGACGTGTTCTTTAATACGGGTAATCAGGCAACGGTCAGTTTTTCCAATATAGGAGACATGGCACCCAGGACAAGTAAACTTGTATATACTACAGAGCTTTGTTCCTGTAAAACTATTTTTCAAATCACTTCATGAGATCTTTTGCTCTGTGCTCCATTTACTTTCTTATTTTCTTCTTTCGGCTGCTGAATTATTCATAATTATTGCTTGCGTATAAAGTCTGCTACATGTAAGGCACACGTCGGTCGTCGTAAACAACTTATTAGGTTCAAATGGTTTTGGCGTAAGTCAAAGAAACAATATTTTTGTTTTTAATGCTTAAAGTGATTCTCTGATGAAAATATTGTTAGCAATGTTTTTGCATAATCCTAAAGATGTTTTGGTAGTTGGTGATGGTGCAAAGTTTCATTTCAAAATTCGTTGAAGAAAAGGTGATATTTTACGTGTGAAGTTTGTATTTTGGGGCGCCGCCATTAAAGTGGACGAGCTTGAGAAGAATGAGTCGAGGAAGCTTATGGCGTCAGGCCTCAATAACAACAATGACCCTTTTGTTGACAACGACAATGATCTTTTTGGAACACGATTCGTTTGAGACTTAGGACGGTCAGACTGGAAAATGACGTCCTAATCAAAAGCAAGTCCATTCTGGCCGGACTGACCGGTCTAACCTTGTCAATTGGAAAGCGCCCTATGATGTCATAAGTTCCCCTCAACTCATTCTTCTCAAACACGGCCAATTTAATAGCGGCGCTCCAAAACGAGCGCGTTTTAACGAGTTTGTACAGTAATGATAGTGTTAAGTATAGTGTTTATTATTTTACGTGTGAGCAGCGCCTGAAATAGCGCTATAGCAAGGTCGGTGGTCATGATGACCAGTCATACGTTAAATTGAGGGGTCAGATATAAAATTTGAGCGGTCAACCATTCTCCCTTTAATTTAAAGTGGTTCTCTGATGAAAATATTGTTAGTAATGTTTCTGCATAATCCTATTAAAAGATATTATGGTAATTGTGCAAAGTTTCATTTCGAAATTCTCGAAAACAAAGCTGTATTTTACGTGCGAATTTTGTAATCAATCAATCAATCAATCAATCAATCAATCAATCAATCAATCAATCAATCAATCAATCAGTCAGTCAATCAATAATTTATTTATATAGATAACGCCTAGGAGTTACTAACCCATTTTAGGATCACCCAAAGCTGAAGAGAAACAGGAATCAACACGTAACCCTTCCTTTGACAGCTTCTTCACCTAAAAAAGATTTAAAAAAAATATTGCTACAAGCCTCTGTATACCCCTCAATGTACCATCATTTGAAATATTTAGTATTGCTAAATTTGCTCAAGTCCAAGATACGATATGCAAAATGTAAATTTTTAGGCCACTTCGTTTTTTCAAATTTCTTGAAGATCTTGATCCCTCAAATATTGCATCAAAATAACCAAAAGTACACAAAGTAATCATCATATTTTCTCGTTTTTCTTCACATATGCCCCATATAGTAGTGACATAGTGTAAATAATAGCAAAATATAATAATAATAATATACATTTATATAGCGCTATTTCTAAGAGGTATCCAATAGCGCTTTAAATAAATAGACGACCTAAGTAAATTATATAAATATCAGAATCTATTACAATAAGTAAAGTTAAAGATTATTAACTAAGGGTCAACAAAAGCTCGATTAAAGAGAAATGTCTTAACTGTTGTCTTAAAAATGCCTAATGATGTAATACATCTAATGTCTTCTGGGAGGTTGTTCCAAAGCTTTGGTGCAATAACTGAAAAAGCTCGCAGACCATATGATTTCATATTATATTTAGGTACGACTAGGAGTTGTTTATTTGAAGAACGTAATACTTCGGAGCTATATTATTAATAGCCTTGAAAGTTAACAGTAAAATTTTAAAGTCAATCCTTTCAGCAACAGGTAACCAATGAAGTTCTTTCAGCACTGGAGTGATGTGATCATATTTTCGTGTGTATGTCAATAGACGTGCAGCAGAATTTTGTACATGTTGTAGTTTTTCAATAAGATATTTAGGCAGACCAGTTAACAGAGAGTTGCAGTGGTCCAATTTATTCGTGACAAACGCATGAATCAGTATTTCACAATGATGTAGTGATAGAAATCGCCTTATACTCGCTATATTCTTTAGATGGTAGAATGCCGATTTGCATATCATATTTATTTGCTTTTTCATCGATAGTCTATCATCTAGCCAGATACCAAGATTTTTAATTGATTGTGACGTTTCAATACACTCGTTTACAGCATTAATTGAGTGCAGGGGTGGCGATGGTCGGTTGTGAGCATTGATTAGAATGAGCTCCGTCTTGTCATTGTTAAGTTTCAACATGTTAGCTGTCATCCAATCGTTGATATCAAGTATACATCTTTCTAATATAGATATAGAATAATCTGGCTCATTTTCGTTGGATGGTTGGAAGATTATATAGATTTGAATATCGTCAGCATAGAAGTGATATGATAAATTATGTTTCTTAATTACGTCGCCAAGGGGAGATATATACAGCAAATACAAAAGGGGTCCAAGGACTGAACCTTGAGGCACCCCACAGTTTAATTTATGACTAGTTGATCGTTCATTATCAATACATACAAACTGACTTCTGTTTGTGAGATAGGACTGTATCCATGTGTACGCATTCCCTTTTATACCAAAACGACGACTTAATCTGTCAAGTAATATGCGATGGTCAACTGTGTCGAAAGCTGCTGAAAGGTCCATCAATAAAAGTGCGACACAGCCACGATTGTCAATGGCACGAAGAATATCATTCTTAACTTTTATAAGGGCAGTTTCAGTACTGTGTCCTTTCTTATAAGCTGACTGAAAAAATTCATCGAGGTTGCAATTATCTACGTGGCATTCTAGTCGTGAAGCAACAACTTTTTCAGTGATTTTAGATACAAATCGTAAGTTAGAAATAGGCCTGAAATTAGGAAACAATTCATGGTCCAATGAAGCACTCTTAAGCTTGGGACCTAAACGTTTTCAGAAGATAAATAGAAACCTTACAAATACAATCATTTGCAACTCACGTTTCACCCAAATCTTCGGAAGTTCGTTGGGAATTTCGTTGGGAAGTTCGTAGCTTGCTTTGAACTACGCATTTGATTGGTTGCTTGGTTCCTAGCAGCCAATCAAATGCGTAGTTTAAAACGAACTTTGAACTTCCCAACGAACTTGCGAACCTCGGAACGAACTTCCGAAGATTTGGATGAAAAGTGAGTTGCAAAGGACTGTAAGCACCGCGGGTTTTTACGCACCGGACCTTAGGACTTAGGACCAGAGGCTGATAGCACATTTGGAAGAAACTGCGCATGTCAGGTTGCTTGCTCACGGTTATCGAGCAGAGTCCGGGGGAAATTCGAAACGTTGTCATGCGAGAATTTGAATGTTGTCATGGACAAATTTAAAAGTTTGGGCAACGCCTTAATTTCTATTGGTCAAAATGCGCAAACATTCAAATTTCCCATGGGAAGGTGTCAAATTGTGAAACGATCAAACTTTCCAATAAAACTTCCAGTCTCTAAGCTCAACTGAAAATCGCAGTATCTTATTCGGTTCTTGAGTTATTATGCGTTATGTAATAAGACACATGCATATCTCGGGACTGGTTTGACAAAACGGCTCCAACTTTGTAGACTTAGTCACAACATCTCACATGCAAATGCTACCACGTAGGAGCATATGACTATGAATTTGCAACCTTAGTTCTCCATCTGAGCCTCAGTGGCTCAATGGTTAGAGCGTCTAACCGGTCATTAGAAGGTTGCAGGTTCAAACCCTGTCTGGGGTCTCAGAAATCTTTTCTGAGTAATTGAGCTTGACGAACGTCCACCAAACGTCTGTTTCAGTCATCAAAACTAAATATTGCTATTGTTGTCATTTAGTTTCCACGTAACAGATTCGTATTCAGGCCATTTTGTATAAAAATTTTTTTTTTATTTTTAGTCATTACAGTTGGTGTTTTATTTTTCTGAACAATTTATTACATTGGAAATTATAGCGCACAGATGTCAACGTTCCAAAACTCGTCTTGAATCTGGTTGAAAACGAAGCATCGTGAAAATGAAAGAGTAGCCTGGGAACTAATCTGTTACTAAAGCAACAACATTAAAACTATGAATCCACAGATAATTCAGACAGCCGCCATGTTGGACGTGCATGGGAGAGCCAAGGAATGAGAATTTAAAACAAGACTAAGTAGGTCCACGTTGCAAACAACAGCGGTTTTGAAAATAAAAGTTCGTGAGCGAGTCAGCGAGAACATAATTTACATGTAGCAATATTTACATAATTTACATGTAGCAATATGTAGCTACTAACATAGCAGCAATATTTTGTAGCAAAACATTTTTTTCTTTTTCAGACATTTAACTTGGCCAAAATAAGAAACGTGTCGGAATCTGGGAATAGTTAATTTCGGATTTCAGTCGCCAATTTGGCGACCATATTCGCCATAAGCAATAATTTGGTCGTCAAAGCAGAAAAACTAGTCGCATTGGCGACCGTATCGGTAGTAATGTCGTGTCCTGTAAAGTACAAGTAATCCAAATATATCACCTTTTTTTACACTGCTAAATGCTCAAATGTGCTGCCAAAATGGCTCTCAAAACCAAAAAAATTGGGAATTTCCGGAAGCATGCCTCCCCCCTATAATTTGGATATGCTGAACTACTTACAATGCTCTTGAAATAATTATTAAAATCCTTCAACAAACATACCTTATCCCACCTATCAAAGTAAAGATAGGCATAGCTATCTTCCAGTTCCTTCTGTGTGTATCCACCCAATCTCATTTCTTGTTTCTTGGCAATGAACTATATATAACAAACACATGTTAAAATAACCATCAAACATCAAGAGTCAGAATTAGGAAAACTACAACTTATATACTTGCAATTCTTAGGCCCTGTTTACATGAAGCGGATTGACAGTCCAATGGGATCGAAAAACGCGAGTGAAGTCAATCCGGGCACATGTTTACATGGAGAATCCGATCTGCTTGGAACATTGTTTTCGGTTTTGGAACACTATTTTCTGTGCTTCCTTCCACCAATGTCTGCCATTTAGCACGGACACGGACCAACTTCACTCGTGCGTATCAAGTCATTTTCAAGTCAAACCGTGTTTAGATGAATCAGATTGGAGGCGTTCAAGTCGATCCTTGCTTGAATCTCAAGTCAATCCACTCCACTGCGTGGATTGACTTCAGCCATTCGTTTCGATCAGATCGAAAACTCTCAATCTTCTTCATGTAAACACAAGGAGAAACAACATCGGAGATTTGACTTGAACAGTCAATCCGCTTCATGTAAACAGGGCCTTACTAGGACAGCAGAGTTCGACCGAGCTACAACTTCTTAAAAGGTAATCGATCAGCACAATGTCATGCAGTACACAAGACTGGATTTATGACTAAAAACTTATTGACCGAGCGGAAGGTCTTTACGACAAAATTATCCTGTCCCCAGTCTTTCAATACACTACTGTCACTACATTACATGTAGATAGATGGGAAGTCTCATGTTAACTGAACAGTATAAGTCCTCAAATACACAACCTATATAGATGGCTTTTGAATGAATGAAAAATACACTGAAGAGCGCACTTTAGTTAAGGCCCATTCACAGGCAGATTTTTGATGCCATATATATCGCTAACTTCTAATTTATATGCTGCAAGTTAAGTAGAAAAACCGTCCGCGCTATGTAAATAACACGATTCACTGTTCGTTGCTGTTGAATTATTGTGTAAAATCCGATATAAAACTCAACCAAAGGCATGAAGTAGACACATGCATGCATGCATCGCATGCCTATTCTTTTTTCTCTTCTGGGGGAAGAAAGGAGGAACAGAACGTGCCCGCGGTCAATGTGGTATGCTAAACTCGCATATACCTGTATGTTACAGATTTGGTGTCATGGCAAAAAATTGTCTATTAAATTCATTAAATTTACCATAGACCACCTGCCATATGACTGACCCCTGTATCTGGGGCTATAAATTAACAGTGTTTACGGCATATAGCCTCAGTCACAGCAGGCAACTATACTTTTATGTAGTGACAACTAAAATTGGGCCCTCAGAGATTTATCATCGATCGGTGTTTACGATAAATTTATGAATTTAACAGGTCATTTTCACATCAAAATTATTTTATAGGCCAAAATATATAATTAGTTTGTTTTGTAGTGAGCCCCCTTGATGAGCAGTTTTGCTTTTGGGGCAAACTTATTGAAATAAATATTTGTTAAACAAATAAAAACTATACATATTTAGAATTATTCTGACATCACTATAACGACATAATTAGTAGTAACTTCAAATTTTAAAAAAGTGAAAAAAATTATTTTTCTATCAATAAATTAAATTCTCTTTACCGAGACGTGTTTGTTGTATCTACTTAAAGTGCCAATGCAGCGAAATTTCACCCCAGTTTCTTATGATTGCATTTGAAAGAACACTTAAAATGACAACGTAACATCTTTCGTAGAATTTCGTTTCCTTGCTTCATTCTTGAGATATTCAGGTTTGTTTGATATGCAAATGTCATACTTATGACATCACACTGCATAATGACTTTTTAGAGAAGTATGATTTTCTTTGAGAGTGCTTATCGAAAGTACTTAATAAAAATTTGCACTTGCATGTATGTAGCCATGACTGGTCACTAAACGTGTGTAGCTGGGTGTAAAATATTTGGACGACTATCCTAAAATTGATGCCATTTCAAAAAAGTCATTATACAGTGTGATGTCATAAGTATGACATTTGGATATAAAACAAACCTGAATATCTCAAGAATGAAGCAAGGAAACGAAATTCTACGAAAGATGTTACGTTGTCATTTTAAATGTTCTTTCAAATGCAATCATAAAAAACTGGGGTGAAATGTCGCTGCATTGGCACTTTAATTAAGCTTCCTCCTTAAACCTTGATTTGAGTATCCTGTTGCGATTTGTTTTGATTATTTCGATCAGTCAATCTCATTGTGAATGGCGTTTTGCAACAATAGGGCCGTTTATACGAGAGCCGATAAGACGCGCCTTACATAAGACGCGAAACATTCGTATGAATGGTACAAAAAATTATGTTCGCGTCTTACACAAGCCGTGGCTTCTTCAAAACCACGACCCACATGCTTCCCCTCCACCTCGTGACCTCAAAATGCAGCCATTTTGAATTCATATTTTTATTGCTGGTGATTCAAATACCAGGAAGCTCGATATCATGGTCACCATTATCTTAAAAAATATCCTCATTCTGTTCTTCTTTAAAACCAATGTTTTGGATAGAAGTAGAACCATCATTATCCAATTCTTCAAAATCTTCTTTGTCCCTGATAGATCTCTTTAGCTCAGAATAAGAGTCTTTGTCAGCCCAAATCAGGGCTTTCAAACTCAGAAAATTGCATGCGTGGTTTATCGCATGGGTAAAACTTGTTGGGCACACAATTATGTTTTATGTAAACAGAGTGGAAGAAATTAAAGAGCTTTGTTTTTAGGATAGACAACAATTTAACGCCATGATAAAAAAACTTTAGAAGTGGTTAAAGTGCCTCTATGGCCTGTGGGATCTTTACATATTTAAATAACTTAGGTTAAAAGAAAATGTTTCCCGAAACTTTTTCACAAAAATATTAAATCCCCGCCCATTAACAGCGCTCCAAAGTTGGCCAAATCAGCCCAAATCGCGCCATTTTGAAAGTTAGACCGTTTTTCTTGGCCTGGGCTCTAATTGATAGATCTACGTCACAGTCGGAGCACCAAAATTGTTTCCGCCGAGTCTGAGTCAGACGAACCATCTTGGAACATATTGATCAATATATCTAAAGTTTTCAATGCTTAAATAAAGGTTTAAGAGACGCAATACCAAAAACACACTAAAAAGTCAGAAATTCGGTTCCGACCGTGACGTCACACAGTAAACTCGCACCAGCTCCCTAATGCACGGTCACAGTTATAGACGTACCAACTTTGGAGCGCTGTTAATGGGCGGGAATTTAATATTTTTGAGAAAAAATTTTGGGAAACATTTTCTTTTAACCTAAGTTATTTAAATATGTAAAGATCCCACAGGCCATAGAGGCACTATGAACTGGTTTATTCGTACAAACTTGGCTGATAGATATATTCTTGTTCACCTTCTTCAAACTTCGCTCTTTCATAGGAAAGTGTATTAAAATTGTGATGTAAATTTTGGCTGCCATTTTGCGTGTTAAAATTGTGTGATCTCACGTGGGTGATGACTCGTTCCCAGGGCGGACGCATGCAAAATGGTGGCTATCACTGTTTTTCGCTGCATTTTCGATGTTTCTCCGGCCTCGTTGGTCAACAACTGGGTATTATTCGGCTCAACTTTGTCCCCAGGGTCTTCTCCCAGTCACCCGGTGCAAGCCGCGAAACTGTTAAGCGACTCAAGCAAACGCAATACAACAACTAGCAATGCCAGGAACGAAGAAAACGTTATAGAACCGAACAAGTTTTAGTTTGTTTTAACTTTAACTTATTAAAATAAGTTATGCTACTTAGCTACTACAAATAAACAAAATACAAAGCATAAACTGCCAAGGGTTTTTAAAACTTTTTATAATTAAATTTAGTAAAAGCTAAGCAACCAATGTTGCCTGGAAGGAGCCGTCATTGAAGGAGTAAACATTTCTATGGTGTTCCATGGTGTATTATTTATATCAGCTATGAAACGATCAGCAGAAAATTGGGTAACGTAAATATGATCAATAAGCGATCCAGAAATAGGTCTTGTCGGTGTGGTTATCAGTTGGTGAAAATCAAAAGAACTGAATAAGTTTTTAAATCGCTTAGTGCATGACTGAGACAAAAGATCTATGTTAAAGTATCCAAGTATAATTGTTTGGTTATCCTCAGTGTCAGCTTTAGCTAGCATACTATCCAAACTATCCAAGTAAGAGGAATCAGCAGAAGGAGGACGTTAAACAAAAGAGACCAATATCGGCTTGCATCGGGGAAAACTGATTTCAATCCATAGGCATTTGACACTGTTTATTTCAAGATCAAAGCACCTTTTAAATACTATATGATCAGGCACTTAAAGCAGTAACCCACCACCTTTCTTGCCTTGGCTGTCAGCTCGAACAAGAGTGTAATGGTCAACTGCTAAGACAGCATTATCCCACGAGTTGTCTAAGAATGTCTCAGAGAGGCCAAGGAGCAAGTTTGGTTTCTTTCTGTTTAGGGGTTTAGGGATTTGACTTGAAAGTAACAATTTGACTTCATCTAACTTGTTAGTTAACAAACAGACAGACACAGTTATGTGGCAGAAGTTCAAACCTTTCAAAGGTAACAGCAAGTCATTGTAAACAGTCGATTTGTTGGAGAAATTGTTGCTGGACTAGTAGTAGGTTTAGTAGTGTTAGCTGTAGAGAATAATTTGATGGACCAGGGTTAAGTTCAATATCATGCATGAGCTTGATGATTGGATGGAATGAAGATGTAGTCAGTAGTGTTGCTGTTAAATAACACTCTTGCTGATGAACGACGACAGCTGAAAATGGATAGCAGAAATCTTGAATTCCATCTCAAAAAAGTTGTTTCTGGTTTGACAGTTAGAAGGTTACCGGTAAAAGTAGGACTGACTGTTGAGTAAAACAGGAGCAATAAAGTCAATTACACAATATGAATATACATTGCTGTACCTTCATGATCAAGATCAATAACAACTAAGGCTATATAGTATACTGTATATCAAGGGAAAACCCACAACTTGTAATGTTGTTTCACGGTAAGTGGAGAATTAGACAACCAAGTCTCAAGTTTTGGAGGTCAGAGTTCAAACTAAGATGAACTGAAGAAAAAAACTAACGGCCAAATATAAAATCATGAATAATTCAAAATTCACGGTAGATATACAAATGTAATTTGGATAAGATGATAAGAACACCAAAACCAATTAAATTATGAAGTTTCAGCAAGCGTGCTTTACGGAGTGTAGCCAAGTAAATAAAATCAATTTCTTAGGATTTAAAGGCCAAGCATTGAGAAGACGGTCAATGGTCAAATATATAATATTGGATAATTCTAAATTTGCGACAGATCTGGAAATGAAACTTGAACAGGAAAACAGGAACACCAAGTCCAAGTAAATGATGGAGTTGGTGAGCACCAACTGTACAAATTATGAAGAAATAATGTGAAGACAAAACCACGGAATAATGCAACGAGACAGGCCAAACAGACAAATAGAAACAATCCAAATTATCATTCATTTCGTTTCTATCATGCATTCTGATTGGTTAATTCACCTGCAAATAACTGAGTGCAAATAATTTTTTGCTGCAAATAATGTTATGAGCATGCGCACTAGCAATGGCGCTGCTGACTGCAAATAATTTTCATAAACATGGCAGCTAGTTCTTCAGCTATCCGAGGAAATAATCGAGAGTATTTGGAAGCATTCATAACAACAATGTACTTTAGAAAAGAAATAGTTAAAAGGAAGATTTAGTGAGATAAAAAGCAACACTCGTGCCAACAAAAAGTAAGTTTTACAAAGATTTTAGTATGCCGAAGACACAGAAAAGAGTTGCGATCTCTAACTTCAGTCGATGCGGATCATTTCAGATTTTTAACTATTTTATGAATGATAAATCAATTATTGAACTTGTCTATCGCAAAATATCATGATTTGTCAGTGTCTCGCTACCAGTTATTTGCCTCTGCCTTCGGCATCGGCAAATAACTAGTAGCTCGCCACTGACAAATCATGATATTTTGCTCAGACTCATCCAATAATTGATAATTATTCTATGAGAAATAATAAACCACTCCAAAAAAGTAACACTGGGTGATCACAACACTTTTAACAATAAAATAATTGAAGATTGATGACACAGAGGTTCCCACTGAAGAGTTGTTAGAGAAGGCCAAAGTTGAGCTACCAAAATATACATGTAGGATCCCCGAGGGTTTTACTTTCACATGAATGTGCCCTTAGCCAATCACATCTTGCCAATCTCACAGTGTCAATTTCAACAAAACAGATTCAGAACATGTTTTGATGGGCAGTGTTTCCACTTGGTCAATATGTTAAACTCCATAATTTTGAAAGAGGGCATGTAGTCCTAAGTACTATATGCCCTGGGGGAGGGGCATTTTCCAAGGTGGACATTTTGTTACACAAGCCTCCCAGCTTTTAACCCTTTCACTCCCAACTTTCTGGGAGCTCTCTCATTGACAAGTAAAATCGTCTGGCATTAGACATAGTAAATTAATAAAGTATGGATTTGCATTTGCATGGCTTGAAAACTAATTTACTGTAAAGCCTGGCATACACTGAAACAAGTTTCCAAAACACATTTTTACTCAAAAGTTTCTGAAACTTGTTTCAAAAAATAGAACAGTGTTTTAATCAGGGAAACTTGGTTTCAGAAACAAAGTTTCAACATACACTGGAAACGTTTGTTTCTGAAACCGTTTCGGTATTAACTTGTTTCGGAAATTTTCTCTAGTGTACGCAGGGCTTTTAATACCAAATCAATGACCATTCATTTCCATGCATTTCCATGCAAAATGAATTATCCAAATTACACGACTACATTGTGAAATATCTAATAAACGGGCTAAACAGCCTTACATAAAAAATCATGCGGCATAAAAAATTCGGACTTTACCTCTTCATTAAACCTCGTGTTGTGAACAATCGTTACTTTCTGGTAGCTGTACGCTGAACTCAAACTGGCTTGATAAAACGACTGGTTTACAGTTCGCAACAAATCTTTGGCGTCCCTTGTGTCAAGTTTTTGCGTTTCAAAAAGTTCTGAAACGAGACGAAACGAAGAATCAATACAGTTGCAGTACATACACAAGAAACGATATATCCCCAGAATAATGGTAAGGCCTTACATTTGTAAGGCAACGAGAAAGACAGTCTGTTCAAATATGTAATTATAAGCTGCCGATTATTAAATGGGTCTGGGTTTTGATTATACTGTAGTAGATCTGTAGACTAATTACGTTGTTTGTCAAATTTATAAATAAAAACTTTCGTCAAGAAAAAAATACAATGCTCCTGGCAACATTTTAAATCAGTGTAAACCATAAAGCAGCAAAAAAAATCAGCTTGACAGTCGATACCCACCTCGAGCCTTCTTCTTTCTCGGGATGACAAACGTTCTATTTTGAGGTAACTTCTTAGCATTTCTTCCCGTCTTCGTCTTGTCGTCGGCTTTCTTCTGCTTTCTTTTAGCCTGTTCTTTTCCCCGTCGTCTTTGAAGTAGTGGAACGTCGTCTTCACTGACGGAGGAAGATGAGTGTTTCATTTCGGTATGACTCGTGGGGTCGACTTGCTTGCCACTTTAATATCTTAAATATGTAGTTGTAAACATCGTTTACTGGTAAATGCACCGGCCACTGCATCCATAGTAAACAACAGTTAACACTTCAGACTGATTATCAATACACGTCTAGTGTTTCTTCTATCAGTAAACCGACAGAAAAATAGCACAAATCTCGGTTAGTCGAGCATCGTGCAAAAAATCAGCAAACATGGCGGAATGAAGTACAAGGCGCGCTGCACTGGTGCTGAGGTTTCACGGGGGGTCAAATTAAACGTTTCTGGTTGGAGGTCCTCTTACAGAACGAGAAACGGATTTCTGTTCTGTAGATTACGCAGATATTCGAGAAGTTTTTGTTTGAACGGCGTAGACTTTAATTTGTTTCCTGTACACACTGTTTGTTTTGAGTTGCTTCACGTTTAAAACGTCGCGTTTGAATTGGTCTTTTATCTTGTAACCCCTTGACTCGTAAGCGCGCATGTAGACGCACCTTTAGTATTTTACTCTGGTTAACGCCACCCTTGGTAGTCAATTCAAGGGCGTTCAAACCAATCAGATTTCAATGATTTGAGCGCGTCTACACCTCGAGAACACGAAATCTGATTGGTTAAAAAAAATCTGATTGGTTATAAAAGCCCTATTCAAATCATGTTAGTGATGTTACGTTTCAATAGACTACTTGAAACAACTCAAAAAGATGTTTAATTTGCGGTTTGCGCTTGGACGCAAATAGCTGTAAGAAAACACAAAACAAGATTGTCGCAATGGATGAACCAGGCGGAAATCTAATTCTGGTAAGAAATATTATTGCTTAAACAAAACCATGACACAAAATAATTTTGAAAGTATTTACTAACGTTTCGTTACTACACGTAACATCATCAGAGTGATAAATATACATACATAGTTTAACTAGTTACATAAATAGAAAGTGATAAGGTGACAGACAAGGTGACAGAAAAGGTGATGTAAGACAGATGAATTGTCAAACTGGTGAAGAGACACCACACCGTAATGAAAAAAACAACATCTAAAAGAGTGCTATAAGGGAAATGATCTAATGTTAGCGTTAAGAGAGGGTTTAAACTTAGAAATTAACAAGCTTTCTCGAAGAAGAACATCTAATTGGTTAGAACCTGACGATATAATTGAAAAGTCATCAAAAGAAACATCGTGTCCAGTTTTTATCTTGTGTGCCAGAATGCTGGACATGGCAGACTGACTGAAAGTGCTTTTCCGGTATAGGCCGAAATACCCATATGTTCCGATACCCTAGTGTGTAGAAGTCGGCATGTTTCGCCGACATACGATGCCTGGCAGTATCGGCACGTAAATTTGTAAACGACACGGGATCGAGATCTAAGTGGCAGTCGGTCTTTGAAATGGAAAAAAATCTTAGATTTCGATCCCGTGTCGTTTACAAATTTACGTGCCGATACTGCCAGGCATCGTATGTCGGCGAAACATGCCGACTTCTACACACTAGGGTATCGGAACATATGGGTATTTCGGCCTATACCGGAAAAGCACTTTCAGTCAGTCTGCCATGTCCAGCATTCTGGCACACAAGATAAAAACTGGACACGATGTTTCTTTTGATGACTTTTCAATTATATCGTCAGGTTCTAACCAATTCTTATTCGAGAAAGCTTGTTAATTTCTAAGTTTAAACCCTCTCTTAACGCTAACATTAGATCATTTCCCTTAGCACTCTTTTAGAAGTTGTTTTTTTCATTACGGTGTGGTGTCTCTTAGCTTCACCAGTTTGACAATTCATTTGTCTTACATCACCTTTTCTGTCACCTTGTCTGTCACCTTATCACTTTCTATGATTCACTCTGATGATGTTACGTGTAGTAACGAAACGTTAGTAAATATTTTCAAAATTATTTTGTGTTATGGTTTTGTTTAAAGCAGTATGCTGGGCAATAATATTTCTTACCAGCACAAAACAAAACAAAACAAGATCCAACAGTCACAGTGTACATATAATATTAGGACCATTTGACATTATTATTCAAGATGGCGGCGCCCAATCAAAAACAGCTCTTACAGTCTTACTGATACTCCCAGTTGCTCGTACACAAAATTTTGGAAAGCTAAATTTTTTTTTAAAATTTTGAAACAAAATTTAAAAATAGACGACATTGCCAAAAAATGTATTCCAACAGTCAGTGACATTAACCGTCTAATTTCATATACAGACCCAATTTTTTTAAATGTAATTAATATATACCGAGCCGAGGGGCAAATCACTCCTAAAAATCTCGTACACCTTTAAAAATCCGAAAATCCCCAAATTTTTAAAAAATCCGCAAAAATCTCAGAAAATCCACCAAAATCGCACAAAAATCCCAAAAAATCTCTAAAACATCTAAGAAATCAGAAACGTAATTTCACAGATTTTTAAAAATTCTAAAAATCTCGTACGTTTTCTCGATGATGATTCGCCTCTCGTACCGAGCAACATATTTTTCCGTCACACTGAGAAATCAAAGCATCATATTTGTAGTATGCATTAAGAGTAATTAACTAGTACCAGAAGGTTATGCAGTTCACCTCCGTTCGGTCAGTTTTGTCTGTCTGTTTGTCTGTGTTTCGTCAGGATTTCTCACAAAGTACTGCACAGGTTTTTATGAAAGTTTGTGGAAAGATTGATCATAGACGGAAGTAAAGACCAAGCCATTAAATTTTGGGTTAATTTGGTCGAAAATTTTCAAGAAAGATTCCCCGGGAAGCAGAAATGAGTGAAGACAATTGTTGCGTGTTACACTTACGTATTGTGATAATAATCGGATTAGGTAGTAGGAACCTTAGGGTTCTTCCTGTACTTGTCTTTAGGTGTGGTTATCACGAAACATGTAAATGACGTAGTTTCCTACTTTGGTTGAGGTTCCCACGCAATGTTATATTATATAAGATTGTACTTTGTTTTACTAATAAATTATTCTCCACTAGCTCCAACTCTGTTGTGTGCGTGAAAAAGATCCGCTCGCTACACAATCGCGTACCGTCGAGCTGCTATTTATAGAACAAAATGCGGACCCGAAACAAACCAAAATTGACTTTCAAATTATTGCAAATGAGCCATTATCTATTCTTCGGACGACTGCACATTGCGGACTGCAATAATTATGGGTAAAAGCGAACAAGCTTAAATAGTGACGTCATCACGACGGAGTGCTATACAAACATTTTTTTGCATAATTTCCGTGCGAGTGCAATAGGTCATTTGCACGATAACGTAGTGGCGTAGAGTGACTACAACAGTACCAAATCGAATGCTTGCCAGTATTCTAGCGTTTCGGTCCAAAGTGACTCAAAATTAAAGGGACCCGTCAAGTCCTATCACGGCTTTTCCAAAATATATGTCATCAAATATGTTTTTCCAAAAAGCTAGGGGGTAAACCAGATTTCTGCTTATAGAGTTAGGGTTCATGTTGTGGTTAGGTTATGCTAAAATCGTGGAAGCATTGGTAGTTGACTACCCAACGCCATCTCAGGTCATCATGCAAATGGTCAATTAAGCATTTTATTCATTTATACCGTGCATGTTAATGATGTTATAAATTATACTTCTGGTTAGCACCTAACCCTTTCAGCTCGAAGGATCGACGTGTATACACGTCGTCTTTAGTATTTTACTCTGGCTAACTGCAGACTATTTTACTTGTTAATAGGAAACCCCCAGGCCACGAAGTGAAAGAGCTAATAATCTGATGGCGGAAGAATGTACGAGTCCTGAGTGCCAGTCGCGTGCTGACAGGGGGCAGCCCTGCCCCTGTACAAATTTTTAAGGGGCGCAGAAATCGTTGAGGGTGCCAAACACTGCACCGGACGCAAAAACGTTTGTCAGAAATCAGAATTATTAAGCGAGTTGGAGAGCAAAAGCGACAAAACTAGTTAAAACAACCCAGGTCTTCACTAGTGGAATGGATTCAACTTTGGCCTGTAAAGAAATCTAGGAGACTCAAAATTTAAATTGATTCATTGTTTTAAACAATAAAAAAAAAGGAGTTACTTTTATTTGATATCTCAATCTGCGATACCTATATGTGGTATCTAAACGAATATATAAAATTTCAGAACAATGCAACGCCAAATTTCCAGCACACCACTTTTGAGTTGCAAACTTTTTATTGCGTATATACTATATTCTAGATGATAATTATATATGGTTTGAACCCAGGAGTATTATAACATGTTTGAGAAAGTTGCTCGTCCAGATTAGAGTAGTCTCGAGAAAGACTGTTTGTGGTGGTAGTGACTGACGTTTCGACGGCCTCAGAGTCTTCAGAGTCAAGTAAAAGGTTTCGGTCAGGTTCGCCTATATATATATATATATATATATTTATACAATACCCTGGTTGCTATGCGTGTTTTCATTGGTTGTTGGCCATGATCTATTAGAGGACAGACACATGGTCACGTCATATCACGTCAGCCGACTTGCTTTTTTCCTTCTTCATGCCCCAAAATCCGGCAAGAGTTTCGACAAAAACCTTTTAAATTTTTATTGTATAAAACAAATAGATTCAATTTTTTTGTTGTCTGTTCAGTTATAGATGCACAGAAGACGTCACAACGTGGTAAGAACATCAGTGACGTTGTGACTATTTGTTAAATATATATATATATATATATATATATATATATGTATATATATACAGTATATATATACTGTATATTTATGTGTCTGGTTCATTATGTCACGGTGTTGTCGAGGAGGTGGGTGTTGTTCGTGGACAAGTCTTCTGTAAGGTGCTGGTAATGGTTGTGATTGTTTTAATGGTTGTTGTTCTAAGTTTGTGTACCAAGTTTGTGTAAGTCGTTGCCTGCCATGTAGTTAGTGCAATAAGTAACGCATTCTGTCGTGTCCCAGTCTATATTGTGTTAGTATTTTGTCGGTGCAGGTGTTCGGCAATGTGGTTAGGCCCGTCTCCGTTTTTTGTTGCCCGTTTGTGAAACCGGCAGAAACCTAAAAACGAGACAATAGCTAAACACAAACGGGCACCAAGAAACGGAGACGGGACTAACCACATTGATTGCCGATCACCACCGACAAACTATAAACACAATATTGACTGGGACTCGACAGAGTGCGTTACTTATTGCACTAACTACAGGCAACGACTTACACTAGAAAGTTGGTACACAATGCAAACTTAGAACAACCATGCATTAAACCGATCCCAACAATTACATGTATACCAGCACCTTATATACAGAAGACTTGTCCATAACGCGTTACAAACAAACAGTAGACTTTTTCTCTCTTTTTCCCACCTCCTCGGCAACACCCACCACAAATTCCACACATACCGCAATCGTGACATACAGTAATGAACCAGACACATAAATATAGGCGAACCTGACAGAAACCTTTCCCTTGACTCTGAAAATGACCCCCGCTGTGGCCGTCAAAACGTCAGTCACTACCACCGGGCGAGCAACTTTCTCAAACATGTTATAGATGATTATATTTAGCAGAGAGAAACCCTAGCAAGTAAAGCATTAATAATTTAATTTACCACCAATTTACCGTATGACTTAAATTAGTGGCAAAAAAGCTTTGTTAATTAATATTAAAAAGTCATTACACATTAGGCTTACACTGCATGGTTCATGAATTTAAGCTGCCTTGTTAATTAATTACAAAGACAGAAACGACTTTTCTTTTTTGTCTATGATCAAAGACTGAATAAACAAACATTCTTGGAACTTTTTTGGCTACATGTAGTTTAAGCCAGAACTTCAAAATTTGGTTCCAGTGCAACAGTACACTTAAATTAATGTTTTTCACTTTTGTCATGTTTGCACAACTACATGTCTTCTTTTATCTCTGGGATGGCAAATACAGTCATCTCACCAACTGAGAAGTATTGTATCACCAGACTCAATAGAGTAGAATGACAGTGTTCTCAAATCATCATCCATCTCCACTTCATGACCTGTTTGATCAACATAAGACAAGCTCTGTCTTACAGACATGATTTTGAACAAACGTTGCAATAGTCCCTTGACCTTCGAAATGGTCATGGTGCGTGGAAGCTTTTTGGTGACAGATTTCTCTGGATCATTCAAACACGTTATGGTAACAATAACAAGGTTATCTTTCAGGGCACTTCCAGTACTGGCTGACATTCCCAAGCCTTCAGGGATACCATGACTCTCAAGCAGGGATAAATATCTGGGGTGCTTCAACACAAAACCTGCATCAACCTTGGACTGCGAGGCATCAGCACTTCCACCTGAGCCAAGCCATTCTTTCCCATATTTTTTCAGGTAAGCTCTCTCGGCTGCTTGCCTTTCTTTGACTGTAACTTGACTTTTATTCAGCTTTGAACAATTTGCAATCCGTGCAATTAACTCTTGCCTTGCTTCGTACTCACTAATACCTTTGACCACTGGACAGTCTTTCAGTACCAATGTTTCTAAAGCTGAAAGTCTGTTCAACTGATTGATGCTCGGCCAGCTTGAAATCAATGTTTTTGACAATGATAAGCTTTTTAGATTGCAAAATCTAGTATTATCAGGCGTTTCATTCATGCTTCCTGGGAATAAAACAGCATCCAGGTTGTTGTTGCTTAAAACAAGTGTTTCTAAAACTGGTAACACTTGTAGTAAGAGTACCTGACTCCAATCTGACAGGTCGTTTCCCTCCAAATTAAGCACCTGCACCTTCTTGATGCTGTCTAAATTTCCACTTTTTAGGCATTGTATGTTGTTAAAACCAGCGTGTAACTCCTCCAAGTCACCGAACATGGATACCATGGTAAGAATTTGCTGCCAAGTCAGGTTCATCTTGTTTGCAACGAGGGTTTTTAAGGGAAACTGAACGATCACATTTCTGTTGTGGGTGTTTATCGACTCAAGTCCAAGTCGCGTCTCACTAATGTTTAACTCAGTAAGTCGAGGCAAATCCTTTACTATGCTAAGTACCTCTTGCCAGTCACTTAGTAGTGTCTTCGACAGATCGAGTTCCACAATATTTGGCGCGACATTACCAATGGAATTCCCACTTCTGGCTCCAGAAACGTTAGTCCAGCGCAGGCTGACGTGTTTCAGTCGCTTAAGTTTTTCTTCTACATTACCTTCTTTATCTTTACTACAGCCGAGGTAATCAAAATGCTGCTCTTTATCTTCTTCTCCGCGTTGAAGGTTATCGAACTTCCGCATCAACCCTTCCACAACGTCAACACCAAAGTCGAGTTTCTGTGCACGAACAAAAGAGCCACTATCAGGACGCGAGCACTCGAAATATTTAACGCCCTCGCGTTCACCACTGTGTTTGCCTCTTCCATCTTCGTCCCATTCAATACCATACCATAGACCAGAAGTTGGTGGTACATCTCCAAAGAACTTTACTGTCGCGTATTGCTCATCGCAAATCACTCGACGGCCTAACACTGCATCCCCATCGGACGCCATTTTGTTTTTGTCGCCAATCGTACCAAGAGCCTACGTTCCTTTGACCAGCGGTAGCAATCTGAAATTTAACTCGACGGACCAATTTAATATCCGTAATGACAATTTCCGTAATTGGCTTTGGTTACAGTCTAACCTGAGTATATCAGGCATTATTCTCGATCGTCCTCCGCTAAAAAGCAAGTGGGGGCAGGCGAGCGGGCGAGAAGGTGAGAAATAAGGCCTGAAACAATTCTTTACCTGGCCGTTTTCCGCCGCCAAATGAATTTTCTGAATCTCCAATCGACGAAGCTTTAAGGCACATTCCAGCCGTTCCAAGTTTGAAATTTGCTGTTTCCTTAGATATACTACAATCCAGAATTGTTTCAGAGTAATTCCTTCACGAGCTTGCTTATACAGTTTATATATGTCTTCGTAGATGCTTGGGAGAAGTTGGTATATTAAACTTTTGCCATAACCAGTACGGAGTACAGCTAGCACATCCTCATTAAACCGGACTTTTTCCGAGGGGCAAATCACTCCCTGAAAAGTGTACGAGATTTTTGAACTTTCAAAAATCCTTCGATTTTCGCATTGGATTTTTCGGATTTTTTGCGGAATTTTCCGGATTTCTTGTGAAAATAATTATGGTTTTCCAAGAATTTTATGAACTTTAAAGGCTTTTATATATGGATTTTCAAGACTTTTTCTCATGGATTTTTGGATTTGCGGGATTTTTGGCAAAGTTTACGAGATTTTTGAAGTGATTCGCCCCTCGACTTTTTCTATACATTCGCGCTGTTCTTTCTGTAGATTTTTTGCTTTAAACTTCACCGAACATCGTTGAATCGCTAGATACGTTAGACGCTTTGTTAATTATGTAAAGCATAATTCATAAACAAATCAATCACAATCAAATCAAATCAAATCATACACAAACCAATCAGAATAGAGCTTTTCGGGCTATAGCCAATCAGGACTACTTCCAAAATCTGGACGTACTGCACGAACTTTTAACGACATTTGTATCAGGCCATAGTTTACAATTGGCGTGATTGCAGGTTAGTTACAGTCATGCATTTGCAACTCACTTTTCACCAAAATGTTCGGAAGTTAATCAAATTCATCAACATAACACAAGAAATGCAGCACAACGTCAACTTCATAAGTCTTATAAAAGAACGAATTATGTAAAACATACTCTTTCTAACAAATGAGTCGATATTTGGAATGGTCTGGAACCTAACTTAAAAAATCTAAAATCCTATAACATCTCAGTTATTTAATTAAAAAGCAAACTAAAAAACATTTCTTACAAATGCAGTACATAATTAATCAACTGCACAACGTAATCACCTTAGCATCTATTCATATTTAAATAGTTTTATTTGTTCAAAGTCTAGCAACATAATATGCTTTAAATTGCATATGCTTTAAATATATATATATACAAACGAGCACGTGTGATTTAATTTTGTTCACGGAATGTTGGAAAGTGCTCAATACCGTAAAGGTAGAGCGAATATAGTATAGTTTAAGTGGGCTTACCTCAAAATGTTGAGTGTCGCAACTGTCAGTTTCACGCGGGGTTGTCTTCAGGCGACCCCACGTGAAACTGACTTGACAGTTGCAACACTCAACATTTTGAGGTAAGCCAATTACATAAACTATATATATATATATATATATATATATATATATATACCACCTTTCAGAAGTATCTTAACAGAACAACTAATAGAATTTGGAACACTTTAGACAATGAACTCGACAATCTTGGATCACTACAACTGGCCACCTTCAAAACGTACTACCTTACTCCGGTACTACTTTACAGCCCTCGCAACATCTTACGATCCCGACGATCCTCGTTCATGGAAGACAATTCGGTTTAAGTTGCAACACTTCTCGCAGCCTCATCGGAAACATAACATGTTGCTTCTAATGTTTTGCGGGTTTTGGTTTTGTGTAATGTGTGTATGTATGCCGTAAGTTGATGTGTGTATGTATGTATTTGTAATGTATGTGTATAATAGTTTCAAATATTTTGGGGCCACTGTAATTGGCTTGAGGCTGTTGTGGTTTCCCTGCCATTATTAAATGTAATTATATATATATATATATATATATATATATATATATATATATATATATATATATATATATATAGTATATATATATATACTGTAGTATTTACTAAATCAATGGCAAATAATAAATATAAATATATACAGTATGCTTCTTAATCTTCTTTAACTTTCTTTTCTCACTTCTCTATCAATTGTAAATATAGATAAAATTTCCTTTACTTTTCTCGTTAAATAACTATATGACTGCAATTAGAAAATACCGGTGTAGATATAAAACATATTGTTTAACTAGGGGTCTTAATTAAAAGCCCTTACAGATTTCTAGTAGGCCCCTAGCCCTATACAATACTAAATTAAATAAATATCATAATCAGTATAAATGGGCAAAAAATAATAAATAAATAAATAAAATTAAATAAAAGTTCGTTCTGAAGTTCGTTCGGAAGTTCAAATTTCGTTTTGAACTAGGCATTTAATTGATTGGCTGCTTCATAGCATGTGTCTACATATTTTGGAAAAACACATACCGTATTTACTCGTTTAAGCGCCGCCCCCGATTAAGCGCCGCATATGAGAGCAAAAATATTAAAGAGCGCCGCCCTCGAATAAGCGCCGCACTTATTCACAACAATGCGGCGCTTAATCGAAGCACCGTCAGACAGAATCCAAACTAAAAAACAACTACAGTACATCTCAATCTTAAATCAGCCTCGGAAATTTATTCTCCTGTATTACAGTGTTACAGTGTTTTTTAGTTCAAAGTGAGTTACTATATATTTCGAATATTTGATTGTTCTGGTTTCAACACTGCCTACGCAGCACGCTACTTTTAAAAAGGTGCGTGACGTCTATACATGCGCGCTTACGGGCAAGAGGTTGAACCTTTCAAGAAGCTTTAAAAAGGTAATTTGAATTCAAACAAACAAATGAGACCAGACATTTAAAATATAGCAAAAGGACATAATTTTTACCCATGCAAATGAAACCGGACATAATTTTTACCCATGTGAAACGTGTTTTCGACAATTTGGTTATTCATATGTTGCAATTGCTGGCAAGTTGCAAATTTTATCTTATATCGTGTGAAGCACTTGTTCATTTCCATATCCTATTTTTGGCCTTGCTTCCAATCAAATGCTGACACGAGATTTCGAGCCACTTTTAACGTTTCTCCGTGCGCGCATATAGATATTCTAATTACGCATTATTATACAAGCAAAAATATATCGATCAAATTGATAACATATATTCAGGGGAGATATCGGGTTGATAGAAAATGCAAAGAATCTAACTGCAGTTGAGTCAATGTTGCTATTAGCAATTGTTTGATTCCAGAAAAAGTGCTCATTAAAAAGTCTGAGCAATAGAATTTTGAAATCTTAGGAAGAAACTGTCACAATGTCCTGACATGCAGTGGGGTAGAATTCTGGTAGATAGGACCTTCCCGCCTTTCCCAACCACACATTATACTTTTAATTTATTTTTTATGTCTATATGAGTTGTTTATTTGCACGAGTTAGTCAATCACAATATTATTTTAATACAATACTTCTCTGTTTGACTCAGCAGGTGCGCAATCATTTTCGATTACTGTTACCGTAAGTTGAGAAAGCTAAGCTGATTACACACCAGGAACCGGAAAAAGAAAAGATATATCACCCGCCAGGGCATGTAGTGCTGTTTCAGAAGACAATTGGAACTGAGACTGTGAAGGTCTGCATGTGTCTAGCACTTAACATATAAGTTTGGCAAAATATAGTTGCGCAACTCGGGCCTTGCTGTCGACAGCCATTACTTCAGCTGAGAAAAAGGTAAGAATCAAGGAATGGGAAAGCTATTACTTCAAGTTCAAATCTAGATTTAAGTCATAAAATGAAAGTTATTGGTCTGAAAACCGTAATACTGGCGGCCAGCTTTAAACAATAATCATGCAGTTGCACTCATCATGTATATATGTTCAATTCAGCGGCCAGTAGTTGATCGCCGCATGATTCATGGTTTACATATATATTTATCGAGATGAAAATACTAAACATATTATAATGGTCCTGATGGCGTTATACGACTGTGTTCAAACGATGTATATCAAAAGTGTATGTATGCTTTAGTTCAGCGGTTTTTTAACTGTTGCAATTAAAAACATTTAAGCAGCTAGTGTATCAGTTTAACACTATTTGTTCGAAAGACTTGCCATGTTTAGTAAGAATTGTCAAACTGATGAAAATAACCGTGTCTTGAAAGCAACATTCGCTCGCTGACATAGTCGTAGAAGTTGCCAGATTTTTCGCAGCGTGAAAGCCGATTGCAAATACTGCATGTCCATTGTCCAAGCCTAGCCACGCTATGACGTAGCTAGTCCAAACCATACGTAAAAATAGGTACGCATTGCGTACATGCGTCTGCTCCTGTAGAATTGTAGTGACATTTTCTCTAATCACTTTAGCGCGTTCATGGGACTTTATTATTCGTGTTTCCCTACTCTCAGGTGGTTCATTGTCAAATACTTGTTTGGACCTATTACGTTGTTGTGATAGCCTCCTTTGTCTACTTTCTATACTTTCACTTTTAATTAATGGCTTGTCTAGTTCTTTCACTCATTTTTAGCAACTTTTTTGTTTACAATTTTGTTCATTTTTTCGTTTCTCTCTATATCGGTCAAAAGTAAAAGGTCTTTTTTTACTGAATTACTTATACAAGTACATAAACCATTTCTACTAGTTTAATAGCTTTTATTTGATTGTGTACAATTGCAGTCGATGACATGGCAACACATTGTTTACCAGCATTTTGTCTGAATTTTCTCATATCACCTTGGCTAAAGTCATGAGCACATATTTCTCTTACTCGGGTCAACGACAACTTCATATACAGTAGGACCAGGATTTTCTTCAACGTCGTCTGCGAATCTCAACAACAGTGGAAGATAAACGTGGCAGCAAACCATTCGAGTGAACCACATCGTCACTTCATTCCAACTTTTTTGTTTTTTTAGCAAACTGTTTTAATGTTGGCAAATAAAATACACTCAAGGAAAATAACATCAGCATTGTGTTCCAAAATTTACCCTTGAGACCAAACATCGTCTCTTTGTTTTTAACAAAGTAATTATGAGTACCTGTTCTGGCTCTATACTGCTCAGTTGTCACTCCCATTTAATACCGGTTTAATTTTTCGTAAGAGTTCAAAACTATTTTCCTGTTTGCTGTTAAAGTGGTTCTCTGATGAAAATATTGTTGGCAATGTTTTTGCATAATACTAAAGATGTTATGGTAGTTGGTAATCGTGCAAAGTTTCATTCCAAAATTCGCTGAACAAAAGGTGGTATTTTACGTGTAACGTTTGTATTTTGGAGCGCCACCATTGAAGTGGCCGAGCTTGAGAAAATGAGTCGAGGAAGCTTACGACGTCATAGCCTCAATACCAACAAAGATCCTTTTGTTGACAACAATGATCTTGTTGTTATTGAGGTTATGACATCAGAAGCTTCCTCGACTCATTCTTCTCAAGCTCAGCCAATTTAATGGTGGCGCTCCAAAATACAAACCTTACACGTAAAATACCACCTTTGCTTCAACTCAACGAATTTTGGAATGAAATTTTGCACGATTACCAATTACCATATTAATATCTTTAGGATAAAGCAGAAACATTCACGACAATATTTTCATCAGAGAAATACAGAAAGCAAATACACGGGCCACTGTCACACAAAAACATGCAGCTCGGTGGCATGGTCTGTTCCGACACCATTCCGAACACGTATATAATTCGGACTCCCTTCGGTACTTTTCGAAAACATTCGTGAGGCTAAGAGCTATGATCGATAAATTACGTCACAAAACACAAAACGTCATCAAAATGGGATAAAACATGCAAAGATACATCCAGGGAGCGCCCTGGATACATCCTTGCTCGTAGTATAGCGCGATGCTCACGCTGCAATTGCGGTGCCATGACGAGTTAGCTTGCGGGCGCATATGACTTTCAGGCAGAATCAACAAGTTTGTTCATACGGAATCAATAGCATCTGGTTTTGGTAACGAAATGGCTACGCCAATTTAGCAAATTAAAAGGTCATCACTTGAACGTTTACAAGACAAGACGAATAATGCATGCTATTGTTTTTTCTATATGTACTGTACTATTTACAGAATGAGTGGCCACTTCTGTATTGGAGTATACAGACACGAGGCGAAGTCGAGTGCCTGTATCCCGATACAGACCGGACACGAATTATGTAAATAACCTCTAAAACGATCTATTTGGTAAGTTCATTGGCGTAGTAATTTTTCTAAAAAAACGTTGTCTAAGTCGAGAAAATCAAACAGTTTAAAAAGTTAAACAGTATGTAAATCTATATATAGACCCTCATTAAACATGGATTTTCTTTATGTTTTCCTCATGAATTATTAATAAGTTTTAGAAATGTATATATATATATGGGACAGGACTTGAAAATGATATATATATATATATATATATACATATATATATATATGGGACAGGACTTGAAAATGTGGGGTTGCAAGGTGATTTCAATTTTAGGTGTTCCCAGACCCAGCCTTAAAAACAATTGTAATAGTAATAGTAATACATACATAATTATACAAATACGAAAATTGTAAGTAAGAAAAAACGCATTGTTTCAAGTTAACCACAAATATTTAATAATTCCTCTTTTTAGAAAAATGTTTAGCCGTGTGCTAGTTGTACTTTTCTCGACTGTCATCTTCGTATTTACAAACGAAGTTCTTTCAGCGACCCGTCCTAAAGCACCAGTAATTTCTGGAACAAATGTCAAAAAAGGAACAGTCACCATGAAGGGGCAGTGGCCAACCGGTTTTAAGGCGAAGATGACATTCCTTATACCCAAAGACATCAATGGCTGGAGAATTATCTTAATATTCTCAAAATATGTCACAAACTTTCAAATTTGGAAAGCAAATTCCAAAACCTCGAGGGGAACACGATTTGATCTCAGTAACATGTCTTGGAATAGAAAACTTAAAAAGGGAACAAAATTTGAGCTTTCATTTATTGCTGAGAAGTCAGGAAACACACCGGTAGTATGCAGTGCCGTCCTCGTTTGGAATGGAGGTACGGTAACAGTACCAGTGACAATGTTACCGACTACATCTCGACCCCTGAGCAGCTCAAAGCCAGCGTCGACACGTCCATCAACGACGAAACCGGTCACCGTGCTTCCACCGTGCCCTGCAGCCAAGATAAAATACGACGAGGTTCTTCGCAAATCCATACTTTTCTACGAGGCTCAACGATCAGGACGACTTCCATCAAATAACCGAATTCCTTGGCGTGGTGATTCAGCTTTGGGAGACAAGGGTAATAATGGAGAAGACTTAACAGGAGGCTGGTATGATGCTGGTGATTATGTAAAATTTAGTTTCCCAATGGCTTTCTCGACAACTCTGTTAAGCTGGAGTTTGTTAGAATACAAAAAAGCATACTCAGCTGCTGGTCAACTACGGGCAATGTTAGACAGCGTAAAATGGCCGTTAGATTATTTCATTAAAGCACATGTCAAAACGAACGTTCTGTATGGTCAGGTAAGTCCCCTGATTAGTTCTGCTAATAATCTTACATGCATGTAATTAGCCATTTTGGAATTGCACTAGAGACCTGGAGATAGCGAGGTTTACAATGCATGATGGGACTGTTTTGGGGGACAGATTCTTTGTTAACGTCCCCCCAAAGCAGCCCCATAATGCAATGTCAACATGGCTATCCCAGGTCTCTAGCGCGCAATTCCAAAATGGCTAATATGCTTCAAGAGTTTTCCCAGATCAAAGGAAAGAGAAAAAGTAAAAAAGGCATTTGGTATTGTTAAAAACGATACGAACCATTTTACAAGTGTGACGCAGAAACACAACAAGGAACAACGTACACACCAATCGACGGTATCGAAAAAGATGGCGGCGGTATAATTAACCACAATGCTTTGCGACTTCAAATCAGCTCAAATAACAACTAAACATTGTTTATCATGCTAAGATGGATTAAGTAAGAACTTCATTCATATCATATCATATCAAAGTTGATCAGTTCAAAACTATATCTTCCAATAATTATACAGGAAACGATATTTACTGCAAGCAAAGGATTGTGGTTAAATGTACAAGTCGCCATCAATTGCTTTATTAGTTTGTTTGTGATGACATATCCAATTAAGTCTTATATGTGTTTTCCTCTGACTAACATGCACCGGTTTTCATTTGTTAATCGTCAGGAGAATCCGCCGACGGAAAGAGTTAAACGTACTTTCTTAGTTTGGCATTGCGGAACTTTTCTGCTCACGTAAAAAATAAAAACATGTACACTAAGGACTTCCGCTTATAATTCGCGTTGCGCGTTGGTTTTTAATACACTGTCTCGTACCCAGGCGTGTTGAAAGGGGGGTAGGTGGCACCCGAAGGGGCTGATTGGAATTTTAATTTAAACTTATAATTGCATGGGTTAATATGACGCTATCGTGGATTCTTTTGGGCCTATTCTGCATGCCAATTCATTCCGGAATACGAATTCAAGTTTACACGGAATAGTCAGCATAAAAAGAACGCAATATGCGGTATTCCTATATTCCGACCGTAATCCGACCGTAATCCGATCGTAAAAAGTGTTTGATAGTAGTAATATAGTAGTAGTAGTAGTAGTAGTAGTAGTAGTAGTAGTAGTAGTAGTAGTAGTAGTAGTAGTAGTAGTAGTAGTAGTAGTAGTAGTAGTAGTAGTAGTAGTAGTAGTAATAGCAGTAGTAGCAGTAGTAGTTGTTGTTGTTGTTGTTGTTGTTGTTGTTGTTGTTGTTGTTGTTGTTGTTGTTGTTGTTGTTGTTGTTGTTGTTGTTGTTGTTGTTGTTGTTGTAGATTGTTACTATTTTCGTTCGTTCGTTCGTTCGTTCGTTCGTTCGTTTGTTCGAGTCTCCTAGCAGTCACTAATCCTTTAACTGGGCAGTTTTTCCAAGAGGTCCTCACATGATGAGTATAAGACTGTCTGGAGTTATAGACAAAGATATATAAGTCGTGACAAAAATGTCGGATTGTCCGTATAGTAGTGAATACGACTCACAAGCAATACATGTAACTTTAATTTATTCTAATTAAGGTGGGAAAAGGCGACATCGATCATGCGTATTGGGGTCGACCAGAAGACATGACAGTGTCCCGACCTGCGTACAAGATCGACCGTAACAAACCAGGATCAGATTTGGCGGCTGAAACTGCTGCAGCAATGGCTGCTGGGTCGATTGCGTTTCGTAACGTGAACCCAAAGTACGCTGATAAGTTATTAAAACATTCAAAAGAACTTTATCAGTTTGCCGACCAATACCGCGGCAAGTATTCGGACAGTATCTCAGATGCCGCAAAATTCTATCCATCTTCTAATTATAACGATGAACTGGTGTGGGGAGCAGCGTGGTTGTATAAAGCGACAAAGGAGAAGCATTACTTGCAAAAAGCTGAGCGATATTTCACACAATATGGTATGGGAAATGCGGGGTGGGCTTTCTCCTGGGACGAAAAAACGGCTGGTGTACAAATGTTACTTTACGAACTGACTGGAAAGAGTGTTTATCAAACTGCTATTGAAAAGTCGCTGGATGCTTGGCTTCCTGGGGGGAGTGTTTCTTATACTCCGAAAGGTCTGGCTTGGCGTATCAAATGGGGTTCTAATCGATATGCAGCAAACACAGCGTTCTTAGCTCTGTTAGCTTCAGACAAGGGATTGAAAAGCAAGGATTACACACAATTTGGTAGAAAGCAAATTCGCTATATGTTGGGTAAGTTAAATGATTATGACTATACTTGTCTGGATTTCTGTAGTTATGTTAAATGTTGTTGTTGTTGCTGTTGCTGTTGTTGCTTCTGCTAGTTGGGCTGTGCTGCTGCTAGTAGTGGTGGTATATATAGATAGAGGCGATGCGCAGCATCGTCGTATTCCAGTTATTCTGAAACCGTACAGTAATAGAGCCACCTTAAAAAAATCTGCCTTACGTCAACGGTAATCCTTAGTTGTTTCAGTAACTATAAAACCCAATTGCTTTGCAGGCGGCGGTGGACGTAGTTACGTTGTTGGTTTTGGCAATAATCCTCCAACACGACCTCATCATGCATCGAGTTCTTGTCCAAATAAGCCAGCACCATGCAACTGGAATGACTTCAACAATCCTGGTCCAAACCCACAAATTCTGTACGGTGCACTGGTTGGTGGACCAGACCAAAATGATTTCTATCAAGACAAGCGTAATGATTACGTAATGAACGAAGTGGCCTGTGATTATAATGCTGGTTTCCAGTCAGCCGTTGCTGCTCTGAAATCAAAAGAAATGACATCATGCCGTTAGTGTTCCAGAAAATAATGAACAATATATTCCTTCAATAATTCCAACTAAATCAGCTTGAAATCGTTGAATATAGTTGTTACGACTTAAGTGTGCATGCTAATTCTTTCAGTTATTCTGTAAAATGATCGTTTTCAATAAAAGCTACAGGATATTAATTAGGCATGCAGCAGGTTATATTAATGGATGTTTATAATTATAAGAAGGCAAGGCAATTTCGTAAACTACTTTACTATCCCAAACGTTCTATGCCTTCTCAATCCTGTGGTTCCCCCAAAGTACCCTCGGCACTCGGACTCAATATCAAGTCTGATCAAAAGTAAAAAATAATTTTCCCTTGTTGTGTGATGTTTTTCCTCGACTTTAGTCAAAAATCGGAATTATATATTATTCGTTACAGATTCCAATAAAAAACTTTTAACTGTATATAATCCCGTATATTCATGCGTCCAGCTGCGACGGAGGAAAATACTACCGGAAACATATTTCACTACCGAAAACATATTTCACTACCGAAAATATATTTCATTGCCGAAAACATCATTTCACTGCCGAAAATATATTTTACTACCGAAAACATATTTTACCGCAGAGAACATATTTCACTACCGAAAACATATTTCATACGGCAGACAACATATTTCACTACCAAAAATATCATTTCAATGCCAAAAACATATTTTACCGCACATAGGCGTACGGGCAATTTTTTCCAGGGGGGGCGTTAAACCATTTTCCCAAAAAAAGTCACGCAAGTTGCCCAAATTTTTACGAAACAATCGAAAACAAACGATGGTCATACGATGCACTATAAACATGCTGAAACACATGTTGCCTAGCACGTGACTCAAATCTACTGATTTTATTCTCAAGTGCGACCTCTCGGTTTTCGATACAACTCGTACAAGTTTTAATTTAATAATTTTTAAAAGTTCATTAAAGGTGAAGTGATACGAGCAACAAATTGCTGCAATATTGTTGTGTTGCAAGTTGAATAGCGTTGCAGGTCCACCCACCTCAAACATTATCACGCAACAATGATTTTGTTGCAAGTTGAAACAGCATGTTGCAGCAAGTAGAATTGGAGTCTACTTTTTTCAACAAATTTTATCAACTTTCAACAAAATCATTGTTGCGTGACAATGTTTAAGGTGGAGGTTAATACGTGCAACAACGCTTTTCAACTTGCAACGCAATAATGTTGCATTGCAAGTTGAAGAAAAATGTTGCCCGCATTACCTCACCTTAAGTGCCGTGCATGTTGCGTTTTAGAAACTTTTAATTTTCAACTCACTAAGCACTCTTTGTAATTCATGACATTTGGTCAACAGCATGAGAGGAAGGGAAAAAATTGTGTGATTACGTACATGAATAAAATTTCTACAAGACCACAATGCTTCTCGGCATTGAGAATGAAAAATGTCTCGGCATTGACAAAAATAAAGCTACATGTATTGTTTAGTGACAGTAAGGTAATTTATCCCGTTTAGACATAAACAAAGGTCTTTGAGTCTCACCTTCTTGATTATCAAAAACTGTATTTATCTTTTGAAAAAAATGGAAACTTTTCAAAAACCCTTTGCCCAAATTTCTCTTGTTGCCCAAAAAAACTGAGATGCCCAAAAGCTGCAGCCCCCCCCCCCGGCCCGTACGCCTATGTTACCGCAGAGAACATATTTCACTACCTAAGACATATTTCACACAGCAGACAACATATTTCACTACCGAAAATATCATTTCACTGCCGAAAACATATTTCATTGCCGAAAACATATATTTTTACTACCGAAAGGCGAAAACATATTTCACTACCGAAAATATATTTCATTGTCGAAAATATATTTTACTACCGAAAACATATTTTACCGCAGAGAACATATTTCACGGCAGGGAACATATTTCATACCGCAGAGAACATATTTCACTGCCGAAAATATATTTTACCGCAGAGAACATATTTCACTGCCGAAAATATATTTTACCGCAGAGAACATATTTCACTGCCGAAAACATATTTTACCGCAGAGAACATATTTCATTGCCGAAAATATCATTTCACTGCCGAAAATATATTTCACTACCAAAAATATATTTCATTGCCGAAAAAAATTGCGCCCATAGCTGACACCCATCCCACGGAACAATCACGCTTGGTTATGACGCCAGCCTCCTACCCCCTCTAGTAGGTGGACGACTTTGACTGGTTGCATGGGAGGACGCTCTCTGCTCCACAGAGGTTCTTTCGGAGATCGGAGATTTCGGGGATCGTCGGAGATATGTCGGGATCGCCAGCTGGACATAAGTAGTGCGGGCGAAACGCCACTGGCGATTCCGACACATCTCCGACGATCCCACACATCTCCGACGATCCCCGAAATCTCCGAAAGAACCTCTGCGGAGGAGAGACGGGAGGACGTGGACCGAGACCCAAACTCACGACGCGCACCTACGCGTATTGATGCCACCTTCAACTTTTGCCAGCCACACAATATACCTACGTCGGGTATCTTCGGAGTTTTGAGAAGTCAGTTCAAATACTCGACGTCGGACTTTACCGGGATTACAAAGCCCTCGTGCATTAAAAAGCCTTTTCAAAAAGCACTCGGACTTTGAAATCCCGGCAGAGTCCTCCGTCTCGTATTTGAACTATTACTTAAGGCATTCAAACCGTGTGACCATCAATATAACGTTTCCACATACCTGGTTTTAATGGAGCAGTTGCAAGAGCCTTCTTCTCAAACTCCTCCATATATATAGTCTAACGAGAGAGTATATCCACGACTCAACGGGGGTATTGACTAATCATAATGTTGAAATAACATTTATTATTCTTTATTCTATTTATTGCTTAATCAAAATGTTTTAACAAGAATAAAGTTTCTTTAAAGCCATATACTGATTAAATTAAAGAGAAAACGTACATTATTCATAAATAAATTACTTCACGGCTTCAAGATCGACACTCATTTTCACACTCAATATCAACAAAAAGCACAGCAATTAGAATTTCAGCATGTTGGCAAGTAGTTTTCTGACTTCCTTGCTATAGTTTCATCTCAGTTTCAGTTGTTTTGATCTGATATACTTCTTGGTGAGTTGATTCATCATTTCGACAGACACAACAGCAAAAGAACTCGACCATTCTCCAACCAAACGATTTTGTCATCAGTTTCTTGTCATTCCTACTTTTTGCGAAATTGTTTTTCTTTTCTTCTTTCTTTTCTTTCTTCTTACCACATTTTTTATTAATCCTCTGTTCTGTTTTATCTTTCTTATTTTTCTCCTCATTCTTTTTGGTTTTCTTCATCTTCTTTTCTTCTTTCCTGTCTTTGCTTCGAGGATAAGAAGTCAGTGTTTCGTGGCAAGGGACAACAGACTTTTCATCTATGGCAAGTAAATTAAATATAAGAAGTGCTACATATGCACGTTTTACTTTAGATCGGTATAGCAATAAATGTATACGATCATTTAAAATCATATGTTATTTGCTGTACAAAAGAAGCTCTTATACAAGGGTGGAAGACGCGGGGGGAGCTGCTTTCCAATAATTTAGTAACGCTATAAAAATCGTCTTAATATTTTTCTACGTATTCTAAAAATACACCAGAGCACAGTTTAAAGTCGCTAAAGTTAAACGTACCTTGACGATTATGGAGAATTTCCAACTCGATACAATTTCCATTAATACCATTGATATTGGACGGTTTAGTCACATAAAGATCTTCTGTCAAATTTTCAGCATCAGACTCTTCCTCATTAGGTTGACCCCCGGCTTTGGCCAACCAATGAGCAAGATCCTCTTCTCCGCCACCACACTGAGGTAGATCTGTGACTGTTTTCCACGATTTATCAGGAGTCTTCTTGTTGTCTAGTAGATCATGCCCTTGTAAATCATCGGATGCACCCGGCTGTACATGTACTGCAATAGACGGTTCAGACGCAGGTAGACAATCCAGCGTGTTGCATAAATGCGGGAAAGTCCTTTCTTCAGAGGCTGAAACAGCGGTCTTTTTGGAAACTTTATGAAGAGGCTCATCTTTAAAGGTTAGAACACTGCCTTTGTTCCACCATCCGGGAAGAGACAATTCGTTGGTAAGTGGAAGTCCGGCACTCTTCCACACGTCATCAAAGGTCTCTTCTCGGAGTGGTGAAACATTGTCAACGCTCTGCCTATTAAGATGGGTCCCTTCATCGGAGACTGTTGTTCTGAGAGATGTTTTAATTTCAAAACCCGGTTCATCATGATCAACATGGATACTCTTTAGTTCGACAGGACATTTGGTGTCGACAACAGTCTGACGTTCTGCGTTGGATACCGCAACAGGACAATTGGTGTCCACAACAGTCTGAAGTTCTGCGTTGGATACCGCAACAGGACAATTGGTGTCAACAACTGGTTGAAGTTCTGCGTTGGATACCGCAACAGGACAATTTCTTTCAACAACAGGCTGGAGTTCTGCGTTGGATACCGCGACAGGACAATTGGTGTCAACAACAGGCTGGATTTCTGCGTTGGATACCGCGACAGGACAATTTGTGTCAACAACAGGCTGGAGTTCTGCGTTGGACACCGCGACAGGACAATTGGTGTCAACAACAGTCTGAAGTTCTGCGTTGGTTTGTGCGACAGGACAATTGGTGTCAACAACAGGCTGGAGTTCTACGTTGGATATCGCGACAGGCAAATTTGTATCAACAACAGGCTGGAGTTCTGCGTTAGATACCGCGACAGGGCAATTGGTGTCGACAACAGGCTGAAGTTCTGCGTTGGATACCGCAACAGGACAATTGGTGTCCAGTTCAGGCTGGAGTTCTGCGTTGGGTGGCACGACAGGACAATTGGTGTCCAGTTCAGGCTGGAGTTCTGCGTTGGTTAACGCAACATGACAATTAGTGTCCACTTCAGTCTGGAGTTCTGCGTTGGTTAACGCAACAGGACAATTGGTGTCCACTTCAGGCTGCAGTTCTGCGTTGGGTGGCACGACAGGACAATTGGTCTCCACTTCAGGCTGGAGTTCTGCGTTGGTTAACGCAACAGACCAATTGGTGTTCACTTCAGGCATGAGTTCTGCGTTGGATAACGCGACAGGACAATTGGTATCAACAACAGGCTGGAGTTCTGCGTTGGATATCGCGACAGGCCAATTGGTGTCAACAACAGGCTGAAGTTCTGCGTTGGATACCGCAACAGGAAAATTGGTGTCAACAACAGTCTGAAGTTCTGTGTTGGTTTGTGCGACAGGACAATTGGTGTCAACAACAGGCTGGAGTTCTGCGTTGGAAATCGAGACAGGCCAATTTGTATCAACAACAGGCTGGAGTTCTGCGTTAGATACCGCGACAGGGCAATTGTTGTCAACAACAGGCTGGATTTCTGTGTTGGATACCGCGACAGGACAATTTGTGTCAACAACAGGCTGGAGTTCTGCGTTGGACACCGCGACAGGACAATTGGTGTCAACAACAGGCTGAAGTTCTGCGTTGGATACCGCAACAGGAAAATTGGTGTCAACAACAGTCTGAAGTTCTGCGTTGGTTTGTGCGACAGGACAATTGGTGTCAACAACAGGCTGGAGTTCTGCGTTGGATATCGCGACAGGCCAATTTGTATCAACAACAGGCTGGAGTTCTGCGTTAGATACCACGACAGGGCAATTGGTGTCAACAACAGGTTGAAGTTCTGCGTTGGATACCGCAACAGGACAATTGGTGTCCACTTCAGGCTGGAGTTCTGCGTTGGGTGGCACGACAGGACAATTGGTGTCCAGTTCAGGCTGGAGTTCTGCGTTGTATAACGCAACATGACAATTGGTGTCCACTTCAGGCTGGAGTTCTGCGTTGGTAAACGCAACAGGACAATTGGTGTCCACTTCAGTCTGGAGTTCTGCGTTGGTTAACGCAACAGGACAATTGGTGTCCACTTCAGGCTGGAGTTCTGCGTTGGGTGGCACGACAGGACAATTGGTCTCCACTTTACTAGGCTGGAGTTCTGCGTTGGTTAACGCAACAGACCAGTTGGTGTTCACTTCAGGCATGATTTCTGCGTTGGATAACGCGACAGGACAATTGGTGTCCACTTCAGTCTGGAGTTCTGCGTTGGTTAACGCAACAGGACAATTGGTGTCCACTTCAGGCCGCAGTTCTGCGTTGGGTGGCACGACAGGACAATTGGTCTCCACTTCAGGCTGGAGTTCTGCGTTGGTTAACGCAACAGACCAATTGGTGTTCACTTCAGGCATGAGTTCTGCGTTGGATAACGCGACAGGACAATTGGTGTCAACAACTGGCTGAAGTTCTGCGTTCGTTGGCGCTACAGGACAATTGGTGTCAATAACAGTCCGAAGTTCTGCCGTGGTTATTGCGACAGGACAATTGGTGTCCACTTCAGGCTGGAGTTCTGCGTTGGTTAACGCAACAGGACAATTGGTGTCCACTTCAGGCCGCAGTTCTGCGTTGGGTGGCACGACAGGACAATTGGTGTCCACTTCAGGCTGGAGTTCTGCGTTGGATGTTGCAATAGGAGAATTGGTGTCTACTTCAGTCTGGAGATCTGGGTTGGTTAACGCGACAGGACAATTGGTGTCCACTTCAGGCAGGAGTTCTGCGTTGGATGTCGCAACTGGACAATTGGTGTCCACTTCAGGCTGGAGTTCTGCGTTGGGTGGCACGACAGGACAATTGCTGTCCACTTCAGGCTGGAGTTCTGCGTTGGTTAACGCAACGGGACAATTGGTGTCCACTTCAGGCTGGAGTTCTGCGTTGGTTAACGTAACAGGATAATTGGTGCCCACTTCAGGCTGGAGTTCTGCGTTGGTTAACGCAACAGGCCAATTGGTGTACATGTCCACTAAAGGCTGGAGTTCTGCGTTGGGTGGCGCGACAGGACAATTGGTGTCCACTTCAGGCTGGAGTTCTACGTTGGATGTCGCAACAGGACAATTTGTGTCCACTTCAGGCTGGAGTTCCGCGCTGGTTGGCGCTACAGGACAATTAATGGTGTCTTCACAAGGATGAAGATCTTGATTTGTCAGTTTAATATGACTATTATTAACCACATCAGGTTGAAGATCGTCTTTTGTTACTTTGACAGGTCTATTGTTATACCTATTAGGTTGGAAATCCGGTTCGTTCAGCAAATAATCATCAAAGATATTGTTTCCCATCTCTATATAGTGTGAAAGAATAGTATTAATGACATGCTTCATAATGCATAATATATACTATTTTCCCCAGGGTGGGGACTTCGCCACAGATTTTTAGGAAATTAGCGCCATTTTTCAAATGGTCGGAGTTTGCCGGAGGGGTGGGGGTTGGGGGGGGGGGGGGGGTTGGGGGGGGGGGCACGCTTGAACTTGGCTGTTAAATAAACCATTTTAGAGTTTCTACATTTTGATTGATTCACTGAGTGGTGATTCTGAGACAACGCAAACTATATATAATTTTTAACACAGAAGTCAAAATGTTTGAGTTAGAGACTTGTTTTGTAATTATTTTATCGATGATTAAAACTTGCTTGTAAAGTCTGCTAAAGCTATAACAATTTAGGACAAATGGCAACCGGGATTTGGAGACAATTGCTGATGATTGCAAGAGTAAATAAAATCCCCCTGATAATACTAATATAGAGGGCAAAATTACCAATATAGATTCGCCAACGAGGAATTTTTTGTATTAAAATTCAGAAGTCAGAACAAAAACGATAAAACTCGAAAATTGAGAAATGCAAAATGGACAATTTGCATTATAGCAATGCATCATGGGAAAAATGGTAGCGCTTCACTTGCAGGCGAAATGGCCGCCACGAAGCGAGCATTTTGCTCGTGAGAAGAATGGATTGTTTTAAGGACATTTTTTGTACCGCAGGAGAATTTTGAAAAGGGCAATGTATTTGTGGGACTATAAAGAACGTTGTGTGCCAAGAAAAGTGAAATCAGAGCAGAAATGGACGAGAAAATTGCTATAGAGCTATTGAAAGAGTGGAGCATATGCTAATAAATCCGTTCCAGAAGGGAGGTTTCTCTCGACGTTTTCAGGTGAGTAAGCTTAGTGAACATAGGACAGCTCATCATTTTGCCTCACAGACATGTGTGTGTTGTTGTTCTATCGCGCTCTCGTATTTTCTGAATTTCCAAGTGTTCTGTAATGATTTTTTCATTTGTTGAATTTGACAACTTTTGACGATGATGTCTGTCATTCGTTCGATTAAGCATGTCCTCTGATAAAAATAGAATTTTCCTTCCAGATTCCCTGACAACTTGGTAAGTTTTCCCCGGTGGGGCCTGGGGGGGGGCTATGGTTCCCCAACAGGGGGTGTAGCACCCCTGCCCCCCCCTCTGCCTCTGGCACCACCCCTGTGTTTTACAAAGCTTGTTGCCTACAACACAGCAACAAAACTCGCTAAATTTTCAACGTTTTAAACGAATTTATAGTTATGAATATATATTTACAGCCTACAATAGTTCTAAAACCAACTGGTTGATTTGACAGGACATGAACCGACCACAACAAAGGAAACAGAATAGAAATAAAAAACAACAGTAGAAACCCAGGCAAAAGTGCTTTCTTCTTGGTGTTTTTACAAAGTGCCGATAAAACCGGGTTGTTTCCGCGCCAAAAAATTTAAAGACTCTTTAAAAACATTGTCTTCAGAGGACATGCTTAATCGAACGAATGACAGACATCATCGCCAAAAGTTGTCAATTTCAACAAACGAAAAAATCATAAGAACAGTTGGTAATTCAGAAAATACGAGATCGCGATAGAACAACACACACATGTCTGTGAGGCAAAATGATGAGGTGTCCTATGTTCACTAAGCTTACTCACCTGAAAACGCCGAGAGAAACCTCTCTTCTGGAACGTATTTATTAGCATATTCTTCACTCTTTCAATAGCTCTATAGCAATTTTCGCGTCCATTTCTGCTCTGATTTCACTGTATTTGGCACACAACGTTCTTTATAGTCCCACAAATACATTGCCATTTTCAAAATTCTCCTGCGGTGCAAAAAATGTGCTTAAAAGAATCCATTCTTCTCACAAGCAAAATGCTCCCTTCGTGGCGGCCATTTCGCCTGCAATGAAGCGCTATTTTTCCCATGATGCATTGCTATAATGCAAATTCTCCATTACTTGCATGTGATTGGTTACTTGTACTTACATGTGATTGGTCGCTTTGTTGCATAGCAACAGTGAACCACATCTGACTTATTTTTCAATTAGGTTTTTATCTTTTTTGTTGACTTTGGACTAATTTAAACTATGGAAAGACTTTAAACTTTTAGTAAATACACTGGAAACTTTACATTTGCTAAGTTGTGATAACAAAAAAAGTCACAGCCACAGCGACATGCAGAGCGAGGCCGCGAGGGAAATTGCAGTGTTGCTAAGCACCGAGTGAGGACTCAGTGATATTTTTTTAACAACTTTAATGGATGTATAATACAGTAATATACTAATGTCCACATGGGAAGAGCCCGAACGAGACTCGATGACCCAAATTAAAGGTATGTGTACATTTAAAACAATTTTCTGGATATAACATAGCTCTTGTATAACTTTGCCCTTTATATTATTAACAAGTAATTACATGGTTCGTCGTAAAATCAAGATTTAGTTTTACTGTGTTTTCATGGCTTCCGAATTGGGAGAAATTTCTTTCGTCGCAAAAAAATTTAAATGCATGTGAAAATATACCTAAAAAGTCTAATCGCGGTGATAAATTACTTTAAAATAAAACAAATAAAAACTGAAATCCGATATAAACAAACATTTGAAAGAATCCCAGTCTGTAAATGCTTTTCAAGTGAGACCGTCGGTGATAATTTGTTTATATATGTAAATTGTACTTTTATAAAATCTTATTGTTTTTTTAAGTATTTACCTTGCTTCTGGTTACTTTGCAGATCAGCTAAGCCATTACGAAACAGTTCCTCTTGTGTTCTACCATAAACTACACGCAATTTTACATCCGCGATAAAGTTATCAACATAATGATTTCCTTCTACTCCGTGCCTTGCTCTTTCCAAACTTTTTAAAAATCGGATGTCTTCAACTAGATTCCACGAAATCATCTTATATTCCTCGTGAATCCAATGAGTTGTGTTTGTAACCTTGAGATTTTTCATTTTTGCAACAAAAACTTTAAAAACTTTAATTTAAACTGCTGTACCAAAACGTACGTACAGTCGCAATTTCACTCAATTACGACAAGCATTGATTATGACGTCACGTCCATTGTTCGTGTCGTAATAATTAGTAGGAAGAACAAAGGATCATGGATTTTTCATTAGCACTATTTATTACATCATAAAATTTGCAATGGAACTGCACGAGCGCGAATTGCGGGCTGCTCTGATTCTATCAGCGGTTACAGTTTTCATGCCATCTGCGACGCACCGAATATTTTGCGCAATTTAAATTACAAAATCGGACTGATCAACTATGGGACTTCTTCCACTAACTTATTTCCTTTTCTTTTATTTTGCTGCCTTTAAAAATATCTGTGTACCGAACGCATGTAGTGTATAAGTAAAGTCTTAAGACTGAAAAGTAAATATATCCAATCAAAGTTGTATCTTTTATGTTCCTACTTAATCAGTTTAACAAAATAAAACATAAAGCTTCATTCAACAGAGATTCTCCGATATGGCGGGGAAATCGGTATTGTTTTTTTTATATAGTAGCGACTTCTAACCGCCACATTCTTTTTTCCATTCTTTTTTCACGAGAAAATTGAATTTTATGACTAAAACCTGGAGTTGTCCAAGAACATTTTGATAAAATATGAAGTGAATATTATTTCCATTAAACTGCAAGAAGACTAGATTGATGTTATAGGTGATACGAGTAAAACATTTTGACGTATTTGGAGAACAACTGTTCAAGCAAAGCGTTCTTAAGCACTTGAAACTGTAAACTTGTAAAAACACTGGACGTGTTTTTTCCCTAGCATTGTCTTTTGGCACATAGGTTGGAAATAACTTTAACCTACACTAACATATCCCAAGGTCTACAATTAGAATTTTTCTCTTTGTCCTATCTGGGACAATACTTTATCATACACGCATATAGCTTCAACTTTGTTTTTTTTTTTAATTCTATTGAAATCAGACAAAATTTCACAACAATGTGTAAATATAATTCAAATATAATTGCAAGGATTATAGTACATCTCCAACCCTCTTAGTATAAAATAAAACTACAAAAATTGGAAGCGTGGCGTATCTCCTCTATCTAGCCCTTACTAACTAGCGAACAACTTTTTTATTTTTATTTTTTCCAAATAATCTTCCGGGCGATAAATCTTCTTGTGCTTTTAAATGCAACACGTCTTGTGCTCCTTCAGGCTTCCTTCCCGATTCCCCGATGTATACCAAGCGACATTCACATGAAATGCGATTCGGGTTCGTTCTCACTTCCCCCAACTACCTTACTCGAGCAGCAAATTCCTTTCCAATTGTTGACCAATCAGAGTCAGACTTCCAATATCTGGAATGTTCATGACCTCCGACCTTGAGGCTTGAGCTGACCGTTTGAACCAATATTTCGAATTATTGCTTATAGTTTTAGCAAAAGTTTTGTGTAAATAGAATCAATAAGAATAGATGATAATTATTGTACACTGCAAATCTCGCAGTGTTGTGAGAACACTTAAAAAGTGAAAAAATCACACCAATCAGTGTAAATTAACACACTTCATGTGTGTTTCTACACCACGTTTGAGTTAAGTTTACACTCATTTGGTGTAAAGTAGAAAACAGGTATTTTTACCCAATTTTAGTGTAAACGTACCCTACAATTGTGTACCTTTACCCCAATTTAGTGTGATTTAACACCAGAGAAAAGTATGTCAATACACTTGTTTGGTGTAAACAGAAAAGTCTAAATGTTAACACCATTTCAGTGTAGATACACACTGGACCTAATTAATATTACACTAGAGACAGTGTATTAATACATTTGTCTAGTGTAAACCAACCCAAGAAATAATGATGAATATTTGATGTGCCTTTTAGTTATAAACACCTGTTCAATGAAAAGCATGGCTGATTTCTATTTTATTTATACCAATAAAAACAAAGAAATACAATGAGACAGTTCAACAGAATATATAATTATGTAAATCAAGGCAATTAATATACACAGCATCAGAAACTTACGTGTATTATTCACTCTTCCCAAAATTATTTAAAAACGTGCATATTAGACTGCACTACTAAAATTTAAATCTATAATGACGTTCAAGCGTGTACCTAATTATATACATTTGCCTTCATATAATATGCATGTTTTGCAGAGAATTATGAAGAGTCAAACATCTTTCTTTACCATTAACATGACTGTCTTGTTTCTGCATGCATGCATGCATGTATAACTATTGTTCAGCATATGATAAATCATATTTCATTCTTATAAACTTTCTTACAAATCTATTTACACAAATTGAATATCATTATCTAGGGGGTGATGATCAAGGAAATTATCATAACATTTGAAAACAAACTCATTTAACACCATTATTTCATATGAGTGCAAATGCTTGAGAAATCTAAGTGTATGCAATATCGCTTGCAATAAAATAACAGCTAGCCATTAGGAAGCAAAATCAGATCATCAATAATAATAAATTCTAGAAAATGCGAGTGCTTGACGTAGACAATGACTGAATTTGGTGTATACTTGTTACCATGAATGAGAGCCCAGCTGGCCCTAAAAGGAAAGTAACCAACTATATAAACTATTGTAGAAGATAGGAGGACACTTTCTGCATGTATTTCCTCCTTTTCAAACTTTTCATTGCATTCCTTTATCTGAATGGGTATAACTTATAAAAAAATACTTACATAAATAGGTTAGTTTCTTGTTCCAGATATGGATGACACTGACATAGAGACATTCTTTTGCGATCATCAAGCTCCTTCACTTGCACTGTTGTACCTGTTTGAATTATATACAAGTCAAATTATAAATGTACAGTATACAGTACCAATCATTTTAGGGTCTAAAGAGAGCAATTGTTTGCATAATGGGGTTATATTTTGACAAAAACACCTGAGTTTTTGACAAAGAAAACTTTACTAAAAACAATTATAACAAAAACTGCAATTATTATTATTAAACTTTTTTAACGTGTCTAGTCTTCTAGCCGAACCAAAGGGTCTGCTAATCGGGGACACTGCTAAACCGGTTGGTTTTGGGGAGGGAGGAAAACTGGGGAACCAGGAGGAAAACCCTTGATGCACAGGAGCACAGAATAGAAATACAACCAGAAGTCCAACTTGCATCAGAACCTTTGAAGTTTATGTGATCGCACATGTCACCTCGCGCATTTTGATTCTACACCATCCTATGCAATCCTGGCAAGTTCCCCCGGCATTTGGACCTTCAAAAGAAGGTTAAAACTGCTGATGGAACTTGCCAGGATTGCATAGGATGGCGTAGGACATTGCGTAGTATCGCGTAGGTATGGCGTCGGATGGCGTAAAATATTGCACCTGCACATTGAAGAAATGCGAACAAGTTGTCACTCGAGTTGGACTTCTGGTTGTATTTCTATTCTGTGCACAGGAGAGACCAAATGTTCTTATTTATAATAAAAAATCAGAGGGATCTTATTCTGGGAAGTGCTGAATATTTAGAAAATTCTGCCTGAGACACTTCATTAAAAGAGGACATTTATTTGAAGGGGGTGCTTAGTCGAATCATTATCATGGTATAATTACTGTATAATTATTCCATAATTATAACTTCTTGAATTTGCTTCATTAAGGACAAATAACGGTTTTAAATCGAGGCTGGTCATGAAAGAAAACAGTAAATGTATTACAATCTAATTGTCAGCCTCAATTTGAACCCATTGTTTAGTGGGCACTAAAGCAAAATCAGGAAATGTCTAAGTATGTTTAGTATACGTACTAAGTTTAAGATATTAATTACATGTACAAACCAGGTCCAATATCAGTAACAGTTTTCAGATAACAATCATCCTCACTCAGCCAGTATTACATTGGATTCGCTGGTGTCTCATGGCCAAAGTCTTAGGCAAGTTCTTGAAACTACCTAAAAAATGTGCCAGCTTCTTAAAATTAGTGGTGTTTAGCTTCAAATCTCATGCACCACTGACACAAGTGGCCCATACCTGCAACATTATAAGAAGGTTGTGCTTACTAGGTGAATCGTTAATAAAAAGTTAATACTGTATATAACTGAAATCTAATCAAAGTAGACTTCAAGTATCAGTAGTTCAAAACAGTTTAAACCTATCAGATGAGATATAATAATTATTCATATTTTTTTAGGATAATGTTTCAGGTTATTTGTTTTTATTGGCAATGTTTCAGGCAGTCTTACTGCCCATCTTCAGGCCAAGATGTTTTGTTTGAAAATTATGAATAAAAAGTGATTAATATGAATAGAGGATAATTAGGATGCTTTTCACCGATGCTGTCCCACATGTAGTTGTCACCAATGATCGCATGCGGATAAGTAATTGGTGAAAATCATGCACTCAGACTGTTTCACTAGCTACACTTGTCTGTAGATTGAAATGTGTAAAAATTATATATAATATATATATATATATATATATATAAGTGAGTTATGGTTCACGAAATGTTAGAGAGTGCTCAATACCATATAGATAGAGCAAAATACAAAGTATAAAGTATAGTTTTACCTTAAAGTCTTCGCTACCAGAGGTTTCACCTATATATATATATATATATATATATATATATATATTAAAATAAGATTTTGGTATACTGACTACCTTTGAATTTGTTTAGGATAATTAATGAACCATAAAATGCTGCTTTGGGATCAGTCTAATAGTTGGGTAGGCTTTCTTGAATTCCTCTATGTAGTCACAAATTAACATGCGAAGGTAAAGTGTTGTTCCTCCGGAAATAACAAGTGCCACCAAAATGTCAAATATTTTCATCAAATCACAAAACAGCTCCCAATCTGCATTTTCCTCCGGTATTAAATCATGAATGATAAGAGGTAAAAGCCTACAAAGACACAACATTTGTGACGCTAAAAAAATATATGTTATACACTAGAATTAGTAATGGTAAGCTAACAGCCAAGTCTGTACCATACATAAAAGTTTTATATAATTATAATATATAAATATAATTATAATTATTAATATAAATTAAAATTAACCCTTTCACTCCAACAACACTACAAACAGCAACATTGAAGGTGTTATAAAACCATTAGACCTGGATCAATCTCAGCTTTGGGTAGTTTTGGCTTTCTGCTCTAATTCAGGACCATGCTCAGCCTAACCAATATACAGGCAATTGGAAATAATCAACCAGTATTACTCATGGTCCTGATTGGCGCATATGGCGATCATTGACATTAACATTTCTAATTGAGCCAGGTGGATTACCTTCAGATATCATGCATGATATGCTGGAGGGAGTCTTTCCTCTTCATGTCAAAGCTATGCTGAGAAAGTTTGTTGTGGAGGACAAATAGCCTACAGTAGTTTCTAAGCCTTTCGTTTCCGCCATGAGCTTGGCCGCGTAGTCGGTTTGGGTTCTTAGACGAATGGTTCTTGAACGTGTCAACCGAGGAAGGCCTAGAAACTAGGCTAGAGGACAAATACTTTACTTTGGAAGACCTAAATAAGCGACGGCCAGCTTTCCGTGTGGTGGTGTCATCGATTCTTCGAACAAACCTACAACATGAAAGTATTTTGAGGAGTTTAAGGGAGACTGATTCTTAATCCCATAGACGGAAGCCGATTCTGGATCAGTGTCAACTAATTCTGCATGTCTATATCATACAGTTTCTCTTGTTCGCATTGTAAATTCTTCCTCTGTAAACTAAAAATTGCTTATAGTTGAAAAGTTTTGCGTTAATAGAATCAATAAGAATAGATGATATTGTATTAATATAATAGAGACGCGGCAAACGTCAAAGCGGTTAACAATGAGCTACAATTTAGGTTGAGGGTGGCAAATATGGTGGACAATCTTTTGTTTTACGTTCATTAATATTTATAAAGCAACGCTGCTATTGGTTGATTGCTTCATTATACGTGAACAAAAACCTAGAACAAAGATTTCGGCCGCGTTTCCAGAAAATTTATTTCTATGGACTATATAGCTAGTGACTCGATCGTGCTAGCAAGGAAGGATCCTGGAATAACAAGTTGAGGTGTACGTCGGATCGGATAGACTTGGATCAAGTCTGTCTCTCGACTGTCTGTCCTGATCCACTACGAGTCGGATTAACCTTCGGAACTTATAATCGGAGAGTTTGCCTAAACTGTCAATCCAAATCCGATCCGAAACCATAAAATTGTAGTCCGATCCGAAAACAGCTGCTCAAATGCGATGCGAAAAAACTCAGTCGAAAAAGAAAACCAATGGACAAATAATTTAATAAGAGAACTGATAAAACTGCCTTAATATATTGTGCAATGTCCATACAATACTAGTGAAGTTGTTAATTTTATGACAAAAGCGAATTTGGTGCGGGTAAAAAAGTACAACTCGGATCCGATCCGGAGAAAAAAGGAACAAAATCCGACCCGAGAAAAAAAGGAACAAAATCCGATCCGAACGTATAAAAGTTTAGTTCAAATTGGATTCGCACACCTCTAATAAGGCAATTATTTTCTAGTATTCAGCACTTGATTTTCGTCGAGAAAGTAACTTAGCGCCCTTAAAGTAAGTAGGTTTTGAGTGGTACGCCAAAAAGTGGTAATACCCAAGTGTTTTGCGCACTAATTTATAACCCTATATACTCCCCCAACCCTAACCATAGTACCACCGTCCAACTGCACCCAACCCTAATATTATATGCTATATTGCTGTGCAAAACACTTGGGTATATATTAGGGTGCATCACATGCCCCTACTTTTTACTCTTAGCCCTACCTTTTTCTTAGTGGTGAGGTCCATCCTAAATAACAAAATTGTGAAGTTTGGAGTTGATTGGACAATTTTTAGGGGTAGCAAGTGGCCCTTTACTATTACGGCATGTCGCATGCGACAAAAATAGCTCAGATTTACCATATTTTGACTCAGGAAGACCATAGAGATTTGATTTTGGTACCAAAAAATGCAGAATTGCCAAGTTTATATGCCACATGTTAATATTCTAAGGTCTAGAACCTTCATTTTACAAGTTATCCTCTAAAACGTAATTTTTGGGTGGTTTTCATGGTATCGTGACAGTCAAATTTGAGCATTTGGTCATAATTTGGTTATTGTATGACATTACACAACTAATTAAATGTTTCCATTGTTATACATATATGTTAATACATAATTATGTATATTGTGTAAAAAACTGAAAATTTATATGACATGTCCTCCAAAATAATCTAGTACTAGTTTGTAGTGTAAACAGCCAACTATTAACATACAGTACATCAGTATAATACAAAACAGTAGTTCATCAGTACAACACGATATCCAGAATCCTAAACATTGCTACTAGTTCCATTTAAAGAGTGAGGTACCATGAGGATGAAAATAATTTTCTCTTTCTTGTATTTGTTTGTGTATGTCTGGAGTTTTCAACTACCTGCAATACTTTCTGGTAGCGTTCTTCCTTGACAGCTCACAGTTCCAAGAAAATCGTAACCGAGCTTTGACACCTCTCTCTGCAGCATCATTTACCACACTGATGCTATTTACAATGAGCTTAGCTCTTTTGTACCCATCATCACCGTCCCAATCTGTTAGAGGTTTGTAAAGGAATTCTTGGTTTATCTTCATTATTCTGAAATCCATCCCAACATATCTAGAAAGATCTTGTGTTACCTCTGTTGGCATAGTTAGGAAAAGTTGGCTTTCCAAACAACAGTTGATCATTTTTTGGCGCAGTTGAGGGTACAGGAGCTGTGAGTCACCATGGGATATGACATGGGATATATACTACAAACTGCACAAAACGACGTATCTTCTGTAGCTGATGAGTTGCAAATATAGCACCTTTTGGGAGTTCACTCAATATTTTTGTACCCAAGAGATCCATTCTTATGGCATAGAGAAGTTTTGCCATCCAACGTGCTTTGTGTAATGCACCAGGGCTGCTGAATGAAAACCCTTCTAATTAAAATATTGAGTGAACTCCCAAAAGGTGCTTGTAGTAACCTAGTGATAGATAATAATTAATCATATACTATAATGACGTATGTAACACTGACGCAATCCCCATACTAAGGGGATTATGAAATACTCGAGAGACAGACATTAACCATCCTTTGTAGTAGCAAGACATGTTATAGAATATAAGCACTTTGAGAATATTACAGTGCTATATTTGCAACTCATCAGCTACAGAAGATACGTCGTTTTGTGCAGTTTGTAGTCTTCAGCTATATCCCATGGTGGCTCACAGCTCCTGTACCCTCAACTGCGCCAAAAAATGGTCAACTGTTCATCAATTCTCTCATCAACTATATCCTTATAGATGATGTGATCGCTACGGCAGCTATCAAGTGTTTTGGTAACCATAATATTATGTGGTATCTTACAGAGGAACTTGTACCACTAGCTCTTTTCAGCAACACAATAGATGTTAACATGAAAAAGAAGATGGTGACCAAGATGTTGGAGCTTAAAGGAGATGGTCTATGTACAAAGAGGCATGGTACAGGGTTTGGAAAGCCAACTTTTCCTAAGAGGCCAACAGAGGTAACACAAGATCTTTCTAGATATGTTGGGATGGATTCTTGGTCTTTTTTCAGAATAATGAAGATAAACCAAGAATTCCTTTACAAACCTCTAACAGATTGGGACAGTGATGATGGGTACAAAAGAGCTAAGCTCATTGTAAATAGCATCAGTGTGGTAAGTGATGCTGCAGAGAAAGGTGTCAAGCTCGGTTACGATTTTCTTGGAACAGCTGTCAAGGAAGAACGCTACCAGAAAGTATTGCAGGTAGTTGAAAACTCCAGACATACACAACCAAATACAAGAAAGAGAAAATTATTTTCATCCTCATGGTACCTCACTCTTTAAATGGAACTAGTAGCAATGTTTAGGATTCTGGATATAGTGTTGTACTGATGAACTACTGTTTTGTATTATACTGATGTACTGTATGTTAATGCATGTTGACTGTTTAGACTACAAACTAGTACTAGATTATTTTGGAGGACATGTCATATAAATTTTCAGTTTTTTACACAATATACATAATTATGTATTAACATATAATTATGTATAACAATGGAAACATTTAATTAGTTGTGTAATGTCATACAATAACCAAATTATGACCAAATGCTCAAATTTGACTGTCACGATACCATGAAAACCACCCAAAAATTATGTTTAAGAGGATAACTTGTAAAATGAAGGTTTTAGACCTTAGAATATTAACATGTGGCATATGAACTTGGCAATTCTGCATTTTTTGGTACCAAAATGAAATCTCTATGGTCTTCCTGAGTCAAAATATGGTAAATCTGAGCTATTTTTGTCGCACGCGACATGCCGTAATAGTAAAGGGCCACCTGCTACCCCTAAAAATTGTCCAATCAACTCCAAACTTCACAATTTTGTTATTTAGGATGGACCTCACCACTAAAAAGAAGGTAGGTTCAATTACATTAACTTTTAAAAATCATGGGGCATATGATGCACCCTAGTATATATAACCCAAACATTTCTAGGTTCAGTTTGAGCGCTGTTGACTTTGTTATAGACTGCGAAAGAGAAATTTAAAGAATTTTATAGTTCTTTATAAATAAGTTTTCAGGAAACACCACGTAAAAGATCTATTTGCTTAGCAAATAAATATTTTAGCAAATAAATATTTTACGTGGTATTTTCACAAAACTTATTTATATTACATTATCGTCATGAAAACTTTCAAATAATTAATTTAGTGCTTATATAAACCCAAATACGATATTGCGGTACCATTAGCAGCGCTTATACATTCTGAGTTCGTACTGATTTGGATTCTGAGTGCATCTGTCTTTGTGTATCGAAAATGTATCGCTTTTCTGCCAGTTATTGCGGTGCCCTGACGAGTTGCCGTTCCATTGAGCAGCGGCTAGTTCGTTAGGTAGTTTAGCGTCGCCGTCCTCCACAGGCAACTCTGCTGCTATACTCAGAACTGTGGACTTTCAACTGTACAGGAAATATTTTAGTCGAGATCAGAATTGTGGCTTTTCAACTGTACGGGCCTCTCTCCTCCGCAGAGGCTTTTCCAGGTCTAGTGTACGCGCCGGGCGATGTTATGGTAGAGATCTTTATGTTGGCCGAGCATGAAAGGGAGCGGAAGGGATTGGGCGCACTAAATTGGGCTAAAATTTAAAGATCTCGACCAAAACATCACCTGTACATTGAAAAGCCACAATTCTGATCTCGACTAAAGTTACATGTGGAATGCTTAATGCTTTTCTTCACAAACATGATGTCCTCAAAAAGCCGCCACCTAAAACATCGCTTGTATATTCTCTTTCCCAGAGCCCACGTTTCTGTGTCCGTGGCATACCCAGAACTGTGGATTTTCAACTGTACAGGCAGATACAATTGTGGTGCAAGGAGCTAGTTCGTCAGCCAGTTTAATAACTTCGCTTGTAAGGTTGTGCAGAATTGATAGCCACAGCCACACAAACGTCCTTGGGCTCTGGTATTGTCGCCTTGAGAATGGAAGGGCGCGACGTTTTTGACGCGATGGATCCCGGATATTGGCAGCTTTTCCACGATCTCCGTGAAGCGAACTTGCGTTGCAAGTTCAAGAAAAATGTTGCTCGTATTACCTCAACTTAAAGTCGCAAATAACCACAACAATGACAACATTACTTACATTTTATTGAACGAACTGTACCGCATTCAAAGCAACACGATAAATTCCTATAAATTAGTCTGTTAATGCTATAACCTATATATACAGTTTTAGATACTATAGAACATAAAAAACAAATAGTATAAACTGTATGCTCCGTATACAGTTCTTGTACAGTTTCGAGGTGCATAAATTTTCTTTGTTTTACGGCATTAGGAATACGAAGAAAAAATTAAGACGTCAGGACGAGTGAAGCAGACCATCGATATTGATATAAAATATGCCCCAGGTGATAAATTCCAAGATTCAAGAGGAGGACGCCGAGGTCGTGGTGGAGGGCCCCGAGGTGACCGGGGTGGAGGTGGTGAACGTCGTGATGCATGGCGGTGGTGGAGAGATGCGTGGAGGGAGAGGGGGGAGGCTTTGGTAGCCGAGAAAGAGGTGGCTTTCACACAGAGGAATTCCCAACTTTGGTTTAAACAATAGTTTTAATGAAGTTGTCGGTAATTAACTTATACATAATTATAGAATGGATCGTTTTCACTCATGTCATCGGTGGCCCCATTGGGGTGGTGAAACAATACGACATTTTTGAATAAGAATAGAGCTAAATTCCCATGGGATAAAGATGGTACACCAATATGGCCGCATTTCATTGTTTCGGTACACCAATTTATATGGCCGCCGTGACGTCAGATGAAAACGATCTATTCTTTTATTGTTAGGTATAGCGTTTGGTATGTTTCTGAACCATCGTATGAGCTACCGCTAAAATAAAGAGATTTTGAATGGTACGCTAGCTAAAAAGAAAATGTTTGAACACAAGCAATTTTTGCATTACTGTAAATATGGCAGATTCAATATTTTTCTAGCTTCATAATTATGATTTCTTCATAATGCTACTTTTGATATGTTTCCCAATCACCAAATGCTGGTAAAAAGTTCGTTGATTTCATCTGATGTCACGGCGGCCATATTGGTGTACCAAAACAATGAAATGACGGCCATTTTGGTGTACCAACTTTATCCTATGGGAATTTAGCTCTATTCTGATTCGAAGATTTTGAATTGTTTTACCACCCCAATGGGGGCCACTGATCACGTGACTGAAAATGATCCATAAGCTACACTAAGCTAAATGCTCGAATTAGCGCTTAGCTTCAAATAAGCGTCCATGCATTCTCGAATTATCGCTTCTCCTAAAGCCCAACTTTTGTTAATAAGCGCCCCTCCCCCTATATATAAACCTCCAATAAACCAAACGCGCCCTTGCTGTCTCCTTAAACCGACCAATCACAGCAAGGCTGCCGGCTTGAGCTGACCGTTTCAACCACGGTTTTAAGTTCAGTAAAAAATTTTCGTAAATAGAATCAATAAGATGATGTAACTGTTGTAATCGCGATGTGAATATATGTACATCAGTACATAATTCATGAACCAAAAACAAAAGAAATTAATGTTTAATCAATGCTTTGAAATCAGAAGAAAAGTACTAGTACTTTGAGATAATGCAAGGCAAATTATGATTACGTTTCAGAGGTATCTTCGGAGTTTTGAGAAGTCAGTTCAAATACTCGACGTCGGACTTTACCGGGATTACAAAGCCCTCGTGCATTAAAAAGGCTCGCCTTTTCAAAAAGCACTCGAACTTTGAAATCCCGGCAAAGTCCTCCGTCTCGTATTTGAACTATTACTTAAAGCATTCAAACCGTGTGACCATCAACATAACGTTTCCACATACCTGGTTTTAACGGAGCAGTTGCAAGAGCCTTCCGTTCTCAAACTCCTCCATATATATAGTCTAACGAGAGAGTATATCCACGACTCAACGGGCATATTGACCAATCATAATGTTGAAATAACGTTTATTATTCTTTATTCTATTTATTGCTTAATCAAAAAGTTTTAACAAGAATAAAGTTTCTTTAAAGCCATATACTGATTAAATTAAAGAGAAAACGTACATTATTCATAAATAACTGACTTCACGGCTTCAAGATCCACACTCATTTTCACACTCAATATCAACAAAAAGCACAGCAATTAGAATTTCAGCATGTTGGCAAGTAGTTTTCTGACTTCCTTGGTGGAAGACGCGGGGGGAGCTATTTCCAATAATTTAGTAACGCTATAAAAATCGTCTTAATATTTTTCTACGTATTTTAAAAATACACCACAGCACAGCTTAAAGTCACTAAAGTTAAACGTACCTTGACAATTATGGAGAATTTCCAACTCGATACAATTTCCCTTAATACCATTGATATTGGACGGTTTAGTCACATAAAGATCTTTCGTCAAATTTTCAGCATCAGACTCTTCCTCATTAGGTTGACCCCCGGCTTTGGCCAACCATTGAGCAAGATGCTGTTCTTCGCCACCATGACAAGGTAGATCTCTGACTCTTTTCCAAGATTTATCAGGAGTCTTCTTGTTGTCTAGTAGATCATGCCCTTGTAAATCATTGGATGCACCCGGCTGTACATGTACTGCAATAGACGGTTCAGGCGCATGTAAACAATCCAGCGTGTTGCATATATGCGGAAAAGTCCTTTCTTCAGAGGCTGAAACAGCGGTCTTTTTGGAAACTTTATGAAGAGGCTCATCTTTAAAGGTTAGAACACTGCCTTTGTTCCACCATCTGCGAAGAGACAATTCGTTGGTAAGTGGAAGTCCGCCACTCTTCCACACGTCATCAAAGGTCTCTTCTCGGAGTGGTGAAACATTGTCAACGCTCTGCTTATTAAGATGGGCCCCTTCATCGGAGACTGTTGTTCTGAGAGATGTTTTAATTTTAAAACGTGGTTCATTAACATGGATACTCTTTAGTTCGACAGGACATTTGGTGTCCACAACAGTCTGACGTTCTGCGTTGGATACCGCAACAGGACAATTGGTGTCCACAACAGTCTGAAGTTCTGCGTTGGATACAGCAACAGGACAATTGGTGTCAACAACAGTCTGAAGTGCTGCGTTGGATACCGCGACAGGACAATTGGTGTCAACAACAGTCTGAAGTTCTGCGTTGGTTGGCGCGACAGGACAGTTGGTGTCAACAACAGGCTGGAGTTCTGCTTTGGATACCGCGACAGGACAATTGGTGTCAACAACTGGCTGAAGTTCTGCGTTGGTTGGCGCTACAGGACAATTGGTGTCAACAACAGGCTGGAGTTCTGCGTTGGATACCGCGACAGGACAATTGGTGTCAACAACAGGCTGGAGTTCTGCGTTGTTTAACGCAACACGACAATTGGTGTCCACTTCAGGCTGGAGTTCTGCGTTGGTTAACGCAACAGGACAATTGGTGTCCACTTCAGGCTGGAGTTCTGCGTTGGGTGGCACGACAGGACAATTGGTGTCCACTTCAGGCTGGAGTTCTGCGTTGGTTAACGCAACAGGCCAATTGGTGTCCACTTCAGGCATAAGTTCTGCGTTGGATACCGCGACAGGACAATTGGTGTCAACAACAGCTGGCTGAAGTTCTGCGTTGGTTGGCGCTACAGGACAATTGGTGTCAACAACAGGCTGAAGTTCTGCGTTGGATACCGCGACAGTATAATTGGTGTCAACAACAGGCTGTAGTTCTGCGTTGGTTAACGAAACATGACAATTGGTGTCCACTTCAGGCTGGAGTTCTGCGTTGGTTAACGCAACAGGAGAATTGATGTCCACTTCAGGCTGGAGTTCTGGTTTGGTTAACGCAACAGGTCAATTGGTGTCCACTTCAGGCTGGAGTTCTGCGTTGGGTGGCACGACAGGACAATTGGTGTCCACTTCAGGCTGCCGTTCTGCGTTGGTTAACGCAAGAGGCCAATTGGTATCCACTTCAGGCATGAGTTCTACGTTCGATACCGCGACAGGACAATTGGTGTCAACAACAGCTGGCTGAAGTTCTGCGTTGGTTGGCGCTACAGGACAATTGGTGTCAACAACAGGCTGAAGTTCTGCGTTGGATACCGCGACAGGATAATTGGTGTCAACAACAGGCTGGAGTTCTGCGTTGGTTAACGAAACATGACAATTGGTGTCCACTTCAGGCATGAGTTCTACGTTGGATACCGCGTCAGGACAATTGGTGACAACAACTGGCTGAAGTTCTGCGTTGGATACCGCGACAGGATAATTGGTGTCAACAACAGGCTGGAGTTCTGCGTTGGTTAACGAAACATGACAATTGGTGTCCACTTCAGGCTGGAGTTCTGCGTTGGTTAACGCAACAGGAGAATTGGAGTCCACTTCAGGCTGGAGTTCTGCGTTGGTTAACGCAACAGGACAATTGGTGTCCACTTCAGGCTGGAGTTTTGCGTTGGATACCGCGACAGGACAATTGGTGTCAACAACTGGCTGAAGTTCTGCGTTGGTTGGCGCTACAGGTCAATTGGTGTTAACAGCAGGCTGAAGTTCTGCGTTGGATACCAAGACAGGATAATTGGTGTCAACAAAAGGCTGGAGTTTCGCATTAGATACCGCGACAGGACAATTGGTGTCAACAACAGTCCGAAGTTGTGCGGTGGTTTGTGCGACAGGCCAATTGGTGTCCACTTCAGGCTGGAGTTCTGCATTGGATGTTGCAACAGGACAATTAGTGTCTACTTCAGGCTGGAGATCTGCGTTGGTTAACGCGACAGGACAATTGGTGTCCAATTCAGGCAGGAGTTCTGCGTTGGATGTCGCAAAAGGACAATTGGTGTCCACTTCAGGCTGGAGTTCTGCGTTGGGTGGCACGACAGGACAATTGGTGTCCACTTCACGCTGGAGTTCTGCGTTGGTTAAAGCAATAGGACAATTGGTGTCCACTAAAGGCTGGAGTTCCGCGTTGGTTGGCGCAACAGGATAATTAATGGTGTCCTCACCAGGATGAAGATCTTTATTTGTCAGTTTAATATGACTATTATTAACCGCATCAGGTTGAAGATCGTCTTTTGTCACTTTGACAGGTCTATTGTTATACCTATTAGGCTGGAAATCCTGTTCGTTCAGCAAATAATCATCAAAGATATTGTTTTCCATCTCTATAGTGTGAAAGAATAGTATTAATGACATGCTTCATAATGCATAATATATACTATTTCCCCAGGGTGGGGACTTCGCCACAAATATTTGGCCCCACCGCGAGGCATTTCACCTGGCGCATTTTTTATCCCCAGCGCAGGAAATTAGCGCCCGCGAGGGGTGGGGGTTGGGGGGGGGGGCACGCTTGGACTTGGCTTTTAGATAATTATTAGATAAACAATTTTAGAGTTTCTACATTTTGATTGATTCACTGAGTTGTGATTATAATTTATAATTTTTAACACAGAAGTCAAAATGTTTGAGGTAGAAACTTGTTTTTTAATTATTTTATCGATGATTAAAACTTGCTTGTAAAGTCTGCTAAAAGCTATAACAAATTAGGTCAAATGGCAACCGGGATTTGGAGACAATTGCTGATGATTGCAAGAGTAAATAAAATCCCCCTGATAATACTAATATAGAGGGCAAAATTACCAATATAGATTCGCCAACGAGGACTTTTTTGTATTAAAATTCAGAAGTCAGAACAAAAAACCATAAAACTCGAAAATTGAGAAATGCAAAATTACTTGCATGTGATTGGTTACTTGTACTTACATGTGATTGGTGGATTTGTTGCATAGCAACAGTGAACAACATCTGACTTATTTTTCAATTAGGTTTTTATCTTTTTTGTTGACTTTGGACTAATTTAAACTATGGAAAGACTTTAAACTTTTAGTAAATACACTGGAAACTTTACAAACATTTGCTCAGTTGTGATAAAAAAAAAAGTCACAGTCACAGCGAAATGCAGAGCTAGGCCGCGAGGGAAATTGGAGTGTTGCCAAGCACCGAATGAGGACTCAGTGATATTAAAGGTACATGTACATTTAAAACAATTTTCTGGATATAACATAGCTCTTGTATAACTTTGCGCTTTATATAATTAACAAGTAATTACATGGTTCGTCGTAAAATCAAGATTTAGTTTTACCTGTGTTTTCATGGCTTCCGAATTGGAAGAAATTGCTTTCGTCGCAAAAAAATTTAAATGCATGTGAAAATATACCTAATATACTAAAGTCTAATCGCGGTGATAAATTACTTTAAAATAAAACAAATAAAAATTGAAATCCGATATAAACAAACATTTCAAAGAATCCCAGTCTGTAAATGCTTTCAAGTGAGACCGTCGGTGATAATTTGTTTATATATGTAAATTGTACTTTTATAAAATCTTATTGTTTTTTAAGTATTTACCTTGCTTCTGGTTACTTTGCAGATAAGCTAAGCCATTACGAAACAGTTCCTCTTGTGTTCTACCATAAACTACACGCAATTTTACATCCGCGATAAAGTTATCAACATAATGATTTCCTTCTACTCCGTGCCTTGCTCTTTCCAAACTTTTTAAAAATCGGATGTCTTCAACTAGATTCCACGAAATCATCTTATATTCCTCGTGAATCCAATGAGTTGTGTTTGTAACCTTGAGATGTTTCATTTTCGCAACAAAAACTTTAAAAAATTTAATTTAAACTGCTGCACCAAAACGTACGTACAGTCGCAATTTCACTCAATTACGACAAGCATTGATTATGACGTCACGTCCATTGTTCGTGTCGTAATAATTAGTAGGAAGAACAAAGGATCATGGATTTTTCATTAGCACTATTCATTACGTCATAAAATTTGCAACGGAACTGCACGAGCGCGAATTGCGGGCTGCTCTGATTCTATCAGCGGTTACAGTTTTCATGCCATCTGCGACGCACCGAATATTTTGCGCAATTTAAATTACAAAATCAGACTGATCAACTATGGGACTTCTTCCACTAACTTATTTCCTTTTCTTTTATTTTGCTGCCTTTAAAAATATCTGTGTACCGAACGCATGTAGTGTATAAGTAAAGTCTTAAGACTGAAAAGTAAATAATATATCCAATCAAAGTTGCATCTTTTATGTTCCTACTTAATCAGTTTAACAAAATAAAACATAAAGCTTCACTCAACAGAGATTCTCCGATATGGCGGGGAAATGGGTATTTTTTTTTATATAGTAGCGACTTCTAACCGCCACATTCTTTTTTCCATTCTTTTTTCACGAGAAAATTGAATTTTATGACTAAAACCTGGAGTTGTCCAAGAACATTTTGATAAAATATGAAGTGAACATTATTTCCATTAAAGTTCCTGCAAGAAGACTAGATTGATGTTAGACTCTTGAACAGTTGTTCTCCAAATACGTCAAAATGTTTTACTCATATCACCTAAAGTGTTGTTCCTCTGGAAATAACAGGTGCCACCAAAATGTCAAATATTTTCATCAAATCACAAAACAGCTCCCAATCTGCATTTTCCTCCAGTATTAAATCATGAATGATAAGAGGTAAAAGCCTACAAAGACACCACATTTGTGATGCTAAAAAAATATATGTTATACACTAGAATTAGTAATGGTAAGCTAACAGCCAAATCTGTACCATACATAATAGTTTTATATAATTATAATATATAAATATAATTATAATTTAAATTTAAATTAACCCTTTCACTCCAACAACAACAACAACATTGAAGGTGTCATAAAACCATTAGACCTAGATCAATGTTATATATCTGCCTCAGCTTTGGGTAGTTTTGGCTTTCTGCTCTAATTCAGGACCTTGTTATGCTCAGCCTAACCAATATACAGGCAATTAGAAATAATCAACCAGTATTATCATTCATTTCGTTTCTATCCTGCATTCTGATTGGTTAATTCACCTGCAAATAAGTGAGTGCAAATAATGTTATGAGCATGTGCACTAGCAATGGCGCTGCTTGACTGCAAATCATTTTCGTAAACATGGCGGCTAGTTCTTCAGGTATCCGAGGAAATAATCGAGAGTATTTAGAAGCGTTCATAACGACAATGTACTTCAGAAAAGAAATAGTTAAAAGGAAGATTTAGTGAGATAAAAAGCAACACTCGTGCCAAAAAAAGTAAGTTTTACGAAGATTTTAGTACGCCGAAGACACAGAGAAGAGTGGCGATCTCTAACTTCGGGCATTTTAGATTTTTAACTATTTTATGAATGATAAATCAATTATTGAACTCATCTATCGCAAATATCATCATTTGTCAGTGTCTCGCTACCAGTTATTTGCCTCTGCCTTCGGCATTGGCAAATAACTAGTAGCTCGCCACTGACAAATCATGATATTTTGCTCAGACTCGTCCAATAATTGATAATTACTCATTGGCGCATATGGCGATCATTGACATTAACATTTCTAATTGAGCCAGGTGGATTACCTTCAGATATCATGCATGATATGCTGGAGGGAGTCTTTCCTCTTCATGTTAAAGCTATGCTGAGAAAGTTTGTTGTGGAGGACAAATTAATAGCCTACACTCCTACAGTAGTTTCTAAGCCTTTCGTTTCCGCCATGAGCTTGGCCGCGTAGTCGGTTTGGGTTCTTGGGTCGGGAAGACCGAAACGTGTCAACCGAGGAAGGCCTAGAAACTAGGCTAGAGGACAAATACTTTACTTTGGAAGACCTAAATAAGCGACTGGCCAGCTCTCCGTGGTGTCATCGATTCTTCGAACAAACCCTACAACATGAAAGTATTTTGAGGAGTTTAAGGGAGACTGATTCCTAATCCCATAGACGGAAGCCGATTCTGGATCAGTGTCAACTAATTCTGCATGTCTATCATACAGTTTCTCTTGTTCGCATTGTAAATTCTTCCTCTGTAAACTAAAAATTGCTTATAGTTTAGTAAAAGTTTTGCATAAATAGAATCAATAAGAATAGATGATATTGTATTAATATAACAGAGACGCGGCGAACTTCAAAGCGGTTAACAATGAGCTACAATTTAGGTTGAGGGTGGAAAATATGCATGGTGACAATCTTTTGTTATACGTTCATTAATATTTATAAAGCAACGCTGCTATTGGTTGATTGCTTCATTATACGTGAACAAAAACCTAGAACAAAGATTTCGGCCGCGTTTCCAGAAAATTTATTTCTATGGACTATATAGCTAGTGACTCGATCGTGCTAGCAAGGAAGGATCCTGGAATAACAAGTTGAGGTGTACGTCGAATCGGATAGACTTGGATCAAGTCTGTCTCTCGACCGGCCCTGATCCACTACGAGTCGGAATAACCTTCGGAACTTATAATCCGAGAGTTTGCCTAAACTGTCAATCCAAATCCGATCCGAAACCATAAAATCGTAGTCCGATCCGAAAACAGCTGCTCAAATGCGATGCGAAAAAACTTTCGAAAAAGAAAACCAATGGCAAATAATTTAATAAGAGAACTGATAAAACTGCGTTAATATATTGTGCAATGTCCATACAATACTAGTGAAGTTGTTAATTTTATGACAAAAGCGAATTTGGTGCGGGTAAAAAAGTACAATTCGGATCCGATCCGAGAAAAAAGGAACAAAATCCGACCCGAGAAAAAAAGGAACAAAATCCGATCCGAACGTATAAAAGTTTAGTTCAAATTGGATTCGCACACCTCTAATAAGGCAATTATTTTCTAGTGTTCAGCACTTGATTTTCTGCGAGAAAGTAACTTAGCGCCCTTAAAGTAAGTAGGTTTTGAGTGGTAATACCCAAGTGTTTTGCGCACTAATTTATAACCCTACTCCCCCAACCCTAACCATAGTACCACCGTCCAACTGCACCCAACCCTAATATTATATGCCATCTTGCTATGCAAAACACTTGGGCATATAACCCAAAAAGTTCTAGGTTCAGTTTGAGCGCTGTTGACTTTGTTATAGACTGCGAAAGAGAAATTTAAAGAATTTAGTTCTTTATACTGAAATAAGTTTTCAGGAAACACCACGTAAAATATTTATTTGCTTAGCAAATAAATATTTTAGCAAATAAATATTTTATGTGGTGTTTTCACAAAACTTATTTATATTACATTATCGTCATGAAAACTTTCAAATAATTAATTTAGTGCTTATATAAACCCAAATACGATATTGCGATACTTAGCAGCGCTTATACATTCTGAGTTCGTACTGATTTGGATTCTGAGTGCATCTGTCTTTGCAATTGTGTATCGAAAATGTATCGCTTTTCTGCCAGTTATTGCGGTGCCCTGACGAGTTGCCGCTCCATTGAGCAGCGGCTAGTTCGTTAGGTAGTTTAGCGTTGCCGTCCTCCACATGCAGGCAACTCTGCTGCTATACTCAGAACTGTGGACTTTCAACTGTACAGGAAATATTTTAGTCGAGATCAGAATTGTGGCTTTTCAACTGTACGGGTCTCTCTCCTCCGCAGAGGCTTTGCCAGGTATAGTGTACGCGCCGGGCGATGTTTTGGTCGAGATCTTTATGTTGGCCGAGCATGAAAGGGAGCGGAAGGGATTGGGCGCACTAAAGTGGGCTAAAATTTAAAGATCTCGACCAAAACATCACCCGTACATTGAAAAGCCACAATTCTGATCTCGACTAAAGTTACATGCGGAATGCTTAATGCTTTTCTTCACAAACATGATGTCGTCAAAAAGCCGCCAAATCCCTAAAAACATCGCTTGTCACGTTTCTGTGTCCGTGGCATACCCAGAGCTGTAGATTTTCAACTGTACAGGCAGATACAATTGTGGTGCCAGCAGCTAGCTCGTCAGTCAGTTTTATAATTTTGTTTGTAAGTTTGTGCAGAATTGATAGCCACAGCCACACAAACGTCCTTGGGCTCTGGTATTGTCGCCTTGAGAATGGAAGCGCGCGACGTTTTTGACGCGAGGGATATTGGCGGCTTTTCCACGATCTCCGTGAAGCGAACTTGCGTTGCAAGTTGAAGAAAAATGTTGGTCGTATCACCTCACCTTAAAGTCGCAAATAACTACAACAATGACAACATTACTTACATTTTATTCAACGAACTGTACCGCATTCAAAGCAACACGATAAATTCCTATAAATTAGTCTTTTAATGCTATAACCTATATATACAGTTTTAGATACTATAGGACATAAAAAACAAATAGTATAAACTGTATGCTCCGTATACAGTTCTTGTACAGTTTCGAGGTGCATAAATTTTCTTTGTTTTACGGCATTAGGAATACGAAGAAAAAATTAAGACGTCAGGACGAGTGAAGCAGACCATCGATATTGATATAAAATATGCCCCATGCAGGTGATAAACTCCAAGATTCAAGAGGAGGACGCCGAGGTCGGGGAGGAGGGCCCCGAGGTGACCGGGGTGGAGGTGGTGAACGTCGTGGTGCATGGTGGTGGTGGAGAGATGCGTGGAGGGAGAGGGGGGAGGCTTTGGTAGCCGAGAAAGAGGTGGCTTTGGTGACAGAGGTGGTTTTGGTGACAGAGGTCGTTTTGGCGACAGAGGTGGTTTTGGTGATAGAGGTGGTTTTGGTGACACAGGTGGTTTTGGTGATAGAGGTGGTTTTGGCGACAGAGGTAGTTTTGGTGACAGAGGTGGCTTTGTTGACATGCAGAGGTGGCTTTGGTGACAGAGCTGGTTTTGATGACAGAGCTGGTTTTGGTGACAGAGGTAGTTTTGGTGACAGAGGTGGTTTTGGTGACAGAGGTGGTTTTGGTGACAGAGGTGGCTTTGGTGACAAACGTGGTTTTGGTGACAGAGGTGGTTTTGGTGATAGAGGTGGTTTTGGTGACATGCAGAGGTGGCTTTGGTGACAGAGCTGGTTTTGATGACAGAGGTGGTTTTGGTGACAGAGTTGGTGACAGAGGTGGTTTTGGCGATATAAGTGGCTTTGGTGATAGAGGTGGTTTTGGTGACATGCAGAGGTGGCTTTGGTGACAGAGGTGTTTTTGGTGATATAGGTGGTTTTGGCGATAGAGGTGGCTTTGGCGACAGAGGTGTTTTTGGTGATATAAGTGGTTTTGGCGATAGAGGTGGCTTTGGTGATAGACGCTGTGATGGTGGGCGAGGTGGATTTGGCCAAAACGGTGACAATGGAGTGTAAATTGATTACAATGAGCTTAATTTTGACACAGACGAATTCCCAACTTTGGTTTAAACAATAGTTTTAATCCTGGGACATAATCCACTTTTCTGAGCAAATGGACTCTTTGATAACAGAAGAAACTTTGGGAGCGTTGTTTCAAAAGGCGTGTGGCGTTCGTTGATGTCTCTTACGCAGTGTTCCTGTAGTGTTTCACCGAAGTTGTAGAATTTTACTTGTGTAAGAAATTGTTCCCATTTTTGTCCAGTTGAATAATTGTGTATGTAATGTAGAACATCTTTGCAAGGGAACATTTTGTAGAAGCCGTATACCAAAATTTCCCTGGACGGAATGAAAGAATTTGAAATACTCTAGTGTGTTATGGACCAAAGTGAATGTCAGAATAGTCCACTTGTATAAAATATATTGACCAGTAACTGGATAAAACAGGATCATAAAAACACAAGTATGCTTGTCTCTTAATTTATGTAGAATCCACTTTACGTTTGATTTAATGTCACGTAACATGCGCTCAAAACTATTGATCGTATCTCATTTTTAGTTCAAATTTCACGCGGTTTTCTTTGTTATTCACAAGTCTTTATGTCCCATATTATCAATGCACGGTCTTTATCTGTATAAAGCCCAGGAAGTATTCTTGGTTTTCATCTGACGTCACGGCGGCCATGTTGGTGCACAGGAACAATGAAATGGCGGCCATGTTGGTGCACAATCTTTATCCTATGGGAATTTAACTCAAATTCAAATATTTTTTATTGTTTCACCACCCCAACGGGGCCAGCGATCACGTGAGTGAAAACTGAGAGTACAGATAAAGACAAAACCTTGTGAAATTTGAACGAAATACGCGCCTTGGGAAGTATGACTTAATGCCTCGGTTGTCGGTAATTAACTTATACATAATTATAGAATGGATCGTTTTCACTCACGTGATCGGTGGCCCCATTGGGGTGGTGAAACAATACGACATTTTTGAATAAGAATAGAGCTAAATTCCCATAGGATAAAGATGGTACACCAATATGGCCGCCATTTCATTGTTTCGGTAATCAATTTATATGGCCGCCGTGACGTCAGATGAAAACGATCTATTGTTTTATCGTTAGGTATATCGTTTGGTATGTTTCTGAACCATCGTATGAGCTACCGCTAAAATAAAGAGATTTTGAATGGTACGCTAGCTAAAAAGAAAATGTTTCAACACAAGCAATTTTTGTATTACTGTAAATATGGCAGATTCAACGTTTTTTGTTCAACATCCCCAAATGCTCGTAAAAAGTTCGTTGATTTAATCTGATGTCACGGCGGCCATATTGGTGTACCGTGTACCGAAACAATGAAATGGCGGCCATTTCAGTGTACCAACTTTATACTATGGGAATTTAGCTCTATTCTTATTTGAAGATTTTGTATTGTTTCACCACCCCAATGGGGCCAGTGATCACGTGAGTGAAAATGATCCATAAGCTACACTAAGCTAAATGCTCGAATTAGCGCTTAGCTTCAAATAAGCGTCCATGCATTCTCGAATTATCGCTTCTCCTAAAGCCCACCTTTTGTTAATAAGCGCTCCTCCCCCTATATATAAACCTCCAATAAACCAAACGCGCCCTTGCTCTCTCCTTAAACCGACCAATCACAGCAAGGCTGCTGGCTTGAGCTGAACGTTTCAACCACGGTTTTAAGTTCAGTAAAAAAATGTTCGTAAATAGAATCAATAAGATGATGTAACTGTTGTAATCGCGATGTGAATATATGTACATCAGTGCTGGTTTTCGATACACAGAGTATGACTTAAAGTCGCATTTGGTTTAACGGAAAACAAAACGTCCAAAAACGGGATAGATTTGTCTTGATTTCGTAATTCCATAGTGAATTTGATTGAAGGGTGAATGCTGTTAACGTGGTCAAGAAAATTAGTTCTCAAACTCATTAATTCATGAACCAAAAACAAAATAAATTAATGTTTAATCAGTGCTTTGAAATCGGAAGAAAAGTACTAGTACTTTGAAATAATGCAAAATACGTTTTCAAAGTCTTGGGACTTTGAAATAAGGCAAATTATATTACGTTTCAGAGGTATCTTCGGAGTTTTGAGAAGTCAGTTCAAATACTCGACGTCGGACTTTACTGGGATTACAAAGCCCTTGTGCATTAAAAAGGCTCGCCTTTTCAAAAAGCACTCGGACTTTGAAATCCCGGCAAAGTCCTCCGTCACGTATTTGAACTATTGCTTAAAGCATTCAAACCGTGTGACCATCAACATAACGTTTCCACATATCTGGTTTTAACGGAGCAGTTGCAAGAGCCTTCTTTTCAATCTCCTCCATATATAGTCTAACGAGAGTGTATATCCACGAGTCACTAACGGGGATATTGACCAATCATAATGTTGAAATAACATTTATTATTCTTTATTCTATTTATTGCTTAATCAAAATGTTTTAACAAGAATAAAGTTTCTTTAAAGCCATATACTGATTAAAATTAAAGAGAAAACGTACATTATTCATAAATAAATGACTTCACGGCTTCAAGATCGACACTCATATTCACACTCAATATCAACAAAAAGCACAGTAATTAGAATTTCAGCATGTTGGCAAGTAGTTTTCTGACTTCCTTGCTATAGTTTCATCTCAGTTTCAGTTGTTTTGATCTGATATACTTCTTGGCGAGTTGATTCATCATTTCGACAGACACAACAGCAAAAGAACTCGACCATTCTCCAACCAAACGATTTTGTCATCAGTTTCTTATCATTCCTACTTTTTGCGAAATTGTTTTTCTTTTCTTCTTTCTTTTCTTTCTTCTTACCACATTTTTTATTTATCTTCTGTTCTGTTTTTTCTTTCTTATTTTTCTCCTCATTCTTTTTGGTTTTCTTCATCTTCTTTTCTTCTTTCCTGTCTTTGCTTCGAGGATAAGAAGTCAGTGTTTCGTGGCAAGCGACAACAGACTTTTCATCTATGGCAAGTAAATTAAATATAAGAAGTGTTACATATTTACGTTTTACTTTAGATCGGTATAGCAATAAATGTATACGATCATTTAAAATCATATGTTATTTGCTGTACAAAAGAAGCTCTTATACAAGGGTGGAAGACGCGGGGGGAGCTACTTCCCAATAATTTAGTATAGCTATAAAAATCGTCTTAATATTTTTCTACGTATTTTAAAAATACACCAGAGCACAGCTTAAAGTCACTAAAGTTAAACGTACCTTGACAATTATGGAGAATTTCCAACTCGATACAATTTCCATTAATACCATTGGTATTGGACGGTTTAATCACATAAAGATCTTCTGTCAAATTTTCAGCATCAGACTCTTCCTCATTAGGTTGACCCCCGGCTTTGGCCAACCATTGAGCAAGATGCTCTTCTCCGCCACCATGACAAGATAGATCTCTGACTGTTTTCCACGATTTATCAGGAGTCTTCTTGTTGTCTAGTAGATCATGCCCTTGTAAATCATCGGATGCACCCGGCTGTACATGTACTGCAATAAACGGTTCAGGCGCAGGTAGACAATCCAGCGTGTTGCATAAATGCGGAGAAGTACTTTCTTCAGAAGCTGAAACAGCGGTCTTTTTGGAAACTTTATGAAGAGGCTCATCTTTAAAGCTTAGAACACTGCCTTTGTTCCACCATCTGGCAAGAGACAATTCGTTGGTAAGTGGAAGTCCGGCACTCTTCCACACGTCATCAAAGGTCTCTTCTCGGAGTGGTGAAACATTGTCAATGTTCTGCTTATTAAGATGGGTCCCTTCATCGGAGACTGTTGTTCTGAGAGATGTTTTAATATTAAAACGTTGTTCCTCAACATGGATACTCTTTACTTCGACAGGACATTTGGTGTCCACAACAGTCTGACGTTCTGCGTTGGATACCGCAACAGGACAATTGGTGTCCACAACAGTCTGAAGTTCTGCGTTGGATACAGCAACAGGACAATTGGTGTCCACAACAGTCTGAAGTTCTGCGTTGGATACAGCAACGGGACAATTGGTGTCCACAACAGTCTGAAGTACTGCGTTGGTTGGCGCGACAGGACAATTGGTGTCAACAACAGGCTGAAGTTCTGCGTTGGATACCGCGACAGGACAATTGGTGTCAACAACAGTCTGAAGTTCCGCGTTGGTTGGCGCGACAGGACAGTTGGTGTCAACAACAGGCTGGAGTTCTGCTTTGGATACCGCGACAGGACAATTTCTGTCAACAACAGGCTGGAGTTCTGCGTTGGATACCGCAACAGGACAATTGGTGTCAACAACAGTCTGAAGTTCTGCGTTGGTGTGTGCGACAGGACAATTGGTGTCAACAACTGGCTGAAGTTCTGCGTTTGATATCGCAACAGGACAATTTGTATCAACAACAGGCTGGAGTTCTGCGTTGAATACCGCGACAGGACAATTGGCGTCAACAACAGTCTCAAGTTCTGCGTTGGTTGGCGCGACAGGACAATTTGTGTCAACAACAGACTGGAGTTCTGCGTTGGATACCGCGACAGGACAATTGGCGTCAATAACAGGCTGAAGTTCTGCGTTGGATACCGCAACAGGACAATTGGTGTCAACAACAGTCTGAAGTTCTGCGTTGGTTTGTGCGACAGGACAATTGGTGTCCACTTCAGGCTGGAGTTCTGCGTTGGGTGGCACGACAGGACAATTGGTGTCCACTTCAGGCTGGAGTTCTGCGTTGGTTAACGAAACATGACAATAGGTGTCCAATTCAGGCTGGAGTTCTGCCTTGGTTAACGCAACAGGACAATTGGTGTCCACTTCAGGCTGGAGTTCTGCGCTGGTTAACGCAACAGGACAACTGGTGTCCACTTCAGGCTGGAGTTCTGCGTTGGGTGGCACGACAGGACAATTGGTGTCCACTTCAGGCTGGAGTTCTGCGTTGGTTAACGCAACAGGCCAATTGGTGTCCACTTCAGGCATGAGTTCTGCGTTGGATACCGCGACAGGACAATTGGTGTCAACAACTGGCTGAAGTTCTGCGTTGGTTGGCGCTACAGGACAATTGGTGTGAACAACAGGCTGACGTTCTGTGTTGGATACCGCGACAGGATAATTGGTGTCAAATACAGGCTGGAGTTCTGCGTTGGTTAACGAAACATGACAATAGGTGTCCAATTCAGGCTGGAGTTCTGCCTTGGTTAACGCAACAGGACAATTGGTGTCCACTTCAGGCTGGAGTTCTGCGCTGGTTAACGCAACAGGACAACTGGTGTCCACTTCAGGCTGGAGTTCTGCGTTGGGTGGCACGACAGGACAATTGGTGTCCACTTCAGGCTGGAGTTCTGCGTTGGTTAACGCAACAGGCCAATTGGTGTCCACTTCAGGCATGAGTTCTGCGTTGGATACCGCGACAGGACAATTGGTGTCAACAACTGGCTGAAGTTCTGCGTTGGTTGGCGCTACAGGACAATTGGTGTGAACAACAGGCTGACGTTCTGTGTTGGATACCGCGACAGGATAATTGGTGTCAAATACAGGCTGGAGTTCTGCGTTGGTTAACGAAACATGACAATTGGTGTTCACTTCAGGCTGGAGTTCTGCGTTGGGTGGCACGACAGGACAATTGGTGTCCACTTCAGGCTGGAGTTCTGCGTTGGTTAACGCAACAGGCCAATTGGTGTCCACTTCAGGCATGAGTTCTGCGTTGGATACCGCGACAGGACAATTGGTGTCAACAACTGGCTGAAGTTCTGCGTTGGTTGGCGCTACAGGACAATTGGCGTCAACAACAGGCTGAATTAGTACTGCGTTGGATACCGCGACAGGATAATTGGTGTCAACAACAGGGTGGAGTTCTGCGTTGGTTAACGCAACGGGAGAATTGGTGTCCACTTCAGGCTGGAGTTCTGCGTTGGGTGGCACGACAGGACAATTGGTGTCAACAACTGGCTGAAGTTCTGCGTTGGTTGGCGCTACAGGACAATTGGTGTCAACAACAGGCTGAAGTTCTGCGTTGGATAAGGAGACAGTATAATTGGTGTCAACAACAGGCTGGAGTTTCGCGTTGGATACCGCGACAGGACAATTGGTGTCAACAACAGTCTGAAGTTCTGCGGTGGTTTGTGCGACAGGACAATTGGTGTCCACTTCAGGCTGGAGTTCTGCGTTGGTTAACGTAACAGGATAATTGGTGTCCACTTCAGGCTGGAGTTCCGCGTTGGTTGGCGCGACAGGACAATTAATGGTGTCCTCACCAGGATGAAGATCTTGATTTGTCAGTTTAATATGACTATTATTAACCACATCAGGTTGAAGATCGTCTTTTGTCACTTTGACAGGTCTATTGTTATACCTATTAGGCTGGAAATCCTGTTCGTTCAGCAAATAATCATCAAAGATATTGTTTCCCATCTCTATATAGTGTGAAAGAATAGTATTAATGACATGCTTCATAATGCATAATATATACTATTTTCCCCAGGGTGGGGACTTCGCCACAGATTTTTAGGAAATTAGCGCCATTTTTCAAATGGTCGGAGTTTGCCGAGGGTTGGGGGTTGGGGGGTGGGGCACGCTTGGACTTGGCTGTTAGAGAAACTATTTTAGAGTTTGTACATTTTGATTGATTCACTGAGTGGTGATTCTGAGACAACGCAAACTATATATAATTTTTAACACAGAAGTCAAAATGTTTGAGTTAGAGACTTGTTTTGTAATTATTTTATCGATGATTAAAACTTGCTTGTAAAGTCTGCTAAAAGCTATAACAATTTAGGACAAATGCCAACTGGGATTTGGAGACAATTGCTGATGATTGCAGGAGTAAATAAAATCCCCCTGATATACTAATATAGAGGGCAAAATTACCAATATAGATTCGCCAACGAGGAATGTTTTGTATTAAAATTCAGAAGTCAGAACAAAAAACCATAAAACTCGAAAATTGAGAAATGCAAAATGGACAATTTGCATTATAGCAATGGATCATGGGAAAAATGGTACGAAGCGAGCATTTTGCTTGTGAGAAGAATGGATTGTTTTAAGCACATTTTTTGTACCGCAGGAGAATTTCGAAAAGGGCAATGTATTTGTAGGACTATAAAGAACGTTGTGTGCCAAGAAAAGCGAAATCAGAGCAGAAATGGACGAGAAAATTGCTATAGAGCTATTGAAAGAGTGGAGAATATGCTAATAAATCCGTTCCAGAAGGGAGGTTTCTCTCGACATTTTCACGTGAGTAAGCTTAGTGAACATAGGACAGCTCATCATTTTGCCTCACAGACATGTGTGTTGTTGTTCTATCGCGATCTTGTATTTTCTGAATTACCAAGTGTTCTGTAATGATTTTTTCGTTTGTTGAATTTGACAACTTTTGGTGATGATGTCTGTCATTCATTCGATTAAGCATGTCCTCTGATGAAAATACAATTTTCCTTCCAGATTCCCTGACAACTTGGTAAGTTTTCCCCGATGGTGCCTGGGGGGGCTATGGTTCCCCAACAGGGGGTGTAGCACCCCTGCGCCCCTCTGCCTCTGGCACCACCCCTGTGTTTTACAAAGCTTGTTGCCTACAACACAGCAACAAAACTCGCTAAATTTTCAACGTTTTAAACGAATTTATAGTTATGAATATATATTTACAGCCTACAATAGTTCTAGAACCAACTGGTTTATTTGACAGGATATGAACCGAACACAACAAAGGAAACAGAATAGGAATAAAAAACAACAGTAGAAACCCAGGCAAAAGTGCTTTCTTCTTGGTGTTTTTACAAAGTGCCAGTGCTGTTGCCGATAAAACCGGGTTGTTTCCGCGCCAAAAAATTTAAAGACTCTTTAAAAACATTATCTTCAGAGGACATGCTTAATCGAACGAATGACAGACATCATCGCCAAAAGTTGTCAATTTCAACAAACGAAAAAATCATAAGAACACTTGGTAATTCAGAAAATACGAGATCGCGATAGAACAAGACACACATGTCTGTGAGGCAAAATGATGAGGTGTCCTATGTTCACTAAGCTTACTCACCTGAAAACGCCGAGAGAAACCTCTCTTCTGGAACGTATTTATTAGCATATTCTTCACTCTTTCAATAGCTCTATAGCAATTTTCTCGCCCATTTCTGCTCTGATTTCACTGTCTTTGGCACACAACGTTCTTTATAGTCCCACAAATACATTGCCCTTTTCAAAATTCTCCTGCGGTACAAAAAATGTGCTGAAAAGAATCCATTCTTCTCACAAGCAAAATGCTCCCTTCGTGGCGGCCATTTCGCCTGCAAGTGAAGCGCCATTTTCCCCATGATGCATTGCTATAATGCAAATTGTCCATTACTTGCATGTGATTGGTTACTTGTACTTACATGTGATTGGTCGCTTTGTTGCATAGCAACAGTGAACCACATCTGACTTATTTTTCAATTAGGTTTTTATCTTTTTTGTTGACTTTGGACTAATTTAAACTATGGAAAGACTTTAAACTTTTAGTAAATACACTGGAAACTTTACATTTGCTCAGTTGTGATAACAAAAAAAGTCACAGGCACAGCGACATGCAGAGCGAGGCCGCGAGGGAAATTGCAGTGTTGCTAAGGACCGAGTGAGGACTCAGTGATATTTTTTTAACAACTTAAATGGATGTATAATACAGTAATATACTAATGTCCACATGGGAAGAGCGCGAACGAGACTCGAGGACCCAAATTAAAGGTATGTGTACATTTAAAACAATTTTCTGGATATAACATAGCTCTTGTATAACTTTGCCCTTTATATTATTAACAAGTAATTACATGGTTCGTCGTAAAATCAAGATTTAGTTTTACTGTGTTTTCATGGCTTCCGAATTGGAAGAAATTTCTTTCGTCGCAAAAAAATTTAAATGCATGTGAAAATATACCTAAAAAGTCTAATCGCGGTGATAAATTACTTTAAAATAAAACAAATAAAAACTGAAATCCGATATAAACAAACATTTCAAAGAATCCCAGTCTGTAAATGCTTTTCAAGTGAGACCGTCGGTGATAATTTGTTTATATATGTAAATTGTACTTTTATAAAATCTCAATGTATTTTAAGTATTTACCTTGCTTCTGGTTACTTTGCAGATCAGCTAAGCCATTACGAAACAGTTCCTCTTGTGTTCTACCATAAACTACACGCAATTTTACATCCGCGATAAAGTTATCAACATAATGATTTCCTTCTACTCCGTGCCTTGCTCTTTCCAAACTTTTTAAAAATCGGATGTCTTCAACTAGATTCCACGAAATCATCTTATATTCCTCGTGAATCCAATGAGTTGTGTTTGTAACCTTGAGATTTTTCATTTTCGCAACAAAAACTTTAAAAAATTTAATTTAAACTGCTGTACCACAAAACGTACGTACAGTCGCAATTTCACTCAATTACGACAAGCATTGATTATGACGTCACGTCCATTGTTCGTGTCGTAATAATTAGTAGGAAGAACAAAGGATCATGGATTTTTCATTAGCACTATTTATTACATCATAAAATTTGCAATGGAACTGCACGAGCGCGAATTGCGGGCTGCTCTGATTCTATCAGCGGTTACAGTTTTCATGCCATCTGCGACGCACCGAATATTTTGCGCAATTTAAATTACAAAATCGAACTGATCAACTATGGGACTTCTTCCACTACCTTATTTCCTTTTCTTTTATTTTGCTGCCTTTAAAAATATCTGTGTACCGAACGCATGTAGTGTATAAGTAAAGTCTTAAGACTGAAAAGTAAATATATCCAATCAAAGTTGTATCTTTTATGTTCCTACTTAATCAGTTTAACAAAATAAAACATAAAGCTTCATTCAACAGAGATTCTCCGATATGGCGGGGAAATGGGTATTGTTTTTTTATATAGTAGCGACTTCTAACCGCCACATTCTTTTTTCCATTCTTTTTTCACGAGAAAATTGAATTTTATGACTAAAACCTGGAGTTGTCCAAGAACATTTTGATAAAATATGAAGTGAATATTATTTCCATTAAACTGCAAGAAGACTAGATTGATGTTAGAGGTGATACGAGTAAAACATTTTGACGTATTTGGAGAACAACTGTTCAAGCAAAGCGTTCTTAAGCACTTGAAACTGTAAACTTGTAAAAACACTGGACGTGTTTTTTCCTAGCATTGTCTTTTGGCACATAGGTTGGAAATAACTTTAACCTACACTAACATATCCCAAGGTCTACAATTAGAATTTTTCTCTTTGTCCTATCTGGGACAATACTTCATCATACACGCATATAGCTTCAACTTTTTTTTTTAATTCTATTGAAATCAGACAAAATTTCACAACAATGTGTAAATATAATTCAAATATAATTGCAAGAATTATAGTACATCTCCAACCCTCTTAGTATAAAATAAAACTACAAAAATTGGAAGCGTGGCGTATCTCCTCTATCTAGCCCTTACTAACTAGCGAACAACTTTTTTATTTTTATTTTTTCCAAATAATCTTCTGGGCGATAAATCTTCTTGTGCTTTTAAATGCAACATGTCTTGTGCTCCTTCAGGCTTCCTTCCCGTTTCCCCGATGTATACCAAGCGACATTCACATGAAATGCGATTCGGGTTCGTTCTCACTTCCCCCAACTACCTTACTCGAGCAGCAAATTCCTTTCCAATTGTTGACCAATCAGAGTCAGACTTCCAATATCTGGAATGTTCATGACCTCCGACCTTGAGGCTTGAGCTGACCGTTTGAACCAATATTTCGAATTATTGCTTATAGTTTTAGCAAAAGTTTTGTGTAAATAGAATCAATAAGAATAGATGATAATTATTGTACACTGCAAATCTCGCAGTGTTGTGAGAACACTTAAAAAGTGAAAAAATCACACCAATCAGTGTAAATTAACACACTTCATGTGTGTTTCTACACCACGTTTGAGTTAAGTTTACACTCATTTGGTGTAAAGTAGAAAACAGGTATTTTTACCCAATTTTAGTGTAAACGTACCCTACAATTGTGTACCTTTACCCCCAATTTAGTGTGATTTAACACCAGAGAAAAGTATGTCAATACACTTGTTTGGTGTAAACAGAAAAGTCTAAATGTTAACACCATTTCAGTGTAGATACACACTGGACCTAATTAATATTACACTAGAGACAGTGTATTAATACATTTGTCTAGTGTAAACCAACCCAAGAAATAATGATGAATATTTGATGTGCCTTTTAGTTATAAGCACCTGTTCAATGAAAAGCATGGCTGATTTCTATTTTATTTATACCAATAAAAACAAAGAAATACAATGAGACAGTTCAATAGAATATATAATTATGTAAATCAAGGCAATTAATATACACAGCATCAGAAAGTTACGTGTATTATTCACTCTTCCCAAAATTATTTAAAAACGTGCATATTAGACTGCACTACTAAAATTTAAATCTATAATGACGTTCAAGCGTGTACCTAATTATATACATTTGCCTTCATATAATATGCATGTTTTGCAGAGAATTATGAAGAGTCAAACATCTTTCTTTACCATTAACATGACTGTCTTGTTTCTGCATGCATGCATGCACGTATAACTATTGTTCAGCATATGATAAATCATATTTCATTCTTATAAACTTTCTTACAAATCTATTTACACAAATTGAATATCATTATCTAGGGGGTGATGATCAAGGAAATCATCATAACATTTGAAAACAAACTCATTTAACACCATTATTTCATATGAGTGCAAATGCTTGAGAAATCTAAGTGTATGCAATATCGCTTGCAATAAAATAACAGCTCTCCATTAGGAAGCGAAATCAGATCATCAATAATAATAAATTCTAGAAAATGCGAGTGCTTGCATTGATGTAGACAATGACTGAATTTGGTGTATACTTGTTACCATGAATGAGAGCCCAGCTGGCCCTAAAAGGAAAGTAACCAACTATATAAACTATTGTAGAAGAGATAGGAGGACACTTTCTGCATGTATTTCCTACTTTTCAAACTTTTCATTGCATTCCTTTATCTGAATGGGTATAACTTATAAAAAAATACTTACATAAATAGGTTAGTTTCTTGTTCCAGATATGGATGACACTGACATAGAGACATTCTTTTGCGATCATCAAGCTCCTTCACGTGCAATGTTGTACCTGTTTGAATTATATACAAGTCAAATTATAAATGTACAGTATACAGTATCAATCATTTTAGGGTCTAAAGAGAGCAATTGTTTGCATAATGGGGTTATATTTTGACAAAAACACCTGAGTTTTTGACAAAGAAAACTTTACTAAAAACAATAACAAAAACTGCAATTATTATTATTAAACTTTTTTAAAGTGTCTAGTCTTCTAGCCGAACCAAAGGGTCTGCTAATCGGGGACACTGCTAACCCGGTTCGTTTTGGGGAGGGAGGAAAACCAGGGAACCAGGAGGAAAACCCTTGATGCACAGGAGCACAGAATAGAAATACAACCAGAAGTCCAACTCGCGTCAGAACCTTTGAAGTTTATGTGCTTACACATGTCGCCTCGCGCATTTTGATTCTACGACATCCTATGCAATCCTGGCAAGTTCCCCCGACATTTGGACCTTCAAAAGAAGGTTAAAATTGCTGATGGAACTTGCCAGGATTGCATAGGATGGCGTAGGACATTGCGTAGTATTGCGTAGGTATGGCGTCGGATGGCGTAAAATATCGCGCCTGCGCATTGAAGAAATGCGGACAAGTTGTCACTCGAGTTGGACTTCTGGTTGTATTTCTATTCTGTGCACAGGAGAGACCATTAATGTTCTTATTTATAATAAAAAATCAGAGGGATCTTATTCTGGGAAGTGCTGAATATTTAGAAAATTCTGCCTGAGACACTTCATTAAAAGAGGACATTTATTTGAAGGGGGCGCTTCTTACATGTAAGTCGAATCATTATCATGGTATAATTACTGTATAATTATTCCATAATTATAACTTCTTGAATTTGCTTCATTAAGCACAAATAACAGTTTTAAATCGAGGCTGGTCATGAAAGAAAACAGTAAATGACGTATTACAATCTCATTGCCAGCCTCAATTTGAACCCATTGTTTAGTGGGCACTAAAGCAAAATCAGGAAATGTCTAAGTATGTTTAGTATATGTACTAAGTTTAAGATATTAATTACATGTACAAACCAGGTCGAATATCAGTAACAGTTTTCAGATAACAATCATCCTCACTCAGCCAGTATTACATTGGATTCGCTGGTGTCTCATGTCCAAAGTCTTAGGCAAGTTCTTGAAACTACCTAAAAAATGTGCCAGCCTCTTAAAATTAGTGGTGTTTAGCTTCAAATCTCATGCACCACTGACATACAAGTGGCCCACACCTGCAACATTATAAGAAGGTTGTGCTTACTAGGTGAATCATTAATAAAAAGTTAATACCGTATATAACTGAAATCTAATCGAAGTAGACTTCAAGTATCAGTAGTTCAAAACAGTTTAACCCTGTCAGATGAGATATTAGTCACTTTTTAATTTTTATTCATATTTGTTTAGGATTGTTTAAGGTTATTTGTTTTTATTGGCAATGTTTCAGGCAGTCTTACTGCCCATCTTCAGGCCAAGATGTTTTGTTCGAAAATTATGAATAAAAAGTGATTAATATGAATAGAGGATAATTAGGATGCTTTTCACCGATCGATGCTGTCCCACATGTACAGTTAAGTTGTCACCAATGCATTGGATGATCGCATGTGGATATTAAGTAAATTGCATGCATGGTGAAAATCACTCAGACTACTGTAGCTGTTCCAAGCTACACTGATGAGCTGTATAGTAGTACATTTCAATCTACAGACATGTGTTTCACTGTACTACCATACAGCTCATGACAGTGTAGCTTGGAACAGTCTTATATATATATATATATATATATATATATATTCAATCTACAGACATACGTTTCGCTGTACCACAGCTCATCAGTGCAGCTCGGAACGAACATGGATATGTTATTATAGGAACAGACTGTGCTCAACCACTGCTATATATATATATTTAGAACAATTATTATGGGACATTAATGAACTCAGGTGGAGAATAATGATATTAGGTGTTACTCCGAGTGACGAACCAATATATATATATATATATATATATATATGTACTATTTAAAAACCGAGTCAGAGTGCTTTATCATTGTATATAGACGCGAGCCGAAGGCGAGCGGCTATATACAATGATAAAGCACGATGATGAGGTTTTTAAAAGGCTTCTAAAATCACCTTTTGTCTTATATAAATGAATAGAACAATAAAGTTGATTTTTCCAATGCAGTCATGTGTTTATGTTTTAACTGACCTGGGAATAGTTAACAATTTTTTATGATAATGAACATGAAAGCAGTATGAAGTGGGTTTGAAATATTCAAATTTACTCTTTTGAGGATGTGTTCATGGCTCGTTTTCGAAGTTCACGAAGCACTGAGGAAGAGCGAGAATTATTTAAAAAGTCCACTCCTCCTAGCACAAGATACGCCACGAAGTGGGCAATTAAGATTTTTAACGAATGGAGGGGAGCCAGGGAAGTGAAAGAGGTGGAGACAAACGATGTTGGCTTCGGAATTGACGATGGTAGTTCAATACAGTCGTTATGCATCCCACTGCAAGAGATGGGTGCGGTGTCCTTGGCCTTTCGGCTAAGGAAATTTGTTGGAGAAGTGGCTAATGCAAATGGAGAGCGTTATCCTGCATGTACTTTGTACTGTTTGATATGTGGTTTAAATCGGTTTCTATCAGACGTTAAGGGAACTGATACAATAAACATTTTGGACAAGAAAGATCGAAGGTAGGTTTATTCATGCTTGCATGTCGTTGAGGAATTGCATAACAGTAGTGGACATTGTTATATTTGTTATTTACTGTAGGTTTATATGGTTCCGTAAGGCATTGGACGCTGAAATGAAGGACGCTACAGGCTCTGGCATCGCTGTGGCAACGAAGAAGAAAGAGCGTAATGAAATTACGGAAGAAGAGGAAAAAGTTCTTTGGGAGAAGAAACTACTGGGAGGACATACAGCCGAATCGCTATTGCACACGCTGTATTTCTACAATGGAAAGCTATTCGCAATAAGAGCTGGTGAGCACCGGCTGTTGCGGTTGAAGAACTTCTCATTGTCGGACAATTCTATAATATTTGAGAGTTTTTTGTGTGAGGATATGTCAGATAATATGTGTGGTGGAAACGCCAATTGTGTTGTAAGTCCTGTATTTAATAATTGTAACATTACGATTAATTTTGGAAAATAAAGAGAATTTGCTATGGTTTAATTTCGGTAACTAGAAGAATGACACGAGCCAATAAATATCATAAAGGCACATGTGATTTATATCATAAAGGTACGTGTGATCTATATACGCATATTAAATGAATACGCGGTAGTCTACATGTATATCACGGTATAAAGAGGTCTTCATGTGACGTATTGTGATGAATTTTATTGGACGATTATCTCATTAATTATTCATGAATTTTAGAAATATATATATATATATATATATATATATATATATACTTGGATAGGCTTTATATATATATATTAAAATAAGATTTTGGTATACTGTACCTTTGAATTTGTTTAGGATAATGAACCATAAAATGCTGCTTTGGGATCAGTCTAATAGTTGGGTAGGCTTTCTTGAATTCCTCCAAGTAGTCACAAATTAACATGCTAAGGTAAAGTGTTGTTCCTCTGGAAATAACAGGTGCCACCAAAATGTCAAATATTTTCATCAAATCACAAAACAGCTCCCAATCTGCATTTTCCTCCAGTATTAAATCATGAATGATAAGAGCTGGTAAAAGCCTACAAAGACACCACATTTGTGATGCTAAAAAAATATATGTTATACACTAGAATTAGTAATGGTAAGCTAACAGCCAAATCTGTACCATACATAATAGTTTTATATAATTATAATATATAAATATAATTATAATTTAAATTTAAATTAACCCTTTCACTCCAACAACAACAACAACATTGAAGGTGTCATAAAACCATTAGACCTAGATCAATGTTATATATCTGCCTCAGCTTTGGGTAGTTTTGGCTTTCTGCTCTAATTCAGGACCTTGTTATGCTCAGCCTAACCAATATACAGGCAATTAGAAATAATCAACCAGTATATTACTCAAAATAAATTACCTGATTGGCGCATATGGCGATCATTGACATCTAATTGAGCCAGGTGGATTACCTTCAGATATCATGCATGATATGCTGGAGGGAGTCTTTCCTCTTCATGTCAAAGCTATGCTGAGAAAGTTTGTTGTGGAGGACAAATAGCCTACACTCCTACAGTAGTTTCTAAGCCTTTCGTTTCCGCCATGAGCTTGGCCGCGTAGTCGGTTTGGGTTCTTGGGTCGGGAAGACCGAAACGTGTCAACCGAGGAAGGCCTAGAAACTAGGCTAGAGGACAAATACTTTACTTTGGAAGACCTAAATAAGCGACTGGCCAGCTCTCTGTGGTGTCATCGATTCTTCGAACAAACCCTACAACATGAAAGTATTTTGAGGAGTTTAAGGGAGATCATTGTTAACCGCTTTGAAGTTCGCCGCGTCTCTGTTATATTAATACAATATCATCTATTCTTATTGATTCTATTTACGCAAAACTTTTACTAAACTATAAGCAATTTTTAGTCTACAGAGGAAGAATTTACAATGCGAACAAGAGAAACTGTATGATAGACATGCAGAATTAGTTGACACTGATCCAGAATCGGCTTCCGTCTATGGGAAAGAGTCGCTTATTTAGGTTGAGGGTGGCAAATGTGCATGGTGACAATCTTTTGTTTTACGTTCATTAATATTTATAAAGCAACGTACGATGCTATTGGTTGATTGCTTCATTATACCAAAAATACAATGTGTCAGTTCAGCAAGCGCGCAAATGTGAACAAAAACCTAGCACAAAGATTTTGGCCGCGTTTCCAGAAAATTTATTTCTATGGATTATAGTGACTCGTACTAGCAAGGAAGGATCGTGGAATAACAAGTTGAGGTGTACGTCGGATCGGATAGACTTGGATCAAGTCAGTCTCTCGACCGGCCCTGCTTCACTACGAATTTTATTGGATTAATCTTCGGACCTTATAATTAATCCGAGAGTTTGCCTAAACTGTCAATCCAAATCCGATCCGAAACCATAAAATCGTAGTCCGATTCGAAAACAGCTGCTCAAATACGATGCGAAAAAACTTTTCATAAAGAAAACCAATGGACAAATAATTTAATAAGAGAACTGATAAAACTGCCTTAATATTTGTCCAAAAATACTAGTGAATTTGTTATGACAAAGCGGAATTTGGTGCGGGTAAAAAAGTACAACTCGGATCCGATCCGATAAAAAAGGAACAAAATCCGACTCGAGGAAAAAAGGAACAAAATCCGATCCGAACGTATGAAAGTTTAGTTCAAATTGGATTCCCACACCTCTAATAAGGCAATTATTTTCTCAGTAGTGTTCAGCACTTGATTTTCTTCGAGAAAGTAACTTAGCGCCCTTAAAGTAAGGAGGTTTTGAGTGGTACGCCAAAAAGTGGTAATACCCAAGTGTTTCGCGCACTAATTTAAAACCCTACTCCCCCAACCCTAACCATAGTACCACCGTCCAACTGCACCCAACCCTAATATTATATGCTATATATTGCTGTGCAAAACACTTGGGTATATATAACCCAAAAAGTTCTAGGGTCAGTTTGAGCGCTATATTGACTTTGTTATAGATTGCGAAAGAGAAATTTAAAGAATTTAGTGCTTTATAAATAAGTTTTCAGGAAACACCACGTAAAATATTTATTTGCTTAGCAAATAAATATTTTAGCAAATAAATATTTTACGTGGTGTTTTCACAAAACTTATTTATATTACAAATTTCAAAGAATTAATTTAGTGCTTATATAAACCCAAATACGATATTGCGGTTTAGCAGCGCTTATACATTCTGAGTTCGTACTGATTTGGATTCTGAGTGCATCTGTCTTTGTGTATCGAAAATGTATCGCTTTTCTGCCAGTTATTGCGGTGCCCTGGACGGCTAGTTCGTTAGGTAGTTTAGCGTCGCCGTCCCCCAGTCGAGATCAGAATTGTGGCTTTTGGACAACTGTACGGGCCTCTCTCCTCCGCAGAGGCTTTGCCAGGTCTAGTGTATACGCGCCGGGCGATGTTTTGGTCGAGATCTTTATGTTGGCAGAGCATGAAAGGGAGGGGGAGGGATTGGGCGCTCTAAAGTGGGCTAAAATTTAAAAATCTCGAGCAAAACATCACCCGTACATTGAAAAGTCACAATTCTGATCTCGACTAAAGTTACATGCGGAATGCTCAATGCTTTTCTTCACAAACATGATGTCCTCAAAAAGCCGCCAAATTCCTAAAAACATAGCTTGTATATTCTCTTTCCCAGAGCCCATGTTTCTGTGTCCGTGGCATACCCAGAGCTGTAGATTTTCAACTGTACAGGCAGGTACAATTGTGGTGCTAGCAGCTAGCTCGTCAGCCAGTTTTATAACTTCGCTTGTAAGTTTGTGCAGAATTGATAGCCACAGCCACACAAACGTCCTTGGGCTCTGGTATTGTCGCCTTGAGAATGGAAGGGCGATGGATATTGGCGGCTTTTCCACGATCTCCGTGAAGCGAACTTGCGTTGCAAGTTGAAGAAAAATGTTGCTCGTATTACCTCACCTTAAAGTCGCAAATAACCACAACAATGACAACATTACTTAGATTTTATTCAACGAACTGTACCGCATTCAAAGCAACACGATAAATTCCTATAAATTAGTCTGTTAATGCTATAACCTATATATACAGTTTTAGATACTATAGGACATAAAAAACAAATAGTATAAACTGTATGCTCCGTATACAGTTCTTGTACAGTTTCGAGGTGCATAAATTTTCTTTGTTTTACGGCATTATAGGAATACGAAGAAAAAATTAAGACGTCAGGACGAGTGAAGCAGACCATCGATATTGATATAAAATATGCCCCAGGTGATAAATTCCAAGATTCAAGAGGAGGACGCCGAGGTCGTGGTGGAGGGCCCCGAGGTGACCGGGGTGGAGGTGGTGAACGTCGTGGTGCATGGCGGTGGTGGAGAGATGCGTGGAGGGAGAGGGGAGAGGCTTTGGTAGCCGAGGAAGAGGTGGCTTTGGTGACAGAGGTGGTTTTGGTGACAGAGGTGGTTTTGGTGACAGAGGTGGTTTTGGTGATAGAGGTGGTTTTGGCGATACAGGTGGCTTTGGTGACATGCAGAGGTGGCTTTGGTGACAGGGCTGGTTTTGTTGACATGCAGAGGTGGTTTTTGCGACAGAGGTGGTTAATTTTGGCGATAAAAGTGGATTTGGTGATAGAGGTGGCTTTGGTGACATGCAGAGGTGGTTTTTCAGTGCGATAGAGGTGGTTTTGGTGATAGAAGTGGCTTTGGTGACATGCAGAGGTGGTTTTTGCGACAAAGGTGGTTTTGGCGATAGAAGTAGCTTTGGTGATAGAGGTGGCTTTGGTGATAGAGGTGGCTTTGGTGATAGAGGTGGCTTTGGTGATAGAGGTGGCTTTGGTGACAGAGGTGGTTTTGGTGATATAGGTGGTTTTGGCGATAGAGGTGGCTTTGGTGATACACGCGGTGGTGGTGGTCGAGGTGGATTTGGCCAAAACCGTGACAATGGAGTGTAAATTGATTTCAATGAGATTAATTTTGACAAAGAGGAATTCCCAACTTTGGTTTAAACAATAGTTTTAATCCTGCGACATAATCCACTTTTCTGAGCAAATGGACTCTTTGATAACAAGAAACTTTGGAAGCGTTCTTTCAAAAGGCGTGTGGCGTTCGTTGATGTCTCTTGCGCAGTGTTCCTGTAGTGTTTCACTGAAGTTGTAGAATTTTACTTGTGTAAGAAATTGTTGCCATTTTTTTCCAGTTGAATAATTGTGTATGTAATGTAGAACATCTTTGCAAGGGAACATTTTGTAGAAGCCGCGTATACCAAAATTTGCCTGGACGGAATGAAAGAATTTGAAATACTCTAGTGTGTTATGGACCAAAGTGAATGTCAGAGTAGTCCACTTGTATAAAATATATTGACCAGTAACTGGATAAAACAGGATCATAAAAACACAAGTATGCTTGTCTCTTAATTTATGTAGAATCCACTTTACGTTTGATTTAATGTCACGTAACATGCGCTCAAAACTATTGATCGTATCTCATTTTTAGTTCAAATTTCACGCGGTTTTCTTTGTTATTCACAAGTCTTTATCTCCCATATTATCAATGCACGGTCTTTATCTGTATAAAGCCCAGGAAGTATTCTTGGTTTTCATCTGACGTCACGGCGGCCATGTTGGTGCACAGGAACAATGAAATGGCGGCCATGTTGGTGCACAATCTTTATCTTATGGGAATTTAACTCAAATTCAAATATTTTGTATTGTTTCGCCACCCCAACGGGGCCAGCGATCGCGTGAGTGAAAACCGAGAATACAGATAAAGACAAAACCTTGTGAAATTTGAACTAAATACGCGCCTCGGGAAGTATGACTTAATGCCTCAGTTGTCGGTAATTAACTTATACATAATTATAGAATGGATCTTTTGAACACAAGCAATTTTTGCATTACTGTAAATATGGCAGATCCAACATTTTCCTAGCTTCATAATTATGATTTCTCCATAATGCTACTTTTGATATGTTTCCCAATCCCCAAATGCTCGTAAAAAGTTCGTTGATTTCATCTGATGTCTCATGGCGGCTATATTGGTGTACCGAAACAATGAAATGGCGGCCATTTCGGTGTACCAACTTTATCCTATGGGAATTTAGCTCTATTCTTATTTGAAGATTTTGTAGTGTTTCACCACCCCAATGGGGCCACTGATCACGTGAGTGAAAATGATCCATAAGCTACACTAAGCTAAATGCTCGAATTAGGGCTGAGCTTCAATTAAGCGTCCATGCATTCTCGAATTATCGCTTCTCCTAAAGCCCACCTTTTGTTAATAAGCGCCCCTCCCCCTATATATAAACCTCCAATAAACCAATCGCGCTCATGCTGTCTCCTTAAACCGACCAATAACAGCAAGGCTGCCGGCTTGAGCTGACCCCTTTAACCACGGTTTTAAGTTCAGTATAAAATTTTCGTATATAGAATCAATAAGATGATGTAACTGTTGTAATCGCAAAGTGAATATATGTACATCAGTGCTGGTTTTCGATAAACAGAGTATGACTTAAAGTCGCATTTGGTTTAACGGAAAACAAAACGTCCAAAAACGGGATAGATTTGTCTTGATTTCGTAATTCCATAGTGAATTTGATTGAAGGGTGAAGGCTGTTAACGTGGTCAAGAAAATTAGTTCTCAAACTCATTAATTCATGAACCAAAAACAAAATAAATTAATGTTTAATCAGTGCTTTGAAATCGGAAGAAAAGTACTAGTACTTAGAAATAATACAAAACACGTTTTCAAATTCTTGGGACTTTGAAATAAGGCAAATTATATTACGTTTCAGAGGTATCTTCGGAGTTTTGAGAAGTCAGTTCAAATACTCGACGTCGGACTTTACCGGGGATTACGAAGCCCTTGTGCATTAAAAAGGCTCGCCTTTTCAAAAAGCACTCGGACTTTGAAATCCCGGCAAAGTCCTCCGTCTCGTATTTGAACTATTGCTTAAAGCATTCAAACCGTGTGACCATCAACATAACGTTTCCACATACCTGGTTTTAATGGAGCAGTTGCAAGAGCCTTCTTCTCAAACTCCTCCATATATAGTCTAACGAGAGAGTATATCCACGACTCAACGGGGGTATTGACCAATCATAATGTTGAAATAACATTTATTATTCTTTATTCTATTTATTGCTTAATCAAAATGATTTAACAAGAATAAAGTTTCTTTAAAGCCATATACTGATTAAAATTAAAGAGAAAACGTACATTATTCATCAATAAATGACTTCACGGCTTCAAGATCGACACTCATTTTCACACTCAATATCAACAAAAAGCACAGCAATTAGAATTTCAGCATGTTGGCAAGTAGTTTTCTGACTTCCTTGCTATAGTTTCATCTCAGTTTCAGTTGTTTTGACCTGATATACTTCTTGGTGAGTTGATTCATCATTTCGACAGACACAGCAGCAAAAGAACTCGACCATTCTCCAACCAAACGATTTTGTCATCAGTTTCTAGTCATTCCTACTTTTTGCGAAATTGTTTTTCTTTTCTTCTTTCTTTTCTTTCTTCTTACCACATTTTTTATTTATCTTCTGTTCTGTTTTATCTTTCTTATTTTTCTCCTCATTCTTTTTGGTTTTCTTCATCTTCTTTTCTTCTTTCCTGTCTTTACTTCGAGGATAAGAAGTCAGTGTTTCGTGGCAAGTGACAACAGACTTTTCATCTATGGCAAGTAAATTAAATATAAGAAGTGTTACATATGCACGTTTTACTTTAGATCGGTATAGCAATAAATGTATACGATCATTTAAAATCATATGTTATTTGCTGTACAAAAGAAGCTCTTATACAAGGGTGGAAGACGTGGGGGGAGCTGCTTTCCAATAATTTAGTAACGCTATAAAAATCGTCTTAATATTTTTCTACGTATTCTAAAAATACACCAGAGCACAGTTTAAAGTCGCTAAAGTTAAACGTACCTTGACGATTATGGAGAATTTCCAACTCGATACAATTTCCATTAATACCATTGATATTGGACGGTTTAGTCACATAAAGATCTTCTGTCAAATTTTCAGCATCAGACTCTTGCTCATTAGGTTGACCCCCGGCTTTGGCCAACCAATCAGCAAGATGCTCTTCTCCGCCACCACACTGAGGTAGATCTGTGACTGTTTTCCACGATTTATCAGGAGTCTTCTTGTTGTCTAGTAGATCATGCCCTTGTAAATCATCAGATGCACCCGGCTGTACATGTACTGCAATAGACGGTTCAGACGCAGGTAGACAATCCAGCGTGTTGCATAAATGCGGGAAAGTCCTTTCTTCAGAGGCTGAAACAGCGGTCTTTTTGGAAACCTTATGAAGAGGCTCATCTTTAAAGGTTAGAACACTGCCTTTGTTCCACCATCCGGGAAGAGACAATTCGTTGGTAAGTGGAAGTCCGGCACTCTTCCACACGTCATCAAAGGTCTCTTCTCGGAGTGGTGAAACATTGTCAACGCTCTGCTTATTAAGATGGGTCCTTTCATCGAAGCCTGCTGTTCTGAGAGATGTTTTAATTTCAAAACCCGGTTCATCATGATCAACATGGATACTGTTTAGTTCGACGGGACATTTGGTGTCCACAACATTCTGACGTTCTGCGTTGGATACCGCAACAGGACAATTGGTGTCCACAACAGTCTGAAGTTCTGTGTTGGATACCGCAACAGGACAATTGGTGTCAACAACTGGTTGAAGTTCTGCGTTGAATACCGTGACAGGACAATTGGTGTCAACAACAGGCTGGAGTTCTGCGTTGGATACCGCGACCGGACAATTGGTGTCAACAACAGGCTGGATTTCTGCGTTGGATACCGCGACAGGACAATTTGTGTCAACAACAGGCTGGAGTTCTGCACTGGATACCGCGACAGGACAATTGGTGTCAACAACAGGCTGAAGTTCTGCGTTGGATACCGCAACAGGAAAATTGGTGTCAACAACAGTCTGACGTTCTGCGTTGGTTTGTGCGACAGGACAATTGGTGTCAACAACAGGCTGGAGTTCTGCGTTGGATATCGCGACAGGCCAATTTGTATCAACAACACGCTGGAGTTCTGCGTTAGATACCGCGACAGGGCAATTGGTGTCGACAACAGGCTGAAGTTCTGCGTTGGATACCGCAACATGACAATTGGTGTCCACTTCAGGCTGGAGTTCTGCGTTGGGTGGCACGACAGGACAATTGGTGTCCAGTTCAGGCTGGAGTTCTGCGTTGGTAAACGCAACAGGACAATTGGTGTCCACTTCAGGCTGGAGTTCTGCGTTGGTTAACGCAACAGACCAATTGATGTTCACTTCAGGCATGAGTTCTGCGTTGGATAACGCGACAGGACAATTGGTATCAACAACAGGCTGGAGTTCTGCGTTGGATATCGCGACAGGCCAATTGGTGTCAACAACAGGCTGAAGTTCTGCGTTGGATACCGCAACAGGAAAATTGGTGTCAACAACAGTCTGAAGTTCTGCGTTGGTTTGTGCGACAGGACAATTGGTGTCAACAACAGGCTGGAGTTCTGCGTTGGAAATCGCGACAGGCCAATTGGTGTCAACAACAGGCTGAAGTTCTGCGTTGGATACCGCAAGAGGAAAATTGGTGTCAACAACAGTCTGAAGTTCTGCGTTGGTTTGTGCGACAGGACAATTGGTGTCAACAACAGGCTGGAGTTCTGCGTTGGAAATCGAGACAGGCCAATTTGTATCAACAACAGGCTGGAGTTCTGCGTTAGATACCGCGATAGGGCAATTGGTGTCAACAACAGGCTGAAGTTCTGCGTTGGTTAACGCAACAGACCAATTGGTGTTCACTTCAGGCATGAGTTCTGCGTTGGTTTGTGCGACAGGACAATTGGTGTGAACAACAGGCTGGAGTTCTGCGTTGGTCAACGCAACAGGACAATTGGTGTCCACTTCAGTCTGGAGTTCTGCGTTGGTTAACGCAACAGGATAATTGGTGTCCACTTCAGGCTGGAGTTCTGCGTTGGGTGGCACGACAGGACAATTGGTCTCCACTTCAGGCTGGAGTTCTGCGTTGGTTAACGCAACAGACCAGTTGGTGTTCACTTCAGGCATGAGTTCTGCGTTGGATAACGCGACAGGACAATTGGTGTCAACAACAGGCTGGAGTTTTGCGTTGGATAACGCGACAGGACAATTGGTATCCACTTCAGTCTGGAGTTCTGCGTTGGTTAACGCAACAGGACAATTGGTGTCCACTTCAGGCTGGAGTTCTGCGTTGATTAACGCAACAGGACAATTGATGTCCACTTAATTCAGTCTGGAGTTCTGCGTTGGTTAACGCAACAGGACAATTGGTGTCCACTTCAGGCATGAGTTCTGCGTTGGTTTGTGCGACAGGACAATTGGTGTGAACAACAGGCTGGAGTTCTGCGTTGGTCAACGCAACAGGACAATTGGTGTCCACTTCAGTCTGGAGTTCTGCGTTGGTTAACGCAACAGGATAATTGGTGTCCACTTCAGGCTGGAGTTCTGCGTTGGGTGGCACGACAGGACAATTGGTCTCCACTTCAGGCTGGAGTTCTGCGTTGGTTAACGCAACAGACCAGTTGGTGTTCACTTCAGGCATGAGTTCTGCGTTGGATAACGCGACAGGACAATTGGTGTCAACAACAGGCTGGAGTTTTGCGTTGGATAACGCGACAGGACAATTGGTATCCACTTCAGTCTGGAGTTCTGCGTTGGTTAACGCAACAGGACAATTGGTGTCCACTTCAGGCTGGAGTTCTGCGTTGGTTAACGCAACAGGACAATTGATGTCCACTTCAGTCTGGAGTTCTGCGTTGGTTAACGCAACAGGACAATTGGTGTCCACTTCAGGCTGGAGTTCTGCGTTGGGTGGCACGACAGGACAATTGGTGTCAACAACAGTCTGAAGTTCTGCCGTGGTTATTGCGACAGGACAATTGGTGTCCACTTCAGGCTGGAGTTCTGCGTTGGATGTTGCAATAGGAGAATTGGTGTCTACTTCAGGCTGGAGATCTGGGTTGGTTAACGCGACAGGACAATTGGTGTCCACTTCAGGCAGGAGTTCTGCGTTGGATGTCGCAACAGGACAATTGGTGTCCACTTCAGGCTGGAGTTCTGCGTTGGGTGGCACGACAGGATAATTGGTGTCCACTTCAGGCTGGAGTTCTGCGTTGGTTAACGCAACAGGCCAATTGGTGTACATGTCCACTAAAGGCTGGAGTTCTGCGTTGGGTGGCGCGACAGCACAATTGGTGTCCACTTCAGGCTGGAGTTCCTCGTTGGTTGGCGCGACAGGACAATTAATGGTGTCCTCACCAGGATGAAGATCTTGATTTGTCAGTTTAATATGAGTATTATTAACCACATTAGGTTGAAGATCGTCTTTTGTCACTTTGACAGGTCTATTGTTATACCTATTAGGCTGGAAATCCTGTTCGTTCAGCAAATAATCATCAAAGATATTGTTTCCCATCTCTATAGTATGAAAGAATAGTATTAATGACATGCTTCATAATGCATAATATATACTAATTAGCAACAGAAAAAGTAGAGCTGCAATTTTCCCCAGGGAAACCACAGATTTTTGGCCCCACCGCGAGGCATTTCAGTTGGCCCATTTTTTTATTCCCACCGCAGGAAATTAGCGCCCGGGAAATTAGTTTGCCCGATGGGTGGGGGTTGGGGGGGGGGGGGGGGGGGGCACGCTTGGACTTGGCTGTTAGATAACTGTTAGATAAACAATTTTAGAGTTTCTACATTTTGATTGATTCACTGAGTGGTGATTCTGAGACAACGCAAACTATATATAATTTTTAACACAGAAGTCAAAATGTTTGAGTTAGAGACTTGTTTTGTAATTATTTTATCGATGATTAAAACTTGCTTGTAAAGTCTGCTAAAAGCTATAACAAATTAAGACAAATGGCAACCGGGATTTGGAGACAATTGCTGATGATTGCAACGATATTGTATCAGATAAAGACCACAAGCTTGCAGAACTCCTACCGCACGACTACGTACAAACCGCTTTAAAAACTCGTTTATCATACATTACGCGAAGAACCATGTATTGTAAATAATATCCTTTTTTTTTTTAAATAGTTATGTCAGAATATAATTTCTTATTTTTAATAGTTAAGAAATAGAAAATGGTCGCCCGTGTTTATATAGCCTGATGGAAACACAAGAGTGAGTTGGGAGAATTCGAAAGATTATGTGAACCCGAGCCGTAGGCGAGGGTTTACATAAATACTTTCGAATTCTCCCAACTCACTCGAGTGTTTGCATCAGGTTATATAAATACAGGGCATCCATTTTCTATTTCTTTTATGAAATAAGGCTAAAAAATGTGCCGTGACATCACAACCGTGTTTACATAGCCTGATATAAACACGGTAATTGACCAATCACAGCGTGCGTAAGACGCAACCTATTTTATAATATTAGCTATTCCAAGATGTAAATTTTTATCTACACATGTAATTCAGTCATCGACTGCCAGATGTTGTATTTTATTAAACGATTTATCTCTCATCTCTCTCAAATAAAATCCCCCTGATAATACTAATATAGAGGGCAAAATTACCAATATAGATTCGCCAACGAGGACTTTTTTGTATTAAAATTCAGAAGTCAGAACAAAAAACCCTAAAACTCGAAAATTGAGAAATGCAAAATTACTTGCATGTGATTGGTTACTTTTACTTACATGTGATTGGTGGATTTGTTGCATAGCAACAGTGAACCACATCTGACTTATTTTTCAATTAGGTTTTTATCTTTTTTGTTGACTTTGAACTAATTTAAACTATGGAAAGACTTTAAACTTTTAGTAAATACACTGGAAACTTTACAAACATTTGCTCAGTTGTGATAATAAAAAAAGTCACAGCCACAGGCACAGCGACATGCAGAGCGAGGCCGCGAGGGAAATTGGAGTGTTGCCAAGCACCGAGTGAGGACTCAGTTATATTAAAAGGTACATGTACAACCTCGTCCCCAGGGTCATTTGTAGGGGCTGGGCCAAGATGGCGGCCAAAAACAAAATGGCGGGAACAAATGGCCCTGGTGGAGGCTAGCTCAAAATGCGCAGTATATTGCGCATTTTGATAACTAGAAGTCAGTCCTTTACATAGTAATTATACCTAATTACATCTAATTATTGCATGGTTTGAAATTTAATTTCCCGTGCCGTGGGCAGGAACAACCGACAAGGTCACAATAAAATTAAAAAAACAAAATACAAAATCAAACCGTCTGATTTACGCCATAAGCTCTTGACCAATCAGAGGCTGAGATAGCCTAGCCTCCACCAGGGCCATTTGTTCCCGCCATCTTGGCCCAGTTCCCTACAAATGGCCCTGGGTACGAGGTTGGTACATGTACATTTAAAACAATTTTCTGGATACAACATAGCTCTTGTATAACTTTCCCTTTATATTATTAACAAGTAATGGTTCGTCGTAAAATCAAGATTTAGTTTTACCTGTATTTTCATGGCTTCCGAATTGGAAGAAATTGCTTTCGTCGCAAAAAGAGTTAAATGCATGTGAAAATATACCTAATATACTAAAGTCTAATCGCGGTGATAAATTACTTTAAAATAAAACAAATAAAAGCTGAAATCCGATATAAACAAACATTTCAAAGAATCCCAGTCTGTAAATGCTTTTCAAGTGAGACCGTCGGTGATAATTTGTTTATATATGTAAATTGTACTTTTATAAAATCTTATTGTATTTTAAGTATTTACCTTGCTTCTGGTTACTTTGCAGATAAGCTAAGCCATTACGAAACAGTTCCTCTTGTGTTCTACCATAAACTACACGCAATTTTACATCAGCGATAAAGTTATCAACATAATGATTTCCTTCTACTCCGTGCCTTGCTCTTTCCAAACTTTTTAAAAATCGGATGTCTTCAACTAGATTCCACGAAATCATCTTATATTCCTCGTGAATCCAATGAGTTGTGTTTGTAACCTTGAGATGTTTCATTTTCGCAACAAAAAGTTTAAAAAATGTAATTTAAACTGCTGTACCAAAACGTACGTACAGTCGCAATTTAACTCAATTACGACAAGCATTGATTATGACGTCACGTCCATTGTTCGTGTCGTAATAATTAGTAGGAAGAACAAAGGATCATGGATTTTTCATTAGCACTATTTATTACATCATAAAATTTGCAACGGAACTGCACGAGCGCGAATTGCGGGCTGCTCTGATTCTATCAGCGGTTACAGTTTTCATGCCATCTGCGACGCACCGAATATTTTGCGCAATTTAAATTACAAAATCGGACTGATCAACTATGGGACTTCTTCCACTAACTTATTTCCTTTTCTTTTATTTTGCTGCCTTTAAAAATATCTGTGTACCGAACGCATGTAGTGTATAAGTAAAGTCTTAAGACTGAAAAGTAAATAATATATCCAATCAAAGTTGTATCTTTTATGTTCCTTCCTACTTAATCAGTTTAACAAAATAAAACATAACGCTTCATTCAACAGAGATTCTCCGATATGGCGGGGAAATGGGTATTGTTTTTTTATATAGTAGCGACTTCTAACCGCCACATTCTTTTTTCACGAGAAAATTGAATTTTATGACTAAAACCTGGAGTTGTCCAAGAACATTTTGATAAAATATGAAGTGAATATTATTTCCATTAAACTGCAAGAAGACTAGATTGATGTTAGAGGTGATACGAGTAAAACATTTTGACGTATTTGGAGAACAACTGTTCAAGCAAAGCGTTCTTAAGCACTTGAAACTGTAAACTTGTAAAAACACTGGACGTGTTTTTTCCTAGCATTGTCTTTTGGCACATAGGTTGGAAATAACTTTAACCTACACTAACATATCCCAAGGTCTACAATTAGAATTTTTCTCTTTGTCCTATCTGGGACAATACTTCATCATACACGCATATAGCTTCAACTTTGTTTTTTTTTAATTCTATTGAAATCAGACAAAATTTCACAACAATGTGTAAATATAATTCAAATATAATTGCAAGAATTATAGTACATCTCCAACCCTCTTAGTATAAAATAAAACTATAAAAATTGGAAGCGTGGCGTATCTCCTCTATCTAGCCCTTACTAACTAGCGAACAACTTTTTTATTTTTATTTTTTCCAAATAATCTTCTGGGCGATAAATCTTCTTGTGCTTTTAAATGCAACATGTCTTGTGCTCCTTCAGGCTTCCTTCCCGTTTCCCCGATGTATACCAAGCGACATTCACATGAAATGCGATTCGGGTTCGTTCTCACTTCCCCCAACTACCTTACTCGAGCAGCAAATTCCTTTCCAATTGTTGACCAATCAGAGTCAGACTTCCAATATCTGGAATGTTCATGACCTCCGACCTTGAGGCTTGAGCTGACCGTTTGAACCAATATTTCGAATTATTGCTTATAGTTTTAGCAAAAGTTTTGTGTAAATAGAATCAATAAGAATAGATGATAATTATTGTACACTGCAAATCTCGCAGTGTTGTGAGAACACTTAAAAAGTGAAAAAATCACACCAATCAGTGTAAATTAACCACATTTGAGTTAAGTTTACACTCATTTGGTGTAAAGTAGAAAACAGGTATTTTTACCCAATTTTAGTGTAAACGTACCCTACAATTGTGTACCTTTACCCCAATTTAGTGTGATTTAACACCAGAGAAAAGTATGTCAATACACTTGTTTGGTGTAAACAGAAAAGTCTAAATGTTAACACCATTTCAGTGTAGATACACACTGGACCTAATTAATATTACACTAGAGACAGTGTATTAATACATTTGTCTAGTGTAAACCAACCCAAGAAATAATGATGAATATTTGATGTGCCTTTTAGTTATAAGCACCTGTTCAATGAAAAGCATGGCTGATTTCTATTTTATTTATACCAATAAAAACAAAGAAATACAATGAGACAGTTCAATAGAATATATAATTATGTAAATCAAGGCAATTAATATACACAGCATCAGAAAGTTACGTGTATTATTCACTCTTCCCAAAATTATTTAAAAACGTGCATATTAGACTGCACTACTAAAATTTAAATCTATAATGACGTTCAAGCGTGTACCTAATTATATACATTTGCCTTCATATAATATGCATGTTTTGCAGAGAATTACGAAGAGTCAAACATCTTTCTTTATCATTAACATGACTGTCTTGTTTCTGCATGCATGCATGCACGTATAACTATTGTTCAGCATATGATAAATCATATTTCATTCTTATAAACTTTCTTACAAATCTATTTACACAAATTGAATATCATTATCTAGGGGGTGATGATCAAGGAAATCATCATAACATTTGAAAACAAACTCATTTAACACCATTATTTCATATGAGTGCAAATACTTGAGAAATCTAAGTGTATGCAATATCGCTTGCAATAAAATAACAGCTCTCCATTAGGAAGCGAAATCAGATCATCAATAATAATAAATTCTAGAAAATGCGAGTGCTTGATGTAGACAATGACTGAATTTGGTGTATACTTGTTACCATGAATGAGAGCCCAGCTGGCCCTAAAAGGAAAGTAACCAACTATATAAACTATTATAGAAGATAGGAGGACACTTTCTGCATGTATTTCCTCCTTTTCAAACTTTTCATTGCATTCCTTTATCTGAATGGGTATAACTTATAAAAAAATACTTACATAAATAGGTTAGTTTCTTGTTCCAGATATGGATGACACTGACATAGAGACATTCTTTTGCGATCATCAAGCTCTTTCACGTGTACTGTTCTACCTGTTTGAATTATATACAAGTCAAATTATAAATGTACAGTATACAGTACCAATCATTTTAGGGTCTAAAGAGAGCAATTGTTTGCATAATGGGGTTATATTTTGACAAAAACACCTGAGTTTTTGACAAAGAAAACTTTACTAAAAACAATAACAAAAACTGCAATTATTATAATTATTAAACTTTTTTAAAGTGTCTAGTCTTCTAGCCGAACCAAAGGGTCTGCTAATCGGGGACACTGCTAAACCGGTTGGTTTTGGGGAGGGAGGAAAACCAGGGAACCAGGAGGAAAACCCTTGATGCACAGGAGCACAGAGTAGAAATACAACCAGAAGTCCAACTCGCGTCAGAACCTTTGAAGTTTATGTGCTCGCACATGTCGCCTCGTGCATTTTGATTCTACGCCATCCTATGCAATCCTGGCAAGTTCCCCCGGCATTTGGACCTTCAAAAGAAGGTTAAAACTGCTGATGGAACTTGCCAGGATTGCATAGGATGGCGTAGGACATTGCGTAGTATCGCGTAGGTATGGCGTCGGATGGCGTAAAATATTGCGCCTGCACATTGAAGAAATGCGAACAAGTTGTCACTCGAGTTGGACTTCTGGTTGTATTTCTATTCTGTGCACAGGAGAGACCAAATGTTCTTATTTATAATAAAAAATCAGAGGGATCTTATTCTGGGAAGTGCTGAATATTTAGAAAATTCTGCCTGAGACACTTCATTAAAAGAGGACATTTATTTGAAGGGGGTGCTTAGTCGAATCATTATCATGGTATAATTACTGTATAATTATTCCATAATTATAACTTCTTGAATTTGCTTCATTAAGCACAAATAATGGTTTTAAATCGAGGCTGGTCATGAAAGAAAACAGTAAATGTATTACAATCTCATTGTCAGCCTCAATTTGAACCCATTGTTTAGTGGGCACTAAAGCAAGATCAGGAAATGTCTATTAATATGTTTAGTATACGTACTAAGTTTAAGATATTAATTACATGTACAAACCAGGTCCAATATCAGTAACAGTTTTCAGATAACAATCATCCTCACTCAGCCAGTATTACATTGGATTCGCTGGTGTCTCATGTCCAAAGTCTTAGGCAAGTTCTTGAAACTACCTAAAAAATGTGCCAGCTTCTTAAAATTAGTGGTGTTTAGCTTCAAATCTCATGCACCACTGACATACAAGTGGCCCATACTGTACCTGCAACATTATAAGAAGGTTGTGCTTACTAGGTGAATCGTTAATAAAAAGTTAATACTGTATATAACTGAAATCTAATCAAAGTAGACTTCAAGTATCAGTAGTTCAAAACAGTTTAAACCTATCAGATGAGATATAATAATTATTCATATTTTTTTAGGATTGTTTCAGGTTATTTGTTTTTATTGGCAATGTTTCAGGCAGTCTTACTGCCCATCTTCAGGCCAAGATGTTTTGTTTGAAAATTATGAATAAAAAGTGATTAGGTAATATGAATAGAGGATAATTAGGATGCTTTTCACCGATGCTGTCCCACATGTAGTTGTCACCAATGATCGCATGCGGATAAGTAATTGGTGAAAATCATGCACTCAGACTGTTTCACTAGCTACACTTGTCTGTAGATTGAAATGTGTAAAAACTATATAATTATAATATATATATATTAAAATAAGATTTTGGTATACTGACTACCTTTGAATTTGTTTAGGATAATTAATGAACCATAAAATGCTGCTTTGGGATCAGTCTAATAGTCGGGTAGGCTTTCTTGAATTCCTCCAAGTAGTCACAAATTAACATGCAAAGGTAAAGTGTTGTTCCTCTGGAAATAACAAGTGCCACCAAAATGTCAAATATTTTCATCAAATCACAAAACAGCTCCCAATCTGCATTTTCCTCCGGTATTAAATCATGAATGATAAGAGGTAAAAGCCTACAATGACACAACATTTGTGATGCTAAAAAAATATATGTTATACACTAGAATTAGTAATGGTAAGCTAACAGCCAAATCTGTACCATACATAAAAGTTTTATATAATTATAATATATAAATATAATTATAATTATTAATATAAATTAAAATTAACCCTTTCACTCCAACAACACTACAAACAGCAACATTGAAGGTGTTATAAAACCATTAGACCTGGATCAATCTCAGCTTTGGGTAGTTTTGGCTTTCTGCTCTAATTCAGGACCATGCTCAGCCTAACCAATATACAGGCAATTGGAAATAATCAACCAGTATTACTCATGGTCCTGATTGGCGCATATGGCGATCATTAACATTAACATTTCTAATTGAGCCAGGTGGATTACCTTCAGATATCATGCATGATATGCTGGAGGGAGTCTTTCCTCTTCATGTCAGAGCTATGCTGAGAAAGTTTGTTGTGGAGGACAAATAGCCTACAGTAGTTTCTAAGCCTTTCGTTTCCGCCATGAGCTTGGCCGCGTAGTCGGTTTGGGTTCTTAGACGAATGGTTCTTGAACGTGTCAACCGAGGAAGGCCTAGAAACTAGGCTAGAGGACAAATACTTTACTTTGGAAGACCTAAATAAGCGACTGGCCAGCTTTCCGTGTGGTGGTGTCATCGATTCTTCGAACAAACCTACAACATGAAAGTATTTTGAGGAGTTTAAGGGAGACTGATTCTTAATCCCATAGACGGAAGCCGATTCTGGATCAGTGTCAACTAATTCTGCATGTCTATCATACATTTCTCTTGTTCGCATTGTAAATTCTTCCTCTGTAAACTAAAAATTGCTTATAGTTGAAAAGTTTTGCGTTAATAGAATCAATAAGAATAGATGATATTGTATTAATATAATAGAGACGCGGCGAACGTCAAAGCGGTTAACAATGAGCTACAATTTAGGTTGAGGGTGGCAAATATGGTGGACAATCTTTTGTTTTACGTTCATTAATATTTATAAAGCAACGCTGCTATTGGTTGATTGCTTCATTATACGTGAACAAAAACCTAGAACAAAGATTTCGGCCGCGTTTCCAGAAAATTTATTTCTATGGACTATATAGCTAGTGACTCGATCGTGCTAGCAAGGAAGGATCCTGGAATAACAAGTTGAGGTGTACGTCGGATCGGATAGACTTGGATCAAGTCTGTCTCTCGACTGTCTGTCCTGATCCACTACGAGTCGGATTAACCTTCGGAACTTATAATCGGAGAGTTTGCCTAAACTGTCAATCCAAATCCGATCCGAAACCATAAAATTGTAGTCCGATCCGAAAACAGCTGCTCAAATGCGATGCGAAAAAACTCAGTCGAAAAAGAAAACCAATGGACAAACAATTTAATAAGAGAACTGATAAAACTGCCTTAATATATTGTGCAATGTCCATACAATACTAGTGAAGTTGTTAATTTTATGACAAAAGCGAATTTGGTGCGGGTAAAAAAGTACAACTCGGATCCAATCCGGAGAAAAAAGGAACAAAATCCGACCCGAGAAAAAAAGGAACAAAATCCGATCCGAACGTATAAAAGTTTAGTTCAAATTGGATTCGCACACCTCTAATAAGGCAATTATTTTCTAGTATTCAGCACTTGATTTTCGTCGAGAAAGTAACTTAGCGCCCTTAAAGTAAGTAGGTTTTGAGTGGTACGCCAAAAAGTGGTAATACCCAAGTGTTTTGCGCACTAATTTATAACCCTATATACTCCCCTAACCCTAACCCTAACCCTAACCCTAACCCTAACCCTAACCCTAACCCCAACCCTAACCATAGTACCACCGTCCAACTGCACCCAACCCTAATATTATATGCTATATTGCTGTGCAAAACACTTGGGTATATATTAGGGTGCATCACATGCCCCTACTTTTTACTCTTAGCCCTACCTTTTTCTTAGTGGTGAGGTCCATCCTAAATAACAAAATTGTGAAGTTTGGAGTTGATTGGACAATTTTTAGGGGTAGCAAGTGGCCCTTTACTATTACGGCATGTCGCATGCGACAAAAATAGCTCAGATTTACCATATTTTGACTCAGGAAGACCATAGAGATTTGATTTTGGTACCAAAAAATGCAGAATTGCCAAGTTTATATGCCACATGTTAATATTCTAAGGTCTAGAACCTTCATTTTACAAGTTATCCTCTAAAACGTAATTTTTGGGTGGTTTTCATGGTATCGTGACAGTCAAATTTGAGCATTTGGTCATAATTTGGTTATTGTATGACATTACACAACTAATTAAATGTTTCCATTGTTATACACACTGTAAAATTGGGAGTGTCAGCCCAACACCAAAAATGGTGTAAATCGTTGCAGCTGTGGAGACACCAAACGAGTGTATATTTACACTAACAATGGTGTAAAGGCTAACACAACAAGGGTGTAAAGTAACACCATGAACAGTGTAAAATTGCACCAAAAGTGTTTTTTTACACCATATTAGTGTAAAATTGCTTGCAGCTGTGGGGACACCAACTCAGTGTAAATTTACACTGTAAGTGTAAAATCACACAAAAAGTGTTTATTTACACCACATTAGTGTAAAATTGCTTGCAGCTGTGGGGACACCAACTCAGCGTAAATTTACACTGTAAGTGTAAAATCACACTGAAAATGTTCTTTTTACACCATTATTGGTGTAAAATAGCTTGCACACCAACTCAGTGTAAATCAACACTGTGCTCCTTTCTACACCAAGACTGCGTTGCCAAAAGAATTGGAATTGAACTGAAAGTAAACATTTTGTAAGACAGTGTGAAATAACCCTTACAAAAAAATCCTATAGGAATTCCTATAGGAATTTCTATAAGATTTTAGCCCAATTTCCTATAGTAATTCCTATAGGAATTCCTATTGAATCCTATAGGAATTCCTATAGAATCCTATAGGAATTTCCATTGAATCCTATAGGAATTCCTATAGGATTTCCCATTAAATCCTATAGGATTTCCTATTGAGCAAATCCTATGGAAATTCATCAGTGAGAAAAACAAAGCAAGTTCTCCAATAGAATATTCCATAAAAAAATTATATAGAATATTCTATTGGATTCTCTATGGAATATTCTATAGGATATGGTATAAGATGTAATAGAAAATGCTTTAGAATATTCTATAAGCTATCTTACAAGATATACAATAGAACAGTCTTTGGAATTCTACAAGATACTCCACAAAACATTTTATCAATAGTTACGCAGTACAATATTCTACATTAACACACCTTTTTTGTCCAAATGTTAACACATCTTATGTAATTAGGTTTTCTAACACACCTTAACTCCTTAAGTGTTGAAAGGCACGGCACACCTTATGGTATGTTAAAAAACACATCTAGTAAGTTGTTTTTTTGGCCTGTCCAAATTTTGACACATCCTAAGTTGTGTTTTGTGAAAAGGTGTGTTATTTCACACACCTTGGTCAGTTTTCAATGTTAAGATGTGTTATATATAGGTGTGTTAATAAAAAGGTGTGTTATGCAACATGCCCTGATGTATGTTATCTTACACATGTAGGTGTGCATAATAACACACCCTGAAACAAGTTTTATTACCTGTAGCCTTTCTTTCGGAATTCTGATATGCTATTCTGTTTCAAAATTACACTCACATATTAATTCGGAATTATGGCAATGGTCTGATACTGCGGAATGCGGTTGAAGAACCGAACTAATGGCAATTTTTATCTCGATAAGGAATTTCAGGTGTGTCTCAACTGCTTTTTGTATGGAAATAAAATTATTTTAGACCAACGACCAAAATGTTTGCTAATAATATTTATTTTGTAATTTGGCCAACACAAATTTTAATTCCTATAAGAAGCGTATTTTCCTATAGGAATTCCTATCAAATTCCTATAGGAAAATTTATTCCTATAGGATCCTATAGGAATTCCTATAGGAAGCATATTTTCCTGTAGGAATTCCTATTCAAATTCCTATAGGAATTCCTATAGGAATTACAAATTCCTATAGGAATTCCTATAGGATCCTATAGGATGTTTTCGTAAGGGAATTTAATACATAATTTAATACTTAAAAATAATTACATTGTAGAATACAAAATAATAAGTAAGAATGAACATAATATTGACGGGGTTTCCTAACTTAAACGCTTGCCAATTCTGATACAAGCATCAACACTCTTGTTGGCACCTTCTGTGTATCATAGACATTTAAAATGTTTCTTTGTAAAAAGACAAATGTGTTTAAACAATCCTTCGGATATTGAAGATTACAAACATAATAGGTAAGCATAAGTGCTCTCACTGCCTCAATTATTCCACCATTAATTATTCCTCTATTAAATTTGCAAAGAAATATTACAAAAATATTGCAATTGATGTTTTCATATATGTCAGGTATAGTATGGGACCTTAAAAATATTTTCCATTAAACGCAAAACCGTGCTGGAAAGTTCGGCTTAACGCTTCCTGGTGTTGATTTACACCAAAACAGTGTGAAATATTGACTCTGTTGTGTCACACCAAACATGTGTCTTTCTACACTTATCCAAGTGTAAACTTACACTGACATAGTGTTAGACTACCACTTTATAGTGTAAATGTACACGATCATAGTGTTAAATGAGTTATGTCCTGATTTACACCAAACAAGTGTTGTGGCTACACGTGTCAAGTGTACAAATACACATAATGCGTGTAAATTAACACTAAAAAAGTGTAAGATGTCATTTTACACCAATTTGGTGTAATTTAACACCTATCAAGTGTTGGCTGAACACTGCCAAATTTACAGTGCATATATGTTAATACATAATTATGTATATTGTGTAAAAAACTGAAAATTTATATGACATGTCCTCCAAAATAATCTAGTACTAGTTTGTAGTGTAAACAGCCAACCATTAACATACAGTACATCAGTATAATACAAAACAGTAGTTCATCAGTACAACACGATATCCAGAATCCTAAACATTGCTACTAGTTCCATTTAAAGAGTGAGGTACCATGAGGATGAAAATAATTTTCTCTTTCTTGTATTTGTTTGTGTATGTCTGGAGTTTTCAACTACCTGCAATACTTTCTGGTAGCGTTCTTCCTTGACAGCTCACAGTTCCAAGAAAATCGTAACCGAGCTTTGACACCTCTCTCTGCAGCATCATTTACCACACTGATGCTATTTACAATGAGCTTAGCTCTTTTGTACCCATCATCACCGTCCCAATCTGTTAGAGGTTTGTAAAGGAATTCTTGGTTTATCTTCATTATTCTGAAATCCATCCCAACATATCTAGAAAGATCTTGTGTTACCTCTGTTGGCATAGTTAGGAAAAGTTGGCTTTCCAAACAACAGTTGATCATTTTTTGGCGCAGTTGAGGGTACAGGAGCTGTGAGTCACCATGGGATATGACATGGGATATATACTACAAACTGCACAAAACGACGTATCTTCTGTAGCTGATGAGTTGCAAATATAGCACCTTTTGGGAGTTCACTCAATATTTTTGTACCCAAGAGATCCATTCTTATGGCATAGAGAAGTTTTGCCATCCAACGTGCTTTGTGTAATGCACCAGGTCTGCTGAATGAAAACCCTTCTAATTAAAATATTGAGTGAACTCCCAAAAGGTGCTTGTAGTAACCTAGTGATAGATAATAATTAATCATATACTATAATGACGTATGTAACACTGACGCAATCCCCATACTAAGGGGATTATGAAATACTCGAGAGACAGACATTAACCATCCTTTGTATTAGCAAGACATGTTATAGAATATAAGCACTTTGAGAATATTACAGTGCTATATTTGCAACTCATCAGCTACAGAAGATACGTCGTTTTGTGCAGTTTGTAGTCTTCAGCTATATCCCATGGTGGCTCACAGCTCCTGTACCCTCAACTGCGCCAAAAAATGGTCAACTGTTCATCAATTCTCTCATCAACTATATCCTTATAGATGATGTGATCGCTACGGCAGCTATCAAGTGTTTTGGTAACCATAATATTATGTGGTATCTTACAGAGGAACTTGTACCACTAGCTCTTTTCAGCAACACAATAGATGTTAACATGAAAAAGAAGATGGTGACCAAGATGTTGGAGCTTAAAGGAGATGGTCTATGTACAAAGAGGCATGGTACAGGGTTTGGAAAGCCAACTTTTCCTAAGAGGCCAACAGAGGTAACACAAGATCTTTCTAGATATGTTGGGATGGATTCTTGGTCTTTTTTCAGAATAATGAAGATAAACCAAGAATTCATTTACAAACCTCTAACAGATTGGGACAGTGATGATGGGTACAAAAGAGCTAAGCTCATTGTAAATAGCATCAGTGTGGTAAGTGATGCTGCAGAGAAAGGTGTCAAGCTCGGTTACGATTTTCTTGGAACAGCTGTCAAGGAAGAACGCTACCAGAAAGTATTGCAGGTAGTTGAAAACTCCAGACATACACAACCAAATACAAGAAAGAGAAAATGATTTTCATCCTCATGGTACCTCACTCTTTAAATGGAACTAGTAGCAATGTTTAGGATTCTGGATATAGTGTTGTACTGATGAACTACTGTTTTGTATTATACTGATGTACTGTTGTTAATGCATGGTTGACTGTTTAGACTACAAACTAGTACTAGATTATTTTGGAGGACATGTCATATAAATTTTCAGTTTTTTACACAATATACATAATTATGTATTAACATATAATTATGTATAACAATGGAAACATTTAATTAGTTGTGTAATGTCATACAATAACCAAATTATGACCAAATGCTCAAATTTGACTGTCACGATACCATGAAAACCACCCAAAAATTATGTTTAAGAGGATAACTTGTAAAATGAAGGTTTTAGACCTTAGAATATTAACATGTGGCATATGAACTTGGCAATTCTGCATTTTTTGGTACCAAAATGAAATCTCTATGGTCTTCCTGAGTCAAAATATGGTAAATCTGGGCTATTTTTGTCGCACGCGACATGCCGTAATAGTAAAGGGCCACCTGCTACCCCTAAAAATTGTCCAATCAACTCCAAACTTCACAATTTTGTTATTTAGGATGGACCTCACCACTAAAAAGAAGGTAGGTTCAATTACATTAACTTTTAAAAATCATGGGGCATATGATGCACCCTAGTATATATAACCCAAACATTTCTAGGTTCAGTTTGAGCGCTGTTGACTTTGTTATAGACTGCGAAAGAGAAATTTAAAGAATTTTATAGTGCTTTATAAATAAGTTTTCAGGAAACACCACGTAAAATATTTATTTGCATAGCAAATAAATATTTTAGCAAATAAATATTTTACGTGGTGTTTTCACAAAACGTATTTATATTACATTATCGTCATGAAAACTTTCAAATAATTAATTTAGTGCTTATATAAACCCAAATACGATATTGCGGTACCATTAGCAGCGCTTATACATTCTGAGTTCGTACTGATTTGGATTCTGAGTGCATCTGTCTTTGTGTATCGAAAATGTATCGCTTTTCTGCCAGTTATTGCGGTGCCCTGACGAGTTGCCGTTCCATTGAGCAGCGGCTAGTTCGTTAGGTAGTTTAGCGTCGCCGTCCTCCACAGGCAACTCTGCGGCTATACTCAGAACTGTGGACTTTCAACTGTACAGGAAATATTTTAGTCGAGATCAGAATTGTGGCTTTTCAACTGTACGGGCCTCTCTCCTCCGTTGAGGCTTTGCCAGGTCTAGTGTACGCGCCGGGCGATGTTTTGGTAGAGATCTTTATGTTGGCAGAGCATGAAAGGGAGCGGAAGGGATTGGGCGCGCTAAAGTGGGCTAAAATTTAAAAATCTCGAGCAAAACATCACCCGTACATTGAAAAGTCACAATTCTGGTCTCGACTAAAGTTACATGCGGAATGCTCAATGCTTTTCTTCACAAACATGATGTCCTCAAAAAGCCGCCAAATTCCTAAAAACATCGCTTGTATATTCTCTTTCCCAGAGCCCACGTTTCTGTGTCCGTGGCATACCCAGAACTGTGGATTTTCAACTGTACAAGCAGATACAATTGTGGTGCAAGGAGCTAGTTCGTCAGCCAGTTTTATAACTTCGCTTGTAAGTTTGTGCAGAATTGATAGCCACAGCCACACAAACGTCCTTGGGCTCTGGTATTGTCGCCTTGAGAGTGGAAGGGCGCGACGTTTTTGACGCGATGGATATTGGCAGCTTTTCCACGATCTCCGTGAAGCGAACTTGCGTTGCAAGTCCAAGAAAAATGTTGCTCGTATTACCTCAACTTAAAGTCGCAAATAACCACAACAATGACAACATTACTTACATTTTATTCAACGAACTGTACCGCATTCAAAGCAACACGATAAATTCCTATAAATTAGTCTGTTAATGCTATAACCTATATATACAGTTTTACATACTATAGAACATAAAAAACAAATAGTATAAACTGCATGCTCCGTATACAATTCTTGTACAGTTTCAAGGTGCATAAATTTTCTTTGTTTTACGGCATTAGGAATACGAAGAAAAAATTAAGACGTCAGGACGAGTGAAGCAGACCATCGATATTGATATAAAATATGCCCCAGGTGATAAATTCCAAGATTCAAGAGGAGGACGCCGAGGTCGTGGTGGAGGGCCCCGAGGTGACCGGGGTGGAGGTGGTGAACGTCGTGGTGCATGGCGGTGGTGGAGAGATGCGTGGAGGGAGAGGGGGAGAGGCTTTGGTAGCCGAGGAAGAGGTGGCTTTGGTAATAGAGGTGCTTTTGGTGACAGAGGTGGCTTTGGTGACAGAGGTGGTTTTGGTGACAGAGGTGGCTTCTGTGACAGAGGTGGTTTTGGTGATAGAGGTAGTTTTAGTGGTAGAGGTGGTTTTGGTGATGGACGCGGTGGTGGTGGGCGAGGTGGATTTGGCCAGATGCGTGACAATGGAGTGTAAATTGATTTCAATGAGCTTAATTTTGACACAGAGGAATTCCCAACTTTGGTTTAAACAATAGTTTTAATCCTGCGACATAATCCACTTTTCTGAGCAAATGGACTCTTTGATAACAAGAAACTTTGGAAGCGTTGTTTCAAAAGGCGTGTGGCGTTCGTTGATGTCTCTTGCGCAGTGTTCCCGCTGTAGTGTTTCACTGAAGTTGTAGAATTTTACTTGTGTAAGAAATTGTTGACATTTTTGTTCAGTTGAATAATTGTGTATGTAATGTAGAACATCTTTGCAAGTGAACATTTTGTAGAAGCCGTATACCAAAATTTGCCTGGACGGAATGAAAGAATTTGAAATACTCTAGTGTGTTATGGACCAAAGTGATTGTCAGAGTAGCCCACTGGATAAAATATATTGACCAGTAACTTGATAAAACAGGATCATAAAAACACAAGTTTGCTTGTCTTTTAATTTATGTATAGAATCCACTTTACGTTTGATTTAATGTCACGTAACATGCGCTCAAAACTATTGATCGTATCTCATTTTTAGTTCAAATCTCACGCGGTTTTCTTTGTTATTCACAAGTCTTTATCTCCCATATTATCAATGCACGGTCTTTATCTGTATAAAGCCCAGGAAGTATTCTTGGTTTTCATCTGACGTCACGCGGCCATGTTGGTGCACAATGTTTATCCTTTGGGAATTTAACTCAAATTCAAATATTTTGTATTGTTTCCACCCCAACGGGGCCAGCGATCACGCGAGTGAAAACCGAGAATACAGATAAAGACAAAACCTTGTGAAATTTGAACTAAATACGCGCCTCGGGAAGTATGACTTAATGCCTCGGTTGTCGGTAATTAACTTATACATAATTATAGAATGGATGGTTTTCACTCACGTGATCGGTGGCCCCATTGGGGTGGTGAAACAATACGACATTTTTAAATAAGAATAGAGCTAAATTCCCATAGGATAAAGATGGTACACCAATATGGCCGCCATTTCATTGTTTCGGTGCACCAATTTATATGGCCGCCGTGACGTCAGATGAAAACGATCTATTGTTTTATCGTTAGGTATATCGTTTGGTATGTTTTTGAACCATCGTATGAGCTACCGCTAAAATAAAGAGATTTTGAGTGGTACGCTAGCTAAAAAGAAAATGTTTGAACACAAGCAATTTTTGCATTACTGTAAATATGGCAGATTCAACATTTTCCTACCTTCATAATTATGATTTCTTCATAATGCTACTTTTGATGTGTTTCCCAATCCCCAAATGCTCGTAAAAAGTTCCTTCATTTCATCTGATGTCACGGCGGCCATATTGGTGTACCGAAACAATGAAATGGCGGCCTTTTTGGTGTACCAACTTTATCCTATGGGAATTTAGCTCTATTCTTATTCGAAGATTTTGTATTGTTTCACCACCCCAATGGGGCCACTGATCACGAGAGTGAAAATGATCCATAAGCTACACTAAGCTAAATGCTCGAATTAGCACTTAACTTCAAATAAGCGTCCATGCATTCTCGAATTATCGCTTCTCCTAAAGCCCACGTTTTGTTAATAAGCGCTCCTCCCCCTATATATAAACCTCCAATAAACCAAACGCGCCCTTGCTGTCTCCTTAAACCGACCAATCACAGCAAGGCTGCCGGCTTGAGCTGACCGTTTCAACCACGGTTTTAAGTTCAGTAAAAAAATGTTCGTAAATAGAATCAATAAGATGATGTAACTGTTGTAATCGCGATGTGAATATATGTACATCAGTGTTGGTTTTCGATACACAGAGTATGACTTAAAGTCCCATTTGGTTTAACGGAAAACAAAACATCCAAAAACGGGATAGATTTGTCTTGATTTCGTAATTCCATAGTGAATTTGATTGAAGGGTGAATGCTGTTAACGTTGACCATGGTCAAGAAAATTAGTTCTCAAACTCATTAATTCATGAACGAAAAACAAAATAAATTAATGTTTAATCAGTGCTTTGAAATCGGAAGAAAAGTACTAGTACTTTGAAATAATGCAAAATACGTTTCCAAATTTTTGGGACTTTGAAATAAGGCAAATTATATTACGTTTCAGAGGTATCTTCGGAGTTTTGAGAAGTCAGTTCAAATACTCGACGTCGGACTTTACCGGGATTACAAAGCCCTCGTGCATTAAAAAGCCTTTTCAAAAAGCACTTGGACTAATTGAAATCCCAGCAAAGTCCTCCGTCTCGTATTTGAACTATTACTTAAAGCATTCAAACCGTGTGACCATCAACATAACGTTTCCACATACCTGGTTTTAACGGAGCAGTTGCAAGAGCCCTCTTCTCAAACTCCTCCATATATATAGCCTAACGAGAGAGTATATCCACGACTCAACGGGGATATTGACCAATCATAATGTTGAAATAACATTTATTATTCTTTATTCTATTTATTGCTTAATCAAAATGTTTTAACAAGAATAAAGTTTCTTTAAAGCCATATACTGATTAAATTAAAGAGAAAACGTACATTATTCATAAATAAATGACTTCACGGCTTCAAGATCGACACTCATTTTCACACTCAATATCAACAAAAAGCACAGCAATTAGAATTTCAGCATGTTGGCAAGTAGTTTTCTGACTTCCTTGCTATAGTTTCATCTCAGTTTCAGTTGTTTTGATCTGATATACTTCTTGGTGAGTTGATTCATCATTTCGACAGACACAACAGCAAAAGAACTCGACCATTCTCCAACCAAACGATTTTGTCATCAGTTTCTTGTCATTCCTACTTTTTGCGAAATTGTTTTTCTTTTCTTCTTTCTTTTCTTTCTTCTTACCACATTTTTTATTTATCTTCTGTTCTGTTTTATCTTTCTTATTTTTCTCCTCATTCTTTTTGGTTTTCTTCATCTTCTTTTCTTCTTTCCTGTCTTTGCTTCGAGGATAAGAAGTCAGTGTTTCGTGGCAAGGGACAACAGACTTTTCATCTATGGCAAGTAAATTAAATATAAGTGCTACATATGCACGTTTTACTTTAGATCGGTATAGCAATAAATGTATACGATCATTTAAAATCATATGTTATTTGCTGTACAAAAGAAGCTCTTATACAAGGGTGGAAGACGCGGGGGGAGCTGCTCTCCAATAATTTAGTAACGCTATAAAAATCGTCTTAATATTTTTCTACGTATTCTAAAAATACACCAGAGCACAGTTTAAACTCGCTAAAGTTAAACGTACCTTGACGATTATGGAGAATTTCCAACTCGATACAATTTCCATTAATACCATTGATATTGGACGGTTTAGTCACATAAAGATCTTCTGTCAAATTTTCAGCATCAGACTCTTCCTCATTAGGTTGACCCCCGGCTTTGGCCAACCAATGAGCAAGATGCTCTTCTCCGCCACCACACTGAGGTAGATCTGTGACTGTTTTCCACGATTTATCAGGAGTCTTCTTGTTGTCTAGTAGATCATGCCCTTGTAAATCATCGGATGCACCCGGCTGTACATGTACTGCAATAGACGGTTCAGACGCAGGTAGACAATCCAGCGTGTTGCATAAATGCGGGAAAGTCCTTTCTTCAGAGGCTGAAACAGCGGTCTTTTTGGAAACCTTATGAAGAGGCTCATCTTTAAAGGTTAGAACACTGCCTTTGTTCCACCATCCGGGAAGAGACAATTCGTTGGTAAGTGGAAGTCCGGCACTCTTCCACACGTCATCAAAGGTCTCTTCTTGGAGTGGTGAAACATTGTCAACGCTCTGCTTATTAAGATGGGTCCCTTCATCGGAGCCTGTTGTTCTGAGATATGTTTTAATTTCAAAACCCGGTTCATCATGATCAACATGGATACTCTTTAGTTCGACAGGACATTTGGTGTCGACAACAGTCTGACGTTCTGCGTTGGATACCGCAACAGGACAATTGGTGTCAACAACTGGTTGAAGTTCTGCGTTGAATACCGCGACAGGACAATTGGTGTCAACAACAGGCTGGAGTTCTGCGTTGGATACCGCGACAGGACAATTGGTGTCAACAACAGGCTGGAGTTCTGCGTTGGATACCGCGATAGGACAATTGGTGTCAACAACAGTCTGAAGTTCTGCGTTGGTTTGTGCGACAGGACAATTGGTGTCAACAACAGGCTGGAGTTCTGCGTTGGATATCGCGACAGGCCAATTTGTATCAACAACAGGCTGGAGTTCTGCGTTAGATACCGCGACAGGGCAATTGGTGTCGACAACAGGCTGGAGTTCTGCGTTGGTTAACGCAACAGGACAATTGGTCTCCACTTCAGGCTGGAGTTCTGCGTTGGTTAACGCAACAGACCAATTGGTGTTCACTTCAGGCATGAGTTCTGCGTTGGATAACGCGACAGGACAATTGGTATCAACAACAGGCTGGAGTTCTGCGTTGGATATCGCGACAGGCCAATTGGTGTCAACAACAGTCTGAAGTTCTTCGTTGGTTTGTGCGACAGGACAATTGGTGTCAACAACAGGCTGGAGTTCTGCGTTGGAAATCGTGACAGGCCAATTTGTATCAACAACAGGCTGGAGTTCTGCGTTAGATACCGCGACAGGGCAATTGGTGTCAACAACAGGCTGAAGTTCTGCGTTGGATACCGCAACAGGATAATTGGTGTCCACTTCAAGCTGGAGTTCTGCGTTGGGTGGCACGACAGGACAATTGGTGTCCAGTTCAGGCTGCAGTTCTGCGTTGGTTAACGCAACATGACAATTGGTGTCCACTTCAGGCTGGAGTTCTGTGTTGGTTAACGCAACAGACCAATTGGTGTTCACTTCAGGCATGAGTTCTGCGTTGGTTTGTGCGACAGGACAATTGGTGTCAACAACAGGCTGGAGTTCTGCGTTGGATATCGCGACAGGCCAATTTGTATCAACAACAGGCTGGAGTTCTGCGTTAGATACTGCGACAGGGCAATTGGTGTCAACAACAGGCTGAAGTTCTGCGTTGGATACCGCAACAGGACAATTGGTGTCCACTTCAGGCTGGAGTTCTGCGTTGGGTGGCACGACAGGACAATTGGTCTCCAATTCAGGCTGGAGTTCTGCGTTGGTTAACGCAACAGACCAATTGGTGTTCACTTCAGGCACGAGTTCTGCGTTGGATAACGCGACAGGACAATTGGTATCAACAACAGGCTGGAGTTCTGCGTTGGATATCGCGACAGGCCAATTGGTGTCAACAACAGGCTGGAGTTCTGCGTTGGCTATCGCGACAGGCCAATTTGTATCAACAACAGGCTGGAGTTCTGCGTTAGATACCGCGACAGGGCAATTGGTGTCAACAACAGGCTGAAGTTCTGCGTTGATTACCGCAACAGGACAATTGGTGTCCACTTCAGGCTGGAGTTCTGCGTTGGGTGGCACGACAGGACAATTGGTGTCCAGTTCAGGCTGGAGTTCTGCGTTGGTTAACGCAACATGACAATTGGTGTCCACTTCAGGCTGGAGTTCTGCGTTGGTTAACGCAACAGACCAGTTGGTGTTCACTTCAGGCATGAGTTCTGCGTTGGATAACGCGACAGGACAATTGGTGTCGACAACAGGCTGGAGTTTTGCGTTGGATATCGCGACAGGCCAATTTGTATCAACAATAGGCTGGAGTTCTGCGTTAGATACCGCGACAGGGCAATTGGTGTCAACAACAGGCTGAAGTTCTGCGTTGGATACCGCAACAGGACAATTGGTGTCCACTTCAGGCTGGAGTTCTGCGTTGGGTGGCACGACAGGACAATTACTGTCCAGTTCAGGCTGGAGTTCTGCGTTGGTTAACGCAACATGACAATTGGTGTCCACTTCAGGCTGGAGTTCTGCGTTGGTTAACGCAACAGGACAATTGGTGTCCACTTCAGTCTGGAGTTCTGCGTTGGTTAACGCAACAGGGCAATTGGTGTCCACTTCAGGCTGCAGTTCTGCGTTGGGTGGCACGACAGGACAATTGGTCTCCACTTCAGGCTGGAGTTCTGCGTTGGTTAACGCAACAGACCAATTGGTGTTCACTTCAGGCATGAGTTCTGCGTTGGATAACGCGACAGGACAATTCGTGTCAACAACTGGCTGAAGTTCTGCGTTGGTTGGCGCTACAGGACAATTGGTGTCAACAACAGTCTGAAGTTCTGCCGTGGTTATTGCCACAGGACAATTGGTGTCCACTTCAGGCTGGAGTTCTGCGTTGGATGTTGCAATAGGAGAATTGGTGTCTACTTCAGGCTGGAGATCTGGGTTGGTTAACGCGACAGGACAATTGGTGTCCACTTCAGGCAGGAGTTCTGCGTTGGATGTCGCAACAGGACAATTGGTGTCCACTTCAGGCTGGAGTTCTGCGTTGGGTGGCACGACAGGACAATTGCTGTCCACTTCTGGCTGGAGTTTTGCGTGGGTTAACGCAACGGGACAATTGGTGTCCACTTCAGACTGGAGTTCTGCGTTGGTTAACGCAACAGGCCAATTGGTGTACATGTCCACTAAAGGTTGGAGTTCTGCGTTGGGTGGCGCGACAGGACAATTGGTGTCCACTTCAGGCTGGAGTTCTACGTTGGATGTCGCAACAGGACAATTGGTGTCCACTTCAGGCTGGAGTTCCGCGCTGGTTGGCGCTACAGGACAATTAATGGTGTCTTCACCAGGATGAAGATCTTGATTTGTCAGTTTAATATGACTATTATTAACCACATCAGGTTGAAGACCGTCTTTTGTCACTTTGACAGGTCTATTGTTATACCTATTAGGTTGGAAATCCTGTTCGTTCAGCAAATAATCATCAAAGATATTGTTTCCCATCTCTATATAGTGTGAAAGAATAGTATTAATGACATGCTTCATAATGCATAATATATACTATTTTCCCCAGGGTGGGGACTTCGCCACAGATTTTTAGGAAATTAGCGCCATTTTTCAAATGGCCGGAGTTTGCCGAGGGTTGGGGGTGGGGGGGGGGGTGGGGGGTGGGGCACGCTTGGACTTGGCTGTTAGAGAAACAATTTTAGAGTTTGTACATTTTGATTGATTCACTGAGTGGTGATTCTGAGACAACGCAAACTATATATAATTTTTAACACAGAAGTCAAAATGTTTGAGTTAGAGACTTGTTTTGTAATTATTTTATCGATGAATAAAACTTGCTTGTAAAGTCTGCTAAAAGCTATAACAATTTAGGACAAATGGCAACCGGGATTTGGAGACAATTGCTGATGATTGCAAGAGTAAATAAAATCCCCCTGATATACTAATATAGAGGGCAAAATTACCAATATAGATTCGCCAACGAGGAATGTTTTGTATTAAAATTCAGAAGTCAGAACAAAAAACCATAAAACTCGAAAATTGAGAAATGCAAAATGGACAATTTGCATTATAGCAATGCATCATGGGAAAAATGGTACGAAGCGAGCATTTTGCTTGTGAGAAGAATGGATTGTTTTAAGCACATTTTTTGTACCGCAGGAGAATTTCGAAAAGGGCAATGTATTTGTGGGACTATAAAGAACGTTGTGTGCCAAGAAAAGCGAAATCAGAGCAGAAATGGACGAGAAAATTGCTATAGAGCTATTGAAAGAGTGGAGAATATGCTAATAAATCCGTTCCAGAAGGGAGGTTTCTCTCGACATTTTCACGTGAGTAAGCTTAGTGAACATAGGACAGCTCATCATTTTGCCTCACAGACATGTGTGTTGTTGTTCTATCGCGATCTTGTATTTTCTGAATTACCAAGTGTTCTGTAATGATTTTTTCGTTTGTTGAATTTGACAACTTTTGGTGATGATGTCTGTCATTCGTTCGATTAAGCATGTCCTCTGATAAAAATACAATTTTCCTTCCAGATTCCCTGACAACTTGGTACGTTTTCCCCGATGGTGCCTGGGGGGGGGGCTATGGTACCCCAACAGGGGGTGTAGCACCCCTGCCCCCCTCTGCCTCTGGCACCACCCCTGTGTTTTACAAAGCTTGTTGCCTACAACACAGCAACAAAACTCGTTAAATTTTCAACGTTTTAAACGAATTTATAGTTATGAATATATATTTACAGCCTACAATAGTTCTAGAACCAACTGGTTTATTTGACAGGATATGAACCGACCACAACAAAGGAAACAGAATAGGAATAAAAAACAACAGTAGAAACCCAGGCAAAAGTGCTTTCTTCTTGGTGTTTTTACAAAGTGCCAGTGCTGTTGCCGATAAAATCGGGTTGTTTCCGCGCCAAAAAATTTAAAGACTCTTTAAAAACATTGTCTTCAGAGGACATGCTTAATCGAACGAATGACGACATCATCGCCAAAAGTTGTCAATTTCAACAAACGAATAAATCATAAGAACACTTGGTAATTCAGAAAATACAAGATCGCGATAGAACAACAACACACACATGTCTGTGAGGCAAAATGATGAGCTGTCCTATGTTCACTAAGCTTACTCACCTGAAAACGTCGAGAGAAACCTCTCTTCTGGAACGTATTTATTAGCATATTCTTCACTCTTTCAATAGCTCTATAGCAATTTTCTCGTCCATTTCTGCTCTGATTTCACTGTCTTTGGCACACAACGTTCTTTATAGTCCCACAAATACATTGCCCTTTTCAAAATTCTCGTGCGGTACAAAAAATGTGCTTAAAACAATCCATTCTTCTCACAAGCAAAATGCTCCCTTCGTGGCGGCCATTTCGCCTGCAAGTGAAGCGCCATTTTCCCCATATGCATTGCTATAATGCAAATTGTCCATTACTTGCATGTGATTGGTTACTTGTACTTACATGTGATTGGTCGCTTTGTTGCATAGCAACAGTGAACCACATCTGACTTATTTTTCAATTAGGTTTTTATCTTTTTTGTTGACTTTGGACTAATTTAAACTATGGAAAGACTTTAAACTTTTAGTAAATACACTGGAAACTTTACATTTGCTCAGTTGTGATAACAAAAAAAGTCACAGGCACAGCGACATGCAGAGGGAGGCCGCGAGGGAAATTGCAGTGTTGCTAAGCACCGAGTGAGGACTCAGTGATATTTTTTTAACAACTTTAATGGATGTATAATACAGTAATATACTAATGTCCACATGGGAAGAGCGCGAACGAGACTCGAGGACCCAAATTAAAGGTATGTGTACATTTAAAACAATTTTCTGGATATAACATAGCTCTTGTATAACTTTGCCCTTTATATTATTAACAAGTAATTACATGGTTCGTCGTAAAATCAAGATTTAGTTTTACTGTGTTTTCATGGCTTCCGAATTGGAAGAAATTTCTTTCGTCGCAAAAAAATTTAAATGCATGTGAAAATATACCTAAAAAGTCTAATCGCGGTGATAAATTACTTTAAAATAAAACAAATAAAAACTAAAATCCGATATAAACAAACATTTCAAAGAATCCCAGTCTGTAAATGCTTTTCAAGTGAGACCGTCGGTGATAATTTGTTTATATATGTAAATTGTACTTTTATAAAATCTTATTGTATTTTAAGTATTTACCTTGCTTCTGGTTACTTTGCAGATCAGCTAAGCCATTACGAAACAGTTCCTCTTGTGTTCTACCATAAACTACACGCAATTTTACATCCGCGATAAAGTTATCAACATAATGATTTCCTTCTACTCCATGCCTTGCTCTTTCCAAACTTTTTAAAAATCGGATGTCTTCAGCTAGATTCCACGAAATCATCTTATATTCCTCGTGAATCCAATGAGTTGTGTTTGTAACCTTGAGATGTTTCATTTTCGCAACAAAAACTTTAAAAAATTTAATTTAAACTGCTGTACCAAAACGTACGTACAGTCGCAATTTCACTCAATTACGACAAGCATTGATTATGACGTCACGTCCATTGTTCGTGTCGTAATAATTAGTAGGAAGAACAAAGGATCATGGATTTTTCATTAGCACTATTCACTACGTCATAAAATTTGCAACGGAACTGCTCGAGCGCGAATTGCGGGCTGCTCTGATTCTATCAGCGGTTACAGTTTTCATGCCATCTGCGACGCACCGAATATTTTGCGCAATTTAAATTACAAAATCAGACTGATCAACTATGGGACTTCTTCCACTAACTTATTTCCTTTTCTTTTATTTTGCTGCCTTTAAAAATATCTGTGTACCGAACGCATGTAGTGTATAAGTAAGGTCTTAAAGCCAGAATCAAATGAGAACGCAAGTCATCGTAAGTTGGCAGTCACGCTATCTCAGTCAGCCGCACTGAATAGTTTCCCGAAAATATCATGTACCGTGACAAAGTTAAAACTTGTTTAAAACACTCATGAAACCTTGCCAACTTGCGATGACTTGCGTTCTCGTTTGATTAGGGCTTAAGACTGAAAAGTAAATAATATATCCAATCAAAGTTGTATCTTTTATGTTCCTACTTAATCAGTTTAACAAAATAAAACATAAAGCTTCATTCAACAGAGATTCTCCGATATGGCGGGGAAATGGGTATTTTTTTTTTATATAGTAGCGACTTCTAACCGCCACATTCTTTTTTCCATTCTTTTTTCACGAGAAAATTGAATTTTATGACTAAAACCTGGAGTTGTCCAAGAACATTTTGATAAAATATGAAGTGATTATTATTTCCATTAAAGTTCCTGCAAGAAGACTAGATTGATGTTGGAGGTGATATGAGTAAAACATTTTGATGTATTTGGAGAACAACTGTTCAAGCAAAGCGTTCTTAAGCACTTGAAACTGTAAACTTGTAAAAACACTGGACGTGTTTTTTCCTAGCATTGTCTTTTGGCACATAGGTTGGAAATAACTTTAACCTACACTAACATATCCCAAGGTCTACAATTATAATTTTTCTCTTACTGTTTTACGAGGCACAGCGTTCTGGTATACTTCCTCCATCTAACCGTATTCCTTGGCGTGGAAATTCAGCAATGAAAGATCGTGGAAGTAACGGAGAAGATCTGGTTGGTGGTTGGTATGATGCAGGTGATCATGTAAAGTTTGGTTTTCCAATGGCCTTTTCAACCACTCTTTTAACTTGGGGATTGCTCGAATATCGCGAGACTTATCTAGTTGCTGGTGAATTGCAAAACACGTTGAGCTGCATAAAGTGGCCCTTGGATTACTTCATTAAAGCACACGTCACGTTAGATGTACTCTATGGACAGGTAATATGAAAAAAACTGCACAAAGCAATACTTACACATCAATTATAATACGACACAATATAACACCAGCTAATTGCAACACAGAAAAAAAGAATGCAACAGTGTAGAGTACGGTACAGTAGTACAATGTAAGACAGAACAAAGTGAAGTGAAGTGAAGTGAAGTGAAGTGAAGTGAAGTGAAGTGAAGTGAAGTGAAGTGAAGCGAAGTGAACTGAAGATAAGTGATGTGTGTTGCGGTGGGGTAAGGTGAAGTACAGTACAGTATAGTACAGTATAAAACCAGCTAATTGCAACACAGAAAAAAAGAATGCAACAGTGTAGAGTACGGTACAGTGGTACCATATAAGACAGAACAAAGTAAAGTGACATGAAATGAAATGCCGAGTGACGTAAAGTAAAGTAAAGTAAAGTAAAGTAAAGTAAAGTAAAGTAAAGTAAAGTAAAGTAAAGTAAAGTAAAGTAAAGTAAAGTGAAGTGAAGTGAAGTGAAGTGAAGTGAAGTGAAGTGAAGTGAAGTGAAGTGAAGTGAAGTGAAGTGAAGTGCAGTGCAGTGCAGCGCAGCGAAGCGAAGTGAAGTGAAGTGAAGTGACGTGAACCGAAGAAAAGTGATGTGTGGTGCGGTACAGTACAGTACAGTACAGTACAGTACAGTACAGGACTAAGTCATGAATGAAGTTACAACTGATTACACTGACGTAGGAGGCTGGCCTAAAGAGCCTTGAGATGAAAAATAAATAAACAAATCAGCAACACATGCATAAAATACAAATCGAAATATAGTAAGGTTTGAGTACTGCCGAAATTATATAACGTGGTTTCTAATGTTTGGAGCGAAGGCCCTTCGTCAGAGAGAAACTACGTTCAATAATTTCGGCAGTACTCAAACCTTAGTTACTATATTTCTATTTGTATTTCAACACTGCCTACGCAGCACACTACTTTTATTTCATGGTGTATTTAATGACTTTTTTATGGCTTGTTCGTTCGTTCGTTCGTTCGTTCGTTCGTTCGTTCGTTCGTTCGTTCGTTCGTTCGTCCGCCCGTTCGTCCGTTCATCCATTAACAGAAAATAAACATGGTTTGGAAGTTCGGCAAAAGTTATTGTTTTATGTTTTTGGGTTCAACCACTCAACCGTACTGTTTAAATATTGATAAAGCTAAAACAAAGGATTTGTGCACTTCAGGTACCTTTACATAAATCGTAGTTCAATTGTTAACCGCTTTGAAGTTTGCCGGGTTTCCAAACCATATTTATTTTCTATTAACTATGGTGACACAGATAGTCTAGATTTGCGGATAAAGCCGAATAAAAACATTATATAAACAAACGAAAATTATTACTTCAGGGTCTTTTTTTTTGATCGGCTAGATTTAGTCTACCCTGGGTGCCAGACGTTCTTCCACGTTTCACACTTGTAGAAATAATGGAGGCATGGAGAGATGCAATGATGTGAGGCATTAACCCTTTGACTCCTAAGCGCGCATGTAGACGCACCTTTAGTATTTTACTCTGGCTAACGCCAAGACGATTTTACTCGTCAAGGGAAGACCCCTGGTAGTCAAGGGGTTAAAAACCTATCTCAATGCTTAACCCTTTAGTATATTACTCTGGCTGACGCCAGACGATTTTACTCGTCAAGGGAAGACCCCTGGTAGTCAAGGGGTTAATGTAAGGTTGGTTCCACCCAATTTAACGCCTGGAATCCCCACGTGCTTCATTATCCCTATATAAAAACGTGAAAGAAGGGAACAAAGAGACATTGAGTTGGCATCGACCGTTTGGGTTAGCAAGGACCTCGTGTTTCATGAGTGATAGACACTTCGGATTTGCTTCGTTGTCTATTCGCGTGTAGATTTTTCTTATTATTATTCGCGATCCATAGAACACTCAAGCTCGTTGTCAATCTTGTTAATTATTAAACATGCTTGCCTCAGCATGGACAACTATCACGCTGAGCAAAGACGCGTTGGTTAGTGTATCGATCCTGACCAATCAGCTGCACGAGACACGAATTTTAGATTTAATTATCTTCGCTGCATGAACTCAGCTATTCTTTGTATCGAGACATGCAGTGTAATAAGAAGCTCGTACAAGATGGTCAAGGAGTTGCTAATCCAACTATCGGGGTTATTCCTGGATGGTTTTCTTCAGTATCCAGTCTTTTGTTCACTGATGTTTTGTATTCCACTTTATATTTTCTATCCAGTGTATTATGATAAAGCAGACGCAACTAAAGGATGGCGATGGGTGGTAAGATGTATCGTAGTCTTCGTGCTCTTGTCAGTGGCATCCATTTTCCTTACACCAGTTCTCACACTAGCTCCAGATCGCATCATATTCCGTCCAACACCTTCGTGCTCAACCTACGACAGTCCTACACACTACATATGCCTTACTTTAGATGATCAACACCGACAGGTATTCTACACAACGACATGGCGAAAGTGTAATAATTCTGATCCAAATGTAAAAAATGCCAGCAATTATTACATCATTTCCTCCTGGATACCTTCGTTTGATCATTTTGTCACAACTAAATCAATGAAATTCCAACCGGAAAGCTCGCCTAGTGAAAACAAACCAGCGTATACTTTGCCTGAAAATTACTGCGTGCGAGCTGCTGGACCAACTGGAGGAGATCAACTCAAAGTCGCATTCTACAACATAAGCGGAACCCGTAGTCACCTGCTCGACTCTGGCTACGTCAACGCAAGCTTTCTCAAACCCTTTTACTCAGGATGGTACCTTGTATCCAACTGCAGGTCGGACTTGTCAAGACGGCTCTATAATTGTACAAACGGATATGTGAGTTCGAACTATGTACGACTGTCCCAGTATACTAGAACTCTTCTGCTCGAAAACAGAGATGAAGTTTTGTAACTGATCAATATTTTGTACAATTCAGTTTTAAGAGCGTTTTAGTCATGTTACTGAAATATTTCTGAACCGTCAATATAGACAATGAAATAAAAGTAGCGTGCTGCGTAGGCAGTGTTGAAACAACAAGTCAATCGAAATATAGTAAGGTTAGATATACTGCGAAGGGCCAGCCTTCGCTCGAAACGTTATATAGACTATACTACGTTCTCAGTTTCGGCAGTATATCTAACCTTACCATAGACCACTTTCATAAAGGCCTTCACTTTAAATATTCATTTATGTGCATCTAAATGAGCCTTTCTGGCCTCGTTATGAAGCAAAGATTCTTTTGAATTGCAGACACACAAACGAGACCATGCAGAGGCTTATTAAGAAGCACATAAAAGAATATTCAAATTAGTCGCTATTATGAAAGTGGTCTATATTTCGAATATAGACAATGACCCAATGTGCTAGCTTTGGAAACGAACATCTTCTAATAAAAACAAAAAGCTGATACAAAGCGCACTGAGCATAACAGGCAGTTGGTTCCAGGAACCATACGGGAACCACGACTCAATTCATGATTATTTTCGACGCACGTCGACTTCGGTTGCTTACAATTCGGAGAATTTAAATTTGGAGAATTTAAATTCGGTGAAAACGAACGGAAGAGATCATGTGAGAAAGTGATAATTTCTCGGAAAACTGAGGACCACAATGTATAAATGTAATGTACGACAACAAAACTAACATTTTATCTGACAAAATTCAGGGCCACGGAAACATATTATTATTATTATTCACACTATATACCGGATAGTTTTTGTGCCAGCACGAAAACCATACCAGATATAGGCCTTCTGTTTACACACAAAACACCTGTTATATTTGTGCCAAGTAGTACATCTTGCATCGGATAACTTTTTGTATAGTTTCGTGCCGAGTTTGTTCGCACTACACCGGATAGGTTTTCGTCATCGAACAAAAAGCTATACGGTATAGTGAACGTGGCCTTATTAGAACCTTGGACTTTTTGCTGATACGTGTCTTGATTGATTGACCTCCATAATTATAGCCGACTATTATTATAAACAAAACACAAACCTTGAACGAATACTTGAGGACCAAGGACCAACTCAATTTTAATATTAAGGTGTTACTCCGAGTGACGAACCATACCGGACAAGTAGAGAAAACTCTGCTTGGCCTGGCTGGGATTCGAACCTGCGACCTTCGGTTTACTAGTCCGATGCTCTTCCAACTGAGCTACAGGTCAAGTACTTAGGCTATTTTATATTTCGAACCAGACTAGTTTCTTCAATGTCTAGACAACAGTCTTCATTGAAGACTGTTGTCTAGATATTGAAGAAACTAGTCGGGTTCGAATCCCAGCCTACTTGTCCGGTAAGGTTCGTCACTCGGAGTAACACCTTATTATTATTATTATTATTATTATTATTATTATTATTATTATTATTATTATTATTATTATTATTATTATTATTATTATTATTATTATTATTATTATTATTATTATTATTATAAATTCGACACTCCCTGTAGAAAGTATATAGTAAAAAAAATCATCAACATATCAATAAGAACCTCGTATTATGTATTTTGTCGACGTAACAAAGAATGGTATAACCCGAAACTAATGACATTCTAAGATTTTTATTCTCATGTGGCATCAGTTCAAATAGTCAGTGGTAAACTACCTGTAAAAGCGAGGTTTATCATTGTAATTTCTACGTTTAATGATCAATAAATAAAGTTTACATTATTATTATTATTATTATAAAAAAACAGCAAAAAATCCTGCTGACATCGCCAACCTTCTAAACCACTACTTCTATTCCGTTTTCGTGCCTCGTGTTAATTCTGATGAACATCTCCTTTTAGACCACGCTGAAAACTCTTCAACTGTGGTTTCTGATATATCTCTAACAGATGCCGAGGTTTATGATACTCTTAGAACGCTTAATGAAAACAAAGCCACTGGAGCCGATAAGATTCTTGCAAAACTTCTGAAACACTGTGCTTTGTGCATTTGTCCATCTTTATGTGCACTTTTCAACAAAAGCTTGTCTGTGGGTAAAGTACCGTCCGAGTGGAAGCTATCCAACATCACCCCGATTTCGAAAGGAAGCAAAGCTGGCGAGGCCACCAACTACAGACCAATCTCACTCCTGTCACAGGTTTCTAAAGTGCTTGAGCGTTGCATCTTTAACAAGCTTATTGATCATGTGTCAAGCCAACTCCAATTTGGGTTTCTCAAGGGAAAGTCGACAACATCTCAACTACTACATGTTCTGCACGATTTCGGCAACATGCTAGACAACAGATGCCAAGTGGATGCTATTTACCTCGATTTTGCCAAAGCTTTCGACAAGGTCAGTCACAGCCTGCTGTTTATGAAACTTCATCGATTTGGTATAAGAGGTAACCTTCTGCGGTGGTTTGAAGACTATCTTTCTGGGCGATACCAGAGAGTTACTGTACTTGGCGAGAGCTCTGATAAACTTCCTGTCTTGTCTGGAGTGCCTCAGGGATCAATCCTGGGACCTCTTCTTTTCCTAATTTATGTTAACGATCTCCCAGACTCCATCTCAAGTAGATCATCTTTGGCCATGTTTGCAGACGACACCAAGTGTTATCGCGCGGTCCAAACGATTAGGGATGGCGATGGTCTTCAGATTGACCTTGACAACATCGCGCGTTAAATGGTGCAGTGAATGGAAGATGAAGTTAAACAATTCCAAATGTGTGGTCCTAAATATCTCGAGAAACCTTCAGCCTATCACCATCCAATACAAGCTTCTTGAGACTTCCATCAAAAGTACAGGAAGTCAAAAAGACCTGGGAATTATTGTTGCCAGCGACCTCAAATGGAATCAGCAAGTGCAGGCAACTTCAGCTGAGGCCAACAAAATGTTGGGATTTGTCTGGAGATCAACGTTCGACATCCACGACCAACAAGTACGTAAAGCTCTCTACTTGGCCATAGTCCGAAGCATATTAGCATACTGTAGCCAAGTGTGGGCACCTCATACGGTTAAGAACATCCAGATAATCGAACGTGTGCAAAAACGAGCTAAGAGTAACCATGAATTCAAATCCTTCAAATGGCCTTATGTTAGAAGAAATTAAATGTAGAACTGTAACTTTTCAAAACAGTTACTACTTGCGGGCACCTCGAGTCTGGAACACTTTACCTAGAACCATCAGAGACATCTCAAGATCTCTAAAATCTTTCAAAAAGGAATTATTCAACCACTATCTAGAATTAACTAATCACGTTTACGATCCTGACAATCCAAGAACATTCAAGTCCTTATGTGTTAAATGCCATTCATCTCGACCAATGTCTGGCTTATTGGCAAGATCGTGTTGCTAGGACATGACTTGACAGATAACTCACTGTAACTTTTATTATATAATTATAGTTACTATTATTATTATTATTGTTTTCCTTTTTGTTATTGTATTATTATTATTATTGTTGTTATTATTATTATTATTATTATTATTATTGTTACTGTTACTGTTTTTGTTATTATTATTGTTGCTTTTTGTTGTTGTTGTTGTTGTTGTTGTTGTTGTTGTTGTTGTTGTTGTTGATGTTGTTATTATTATTGTCATTAATATAATTCACTATATATATATATATATATATATATATATATATATATGCGCACTTCACGCTATCTGAATGTACTTCACCGATGCTGTCCCACATGCGGTTGTCACCGACGATCGCATGTGTATAAGTAATTGATGAAATTCATTCAGATTGTTCCAAGCTGCACTGATGAGCTGTTGTACAGCGAAACACCGTGTCTGTAGATTGAACTATGTACGCTCCTTCACTTCGGTGTTGTTGAGCACTCTGTGAAGTTGCCATGGGTACCTATTAGCGATAACGCAACGCTCACTACCCTTGTGGAAGTTTGAGCACTCTGGGCCCATGCGCACTTCACGCTATCTGAATGTACTTCACCGATGCTGTCCCACATGCGGTTGTCACCGACGATCGCATGTGTATAAGTAATTGACGAAATTCATTCAGATTGTTCCAAGCTGCACTGATGAGCTGTTGTACAGCGAAACACCGTGTCTGTAGATTGAACTATATATATATATATATGTAATATTTATAAACCGCGCAGGAGGGCTTTATCGGATATAAAAACGAGGCGATAGCCGAGTGTTTTAGAGCCGATAAAGCCCGTACTGCAAGGTTTTTAAATGGCTTCTAAAAAGAATCACTTCATACGTTCATTGGCGTAGTAATTTTGAAAATTAAGCTTATCTCAGCCGTTAAAAACCAGCGAGAAACTTAGAGCGAGTCTATATCACATATATAGATCCGATACGCTCATGATTTTTCTTTGTGTTTTCCTCATGAATTATTAATGAATTTTAGAAATATATATATAGTATGGGACCCCGTTATTGGAGACTAGTCTCTGTGGTCAGTTCCTGCCTTTGTCTTTGTAATATCATTTGTGTATTGTCATTGGCGAAACTTGTAAATAAATAAATTATTATTATTATTATTATTATTATTATTATTATTATTATTATTATTATTATTATTATTATTCTCCACCCGAGTTCACTGTGTCACAATTACAATAATCATACGAAATCATTAAATTTTGAATGTTAAATTAAATTAAATGTTAAATTATGTTGAATTTGGTTGAAAATTGGAGAACTATTTCATAAAAATATGACCGCAAGATTCTCCGTGTAGAAGTAATGAACGCGTGCACTTCTCCCTCGAGAAAATTGGAGCTACTGGATTTTCTGAAGACAAATTAGGTATACAGACAAAAAATTGGATTCAAACGGAAGAACAGGTATAAGGGCAACCAGCATCCATATTACATACTCCTGCCGAATGTCTAAACCGGGGAGTCGATGATAGAGATTTTACAAACATGGTGATTGTCTTCATATGTTTTATTAATAATTTGTTATAGGGAAAATAATATATAAGGAAAATAATCAAGACGTTTGCTGACAGGAAACCTTTTCAATACACGAGCTTATATCGGCTACCAGTCTGTTAGTATAGGTAATCATATGATAGCGAGTACAATTAAGGATTTACACTACAAGTGAGCCGTCAGGCGAGTGCAATTTGGCATAATTTTCAAATATCACGAGTAGTGTAAATCCTTAATTGTACGAGCAAAATCATATTACTCATTTATTATATGCATGACAAAATTATGACACGTACCGGTACGCTTCGTACTCACTCACGCCTTTAATAAGCCCGGTTTCCATATAGCCGTAAGAGCCGGCGGCATGGTAGCCTGATTATCAGACGGTATGGTGTTCGCTCACTCCACCTCCCCTTCTGATGGACTTCACGGGGTTTCATGTTCTGTGACGTATTATCCTTTAACCAATCAGAGCGAAGGTTTTAGTTTTTGAGAACTAATTATGTATGCAAGGTATGCCCGAAAAGTGAAACAAATGCATTGCGATTGGCTGCTGCAATACAAAGGATAATACGTCACAGAACATGAAACCCCGTGAAGTCCATCAGACGGGGAGGTGGAGTGAGCGAACACCATACCGTCTGATAATCATCTTTGTTATACGCATGCTTTGTTATACGCGAATTGCACGATCATGCGCACGCATCATTTTAGCGGGCCACATGCATAATTTTGGCGGGCCACAAGCATAATTTTGGCGGGCTACAGGCATAATTTTGGCGGGCCACAGCAGGGGCGGATCCAGGATTTTTTTAAAGAGGGGGTTGACACCTCTAGGGGGGGTCCGGGGTTATGCTCCCCCGGAAAATTTTTGATTTCTGATACCCTGAAATGCTATTTCCTGCATTTTGGGGACAATATTAGGATCAAAAATAGTGATTTTTATACGCTATATTATACACTAAACACAATTTATATATTATATATAATTTAATATACTGTTCAAAGAATACATATATAATAGGCCAGGGGGGTTGCAACCCCCATAACCCCCCTGGATCCGCCACTGCACAGGTATAATTTTGGCGGGCCACAGGCATAATTTTGGCGGGCTACATGCATAACAAATGCGGTATATGAAAGAAATTCGACAATTTCTGAAGATATTAGCATAAGGAATTATTTCTATCTTTAAAAATAGTTAAATTTCGTTTAGTATTGGCCACGTTTTAATGCACGTGGCCCGCGAAAATGATGCGCGCGCAACATCGTTCAACTGGCCTATACTCAAAACACTGCCTACACAGGATCCTACTGTTTTACACTCCTTATAATTAGGCCTGCGCTGGATGGACTGTTATCTCGGTATTTGTTCTTTGCTCCAGTGAACAACGTTACACGCGTGGTTCGCGTTCAATCCGAGGACCAAGTCTGTGTTCTTTCACTAGTTTGACGACGTAATGCGAAGTGGGATGTTGCTCAAAAATCATAACCTAAAAACCCAAGAACATTTGACGTACATTAGAACTAAACTACTGAGATGTCCTATAACAATAGAGAAGATGACGTCATTGTTTACTCACCGTATTTTGGCCTTCGTGCAACCATGGTGCTGGGACATACAGGGTTTCTTGTGGACCAATCTTCCAGTACCTACCAAGATTGTGACCGTTTACAAATACCACACCTTTATCCCAGCCCTAGAAAAATGATAAGAAAAGTGATAATTTAAGGTGTTACACGATGCGATTTTTCTTGTAACATGCAACAAATTTACTCATGGAAAAAAAACTCGAAAGTTGCAGGAAGGATGTTACACGTTCGGTTGTTGCAAGTTGCAGCAAAAAGTAGAACCCATCGAACTTTTCTTGCAACTTGCAACACGGCAAAAATAACAAAATCGCAAGTTGCTACGGGGTGTTACACAGTGCGATTTTTATTGCAACCTGCAACATTCAGGCTATTTGTTGCAAGTTGCAAAATATCGCATCGTGTAACAGTAGCTTTATAAAGGCCTGGCCAAACGCTTTCAACATTTCATGCAACATCGTTCAACATTGTTGAATTCAACCGTGATTCAACATGTTAAAAGCGTTTGGCCACCCTGTTGAATGATGTTGAACGTTGTTGAATGGTGTTGAACGAAATTTGAACATGTTCAAATTTTCGTTCAACATGCGTTCAACAATGTTGAACGATGTTGCATGAAATGTTGAAAGCGTTTGGCCAGGCCTTAGGTATAGTTGCGATCAATGTTGTCTTTAACCCTTTGGCCTCGAGAACTCTCCCTTGACAAGTAAAATCGTCTGGCGTTAGCCAGAGTAAAATACTCTTTCTGCATCATTCCAAAAGAAACAATATACATGCGCGAAAGGTTAATACGAAAACGTTAATATAATTTATCTTCGTTCTCCTATTTCTTATTAATTTTATTATTTTTATCAGTTGCTTGTACATTTGTAATCTAATAAATATATTGTTTACTCTATACTCACTTTTACCCTATCCAATAGTTTATCTATTGTAATTTAAATTTTCAAATTTAATCCGTTTTCGACCGGGTTTTTTTGTAATCTTATTAGCTTGTATATATATATTGATATTTATCCACTTGTATTCAAACCGCGCTCTCGTGATGTTGCGAGATGCAACGAAACGTTAAAAACATGTTTTTTAAAATATTCTGACTTGTTTTGTCTCTTATTATGGCTGTATTAAGAATTTTGAGCTGGGCTCCTATTTTTATTTTACGATTTGTATTGTGTGTTCAGCGCAATAGTCTTAAACAAATAATTGACCGTTATGATGCCTGTTTTTAAATATCAGATTAGCGTTATACCTTCATATCTAGGAACGTATCTTTGGGTTTTCCAGTTATAGAGAACGAGCCTTTGAATAAAGCTGGAGTTGACGACATCATTTTATTAGGTATATCTGTCCAAAGAGAGGAACTATAAAAAATCAAAATCAAGTTGTAAATTAATTAATGTTCAGACAAAGATATTGCTATTATAGAGACAAGCAATTCTTAGGTAGTAACAGTTAATATGTTGTATGTAAATTTCCAATTGCTCCGTTCTTCGGGAATCTGCCACAACTATAGGATACGCTGGTGGTGCGCCCGTCAAGATGGACAAGCAATAATTGTTATGCATATCAAATGTTGGTTCAAATGACAACAACATTTGCTTAGAAAATAAAATGTGGGAATAATTTTGCATTAAAGCGCATGCATGCCCATGTATCACCATAGCCTTTCAGTGTTACACATTTGTGCATGATATATTTTGTTACTAGGAAACCTTTTCAAACGAGAACTAAGTTATTTAATTACCTCGAAGCACGGCATGCATTAATCTGTATAAAACTCTCAGGCCTACAGCTTTCGAGTTCTATATGGCTTAACGCCACGGTTCTCGATCGTTACACTAACATAATTTTTTACCATTATAGTGAATTTTGTTATCACAGATACAGCGGCAACGCCCTCCGTGGCTCAGTGGTCAGAGCATTGCACTAGAATCGCAAGGTCGTGGGTTCAATTCCTGCCGGAAGGCCTGTGTAGTTGCATTTTTCGCAACTGGTCCCGGTTTGGTCTTAAAATGTATATATTCTACACTCGAATTTTCCTTCACCCAAAATCCTTAGAACATATATATAACATATATATATATATATATATATATATATATATATATAATATATATATAAAATATATATAAAATATATATTATATATAGCTCGCAGCAAGTACTTGTATCTAATTAAAAAGAATTCGCAGTGCTTATTTTTTCGCTCTGAGTTATTTTTAATTAGATGCATGTGTAATCTTGCATGCATAATTAACTTGAATACCGACACATCTCCCTTCTTCTTTCCAAGCTACTAATTTATAAATACTATAATTAAATAGGTGCTAATTAAAATACAATAACTAAGTTAATATTTTTCCTGTCACTCAATCGTTGCACCATGCCAGAATTCCTTTCCGACATTAGTAGTCTACTGGACATAGCAGGACGGTTTTTGTTCGGCGGCCAAACAGACGCTGTACCGATGACGTCGCTAGACCCTCGGTTGGAGTATTTCGGAAATCAAGGAACCCTAGGTAGGGATCTGCTCCAACTGCAAACGCTTTTTCCATTACGCGTTTTGTTGTCTTTATGGCGTTCTCGGCCTTGCCATTAGACTGGGGATAATCAGGCGAACTCGTACAATGCCGAAGTAAACCGAAGTAAGCATCTGCGAAGTTCTGAAACTCATCCGAGGTAACCACTTTATCTGGTATGCCATGCCTGGCTAGGTGGGCCTTGAGTTTTCCAATAACTTCTTTTGATGGTTTATTGTACAGTCTATTCACTTCGAAGAAGTTTGAATAGTAATCTGTACAGACAAGATAGCTTCTTCCTCAAAATTCGAATAGATTCGTACCAATTACTTCGGCCACGGTCGCGATGGCACCAGGTGTGGCATCATGGGCTCTCTGGCTCTTGAGAGTAGGTCTTGCATATTTGGCATTCTGAAACGTACTCTGTAATCTCCTTATTCATGTTTGGCCTGAATACCACACTTCGTGGGCTCGTCTGAGACATGCTTGAGTCCCAAGGTGACTTGCGTGGTTTTTCGTTATAAACTTTTTTCGTAGAGATCGAGGTACAACCACGCGTTCCCCCTTGAAGATGATTCCATCTTGTACTGTTAACTTTTCTCTGAAGGCTACATACTTCTGAACCTGGGGAGGAATTTCCTTCTTTGCCTCAGGCCAACCTTGCTTGATTACACGTGCCAAAATCTTGAGCCCGGGGTCCTCTTGTGTACAGGTTTGGATTCTCTGAAGTGTTTCTTCTTTGACTAGCAGATACTGCAGCATGTTGATCTGTTCAGTAGCAATTTCGGTGGGAGATCTAACATCGTCGACTGCAAGTACCTGAGGACCCTGTTCTCTGTCTCGCAGTACTCGGTACTCAGGTTAATTATGCTAATATCTTGCATGCATAAATAACCTGAATACCAACACAAGATGCAAGTACCCGCATCTCGCTGCGAGCCTGTTTCAGCGATGACTGGAAAACGGGCTTTAGAATGGTTCCGGCACGTTTCACAGCCGGTCGGTTTTGAAACCTTGAAATTCACTAAAAACGCGTTTAATTTTGGGCCATTTTAAGGAATATATATATATATATATTTGGAACTAACAACACTGTTGGAACGGTTCCAACAAGTTTTCCAGTCGGCCAGTTTTGAGACCTGGATAATCGGAAAAAACTAATAATCGGATAAACGCGTTTTGGACCATTTTGAGCCGAAAATGACAGTACAAAGTAGACACACACACAAAAAAATGTAATCTTTTTTTTTGTTTTATACAATAAAAATTCATGCAAGTAGATTATTAAAGGATTTTTAGAGCATGGTAAAAACCCCCAAAAAACAAGTCGGACGACGTGATCCAGTGAACTCTACATAAAGACTTTATATAGAGTTCACTGACGTGATCTGACATCAATTTGACGCCATCCACGTATGTGTCCTTTGATAGATTACGGTCAACAACCAATGGAAATGCACAGACGTCGCGTTAAATATACATAATAGATGATATGAAAATGTTTGTACCGCAATTACCGTTCTAAAAGCTTTTTCACAAACAGATCATTAAAATCAAACGGAATGATTTTCCATCCTTTTTGTCGTTGTTTGTCCACCTCTACCTTACCAAGAATACCTATCATAAAACAAACAAACCAATCAACGTTAGGAAATGAGTGGGTAATGCTTTTAGGCCTTTTACTCAGGCTCTAGATGCACATGAGAATCCTGAATAAATAGACCTCGTAGTATTATTAGAGTTCTATCTAGGAGATTTCAGAGGTGAAGGATCCTCCCCCCAAAAAGAACAGACCAGACCCCAGACATCTCGTTATCAGGCGCTAACCGGTAAAATTCACCGTTTACATTTACCATAGATAATGGTAGATAATGGAAGGGGAACTGGATAGGAAACTTAAAACGATGTTACGAAACCGGAAACGATGTTAGCACTACTTGCTATGGTAATTATACACTTATAAGCAACTAATGCACCTAACGGGTGGTCCCAAATGGCCATATGGCAGCTATTGCTGAAATTAAACAACAGTGTAATACAGTGAACTCTATATAAGGACTGGAACGATACCTACAAACCAAATTTTGAAGCCGTCATGGAGGCTGACATGCAGGGCGGCCCCAGTCCTCTTTATATGCAAGAAAATCTTTATTTTTTAAGTTATATTTTGTTATGAACCAATTACAAAGAAATGCAAACATGCTACAGTAATAGATACTTCTTCTAAAGCCTTTTAGCAGCAAAAACGTAGCTTGAATATTTGACAAAAACACATTTTGAGTCCGAAACCGCGCGGATCTCTTGATTTTTTGTAGGGCAGCTCCAAGTGTTGAGTCAGTTGAGGTATCAAAAGTCCAGAAAAAAGTCTATGAACTATCTTGAATTAAATAAAGATAGCATTAATCAGGGCTAAAGCCTACTGAAATATAGTGGCTATAATCTGTCGAGCATATGGATGCTGACATGATCAATAAAAACCATAAATATTAAATTTTCTGAACAGTCAAAAAATCGAACAAAACACAGAAATACGAACCGACAGTGTTTTAAAGGCATCAAAGATAAAAAATATACGTGGTCTTACAATGATTCAGAAGGTATGAGGAGACTATTCATAAGAGCAAAGGCACAGCTTGACAGGGTTGCAAGAATTCATAAAATAAAGACGAATAAATACTAAATATAACCAGAATTTTCGTCAGGAGTTTCCATCAATCCAAGCAAAATTTTGCTTTCGTTTGGCAATATATTTCCTACTTCAATCTATTTTTGCCAGCAAACATACCTCAGACAGAAAGGACAATGATTCTAATACATACTGACTTCGTTATATCAATTCAAAAGAAGTTCAACTACAAAAAAATAAAAAATTCTCGCTGGGCCAATGTTTTCTACCGCTCCTTGGACGTTGGTCAGACGTTCATGTGTTGCCCCCAGCAGCCGGAAGTTTGGCTTCACCCAATCATAGGGCCGGCCTTATGGAGGTATCGTTCCAGTCTTTATATAGAGTTCACTGGTGTAATATCACTTAAGTTCAGTAGTGTCTGATTTTAGCCCCCGTTAGGTTCATTAGCCGCTTATAAGTGTATAATTACCATAGCAAGTTGTGCAAACATCGTTTCTGGTTTCGTAACATCGTTTCCTATCCAGTTTCCCTCCATTATCTATGCATTTACCGTTTATTAAACCAGTAAAGATCTACCTAATATGAACGAGTTTTCTGATTGGCTATAAGTATAACCAATCACATTGTCGATTATCAATTCGTTTCCATGCTACTTACTAATTAGGGTTAGGGGAAGGTGTAGGGTTATGTTATCTAAACCAATCAAAAGCCTTCTTAGTATTGGTAGGTGATGACCCTATTAAACTGATTACTGCTAGAAAAGCTCTTGTACATTTAAGCCTGATTCACACTTGTGAAATAAACACAGCATGATGATCTACGTAAGCGCAGTAAACACTTCATGGTCAATTCCATTAAAGGACAAAGGAGTTAACCTACTATGAAGTGTTAACTGAATCAGAAATAAATCCCAAGGTTTACTTGACGTACGGAAATAAACAGAACCTGCCGCCAATAAACGCCTGAACATAATCTTATATACAGGGGGGGGGGGGTCGTGCAGCACAGCACACGCAGCAAAGTACATGCAGTCCAGTCCAGCAAAGCAAAGCACATGCAGTACAGTGCAGTGCAGTGCAGTGCAGTAGAGTAGAGTAGCCCTTACGAAAATTTCATATAAGACTTCATATACGATTTCATATATGAATTACAAATTTCATATATGAAAATGTTCCAATTCCATATATGGAATTTCTTATTCCATATATGAAATTTTTATCTTCATACAAAAATTTCATATATGGAATAAGAAATTTCATATATCGAATTGGAACATTTTCATATATGAAATTTGTAATTCATATATGAAATGTCTAATTTCATATATGAAATTACAACCTTAATATATGAAATTGACATTTCATATATGAAATCGTATATGAAGTCTTAAATGAAATTTTCGTAAGGGAGAGTGGAGTGGAGTGGAGTGGAGTGGAGTGGAGTGGAGTGGAGTGGAGTGGAGTGGAGTGGAGTGGAGTGGAGTAGAGTAGAGTAGAGTAGAGTAGAGTAGAGTAGAGTAGAGTAGAGTAGAGTAGAGTAGAGTGCAGTACATGACGTGACATGACATGACCCGACACAATAATTATAAAATTGACCTTGCAGAAAATTGACCTTGGAATTACCTTTCCTTTGATCCGAAATATGTTCTCCATAATTCACTCGTCCACAGTTTTCAACCAGAATGTCAAGAATTCTATTGTCTGGAGCCTAGGGAAGTTCAGTAAGAAAATCTTATTCTATATAATATTCTGGTCTATATTCACATAATTTCACATAAAACAATTTCCTGCATTCGTTAGTATGTAACCTTTACCTTAACAGGCGATTTGATGTTCATGGTCGCCTTGTTTCTTGGCCATTTGACGATACCTTTTGCTAACCGGTTGATAAAGACCTAAGAAGTACAAATTACGAAAAAAACAAATAAGGAATAGAAAAATAAAGAATAGAAATAAGAAGTAAGACATAAAAAAAATACAAAATAGACAACAACAACAACAACAACAACAACAACAACAACAACAACAACAACAACAAGGACAAGAACAAGAACAAGGACAAGCACAAGAACAAGGACAAGAACAAGGACAAGAACAAGGACAAGAACAAGAACAAGGACAAGAACAAGGACAAGAACAAGGACAAGGACAAGACAAGGACAAGCACAAGCACAAGCACAAGCACAAGCACAAGCACAAGCACAAGCACAAGGACAAGGACAAGGACAAGGATGAAGCCGATGAAGCAATAAACTTCCTATTACCGTGGTCATCACAGAAAAATCTCAGACCAAGAAGAAAGAAAAGAAGAAACAGAAGAAGAAGAAGAAGAAGAAGAAAGAAAAGAAAGAACGAAAGAAGAAGAAAAGAAAGAAAAGAAAGAAAGAAAGAAAGAAAGAAGAAGAAAAGAAAGAAAAGAAAGAAAGAAAGAAGAAGAAAGAAAAGAAGAAAAAGAAAACAAGAATAAAACCATGCAAGAACAATAAAAATGCCGATGAAGCAATAAACATCCTATTACCGTGGTCGTCACAGAAAAATGTCAGACCAAGGTCTCTAATGAACAGACCCCGTCTTGCAAGCTCGTTCTCTATATACTGTCAAGAGCAAGACCTAGGCCTGGGATATATCTTCTCATCAAGAACGAGCTCTCGGTTAATAATATTTATCGAAGAATATTTATTGGTCTACATGTTTAGTCAGGACCGACCTCTAAAGCTCTCCGCGACCTCTTACTTAAGTTACAAAAATAGACTTAAAAGATGTCAGAATTTACAATTTACAGTTACCAGTTGTGTAATTTTATATAACGTAATTACTCTCAGCACTGACGCAGACGTTCAGTAGACGTTCGTCAAGTTCAAATGCTCAGAAAAAGTTTCTGCTGATTTCCAGACAGGAATCAAACCAGCAATCTTCTAATGACCGGTTACACGCTCTAACCATTCAGCGACTGAGGCTTGGTTACAAAGGTTGCAAACTCATAGTCATATGTGCTCATATTAAAGTGGTAGCGTTTGCATATGAGATGAAGTTAAAGTAATATTATGGGTAGTATGTATACATGAAGTGCATGGGGTATGTTTGCGGACTTGATGTGTAATGTGACAGACGTTCAGCACCCATGCTCAGCCGGCTAGCCAACTCACCTGACCATAGTCTCTTAAATTTTCGATAACGAGTTCTTTAGCGTTTTGGGATATTATCGTTCTGTATAAAGTGTAACCATAGGACTGTCCGGCACCGTTGTTCACTGGTAGATCTTCCATCGATAGTACATGTTCACTACTGACTTCTTGCTAGTAATAAGAATACGAATATCAACAACTTTAACCAAGAAAACAACAACGACATCATGCAACAGAAACAATTGAAAAGAAAAGTCAATATTATAGACACAGCAGAAAAATCAATAATTAATAAAGAAAACCTAGAAACGTATTATATAATTATGCTAAAAATTAGTTCATGGTATAATTACCCCCGATAACAAGATCATGTTTTCTAAAGTAATGTACTTCGTCATTGCAACAGTACCTGAAAAACAAACAATGCTGTTTAAAAATGCATCTTGGATCACTCACAAAGCAAAACTAACTACACAATGCACCACAAAAGACACAAAGACACGGTCGAAAACAGACTGACACACAAAATCAGTCGATGACATTTGACCTGTCTCACGGAAAACAATTTTTTTTCTTCTGACGAAAGGCCTTCGCTCGAAACGTTAGACTCCTACGCTCTCTGTTTCGGCAGTATATAAAACCTTACTATATCTCGATTGTTGTTTCAACACTGCCTACGCAGCACACTACTTTTATTTCACTGTTTGAAACCAAAAATTAAGCTACTTACTATATTCTCGTGTTCTGGGTCCGCACAGGGGAGTTATTTGCATGAGATCGCTCTTTGGTCGCTAAGTCTACACCGAAACTTTAAGCAAATATCGTCTAGGAGTGACTATTGAGGTCATTTTGCTTTGACTATTGCAATATATCACTAAATACCTTCTTTGCATCTGTACCTTGTATGAAAATAACTTCTCCTAATACAAACGTTACTTAATCTGTTCTTTCCATTGTGAATGTTAGGCCCTGTTTACATGAAGCGGATTGATAGTCCAATCGGATCGAAAAACGTCAATGCGGGCACATGTTTCCATGGAAAATCCGATCTGCTAGGAAGATTGTTTCGGTTTTCGAACACTATTTTCTGTGCTTCCCTCAATGTCTGCCATTTAGCACGACACGAACCAACTTCACTCATGAGTATCAAGTCATTTTCAAGTCAAATCATGTTTAGATGAATCAGATTAAAGACAATCCACTCCACTGCGTGGATTGATTTCAGCCATTCGTTTCGATCAGATCGAAAACTTTCAATCTTCTTCATGTAAACACAACAAGGAGAAACGACATCGGAGATTTGACTTGAACACTCAATCCGCTTCATGTAAACAAAGTAGGATGATAAAAAAGTAAAACCCTGCATGTTCTGTTTGCTCTATTTCCACGTGGAATTAACTTTTCGTAAATACAGTATAAATAGTTTTCATTGAACCTTCCTTACAATATTGATTTATTTCTTACTGGTAATCAGTTGAACATTACCACTAACAAGTAAACTTTATTGCTTGTCACTATCTATCAAGTATAGACAGTATGCAACATATTATGACTGTATAGTATTATTTTTACATGTGTGTAATGCAGTAGGCAAATTTTTACATGCTAAACTAGTCAAACATCTTTTTTTATCAAATTAAATTTTAGTACATTGCCGTGTGCTCTAATGTCCAGGGCCGCCAAGAGAGAGAGAGAGAGAGAGAGAGAGAGAGAGAGAGAGAGAGAGAGAGAGAGAGAGAGAGAGAGAGAGAGAGAGAGAGAGAGAGAGAGAGAGAGAGAGAGAGAGAGAGAGAGAGAGAGAGAGAGAGAGGGGGGGGGGGAGGCGCGCTAGGGGGAGCAAGCTGCCAAGTTGCCCCGGGCCCTCAACTTGAGAAGGGCCCCCTAAAATTTCTGAGATTTTAGTTTTTGACGTAAGAAAACAGCCCAGCAAGCATAAAGATCAGTAACACTAACTTCATTTTTAGCCAACCCAGGGGACCAATTGAGAACACGTGGACACGACCCTATGACGTGTGACGTCAAAAGGCCCCCCAATTCGACCCTTGCGACGTCATCAGGGGCCCTAAATCGATAATTTGCCCCGGGCCCCACAATTTTTCTCGGTGGCCCTGCTAATGTCATACTAATTACACTGACAGTGTCTTTGATGATTATCTCAACCAAAAGGACTATGCACAGGATCCGATTAATCGGATTCTATTTTTCTCCTGGTGCATGTGATAAAGATTACTTTTTTATAAAATATTTTTTAGGCAAATTCTCGCAAGTAATTACTACATATAGTTGTTATTAAACCATATGCATCATAAAGAAAATCGAATCCAATTAATCGAATCGTGTGAATAGTCCTAAACGTAGACGCATGTACGCATTACGTGCCTATTTTTATACAGAACTATCGAAACTAAGTGAACTATTGGGAAGCATGAGTGGCGTGTGCAGTTAGCGCGCTGCCTCTCACCAAAAAGTTAAGCCCAGTTAAACGGGGTTAGTACTTGGATGGGCGACCGCTTGGGAATAACCCCGTTGTCGAGCTTGGAACTCATGTGAGTAGAGTTGTAGTTGATCTCTCCTGTGCTTCGAGGGTTTGTCGCCGGGTTCTCCGGTTTTCCTCCCTCCATAAAATCAAAACCTAACATCTTAGCTGTGATCCGTGGTCTGAACTGTGTCGTATGGCGACTGCTTGGAGTGCCTTCAATATGCCTCGACACGGCCACGTTGATCTGCGTCCTTCTCACGCGGCTGCAAGTAAGGATGATTAGCCCCCCACTCCTTTGTTTTTATCGATAGTAGACTTTAAAATCAATTAATCGCGATCAATACAAGACACTCACTATCGCAATACACCAATACACCGATGTATTGCTATATATACCCCCTATACTACTGCCAAAATCAATAGAGTGCTCGTCGGGCCCAAAATCATGACGCCTCAATAACAAGACTAACGCAAAGGAATGTAATCACGTGAGCGAAAGAATGCAGTCTTTACGGAAAGTTTATTTCATATAGTTCTTTATTATGGCAGCGTTCGACGTTACATCTCAAGGACGCAAACACCACCTTGGGAAGTCCATAACAAGCCTGACACAAAGGAATGTAATCACGTGAGTGAAAGAATACAGTCTTTACGACAAGTTTATTTCATATGGTTCTTTAGTTCTTTATTACGGCAGCGTTTGACGCTACATCTAAAGGACGAAAACACTACCGTGGGAAGTCCACGACATATTTACAACGTGTACATATAAGGCGTTGACTCGCGAGATCTTTTTAACGATCGAAACGTCTTTGTTTACCTCTCTCACATAATTACTTTCCTTTGCGTTAGGCTTGTTATTGACGCGAGGTTATTTTGGGCCCAACGAGCACTCTACTGATTTTGGTAGTACTTTCCCCCTATATCTCTCTTGTACATTTACCAGAACGGAAACACTATTACTAAACCAAGTAATGTACAAGCTATAGCGTTAATGCACCACACCCATTCGAGTAATATGTATTAGCATATACCTCGCAGGTGAATAGTGCTTTTCACGCAATCTGATTGGTTCCTCTAGCTCGGGATATCCTGCACTATTCACCTGCGGGCAAAACAAAATGGCGGACAGTTTTGCTTTATGTTTATCGAAGCAGGATATTTTGTTAATAAACAAGGCTGGTGTAGTAGAATAACAGAAAAGTCAACAAAATTAGGTAGAAGAGTGTCCACAGGTATGTTTCTTTACAATTTTCTAGCCATTAATTAATATATTCAAAAGTTGTAAAAACTGTTTTGTCGACAAATATTGAGTACGCCAAGTGCTCAAGTTGCTAGCGGCCGTGTCTTGTATAAAAATATAAGAATGTTAAACTTGTTATTTCATTTATGAGGTATATGCTAAAACAATTATTCACCTCAGTGTCGGTGAATAGTGTAGATATTCACCTCCACTTCGGTGAATAATTGTTAAATATAATAGTACTGACCATAAGAAGCTTTCTCTATTGCAGGTGGAAGAATCAGTTCATTGGGAACTAAAAATAAAAGAAAACACAATAAGAGTTTAAACAAACAATCAAACAAACAAACAAACAAATAAACGAACGGACAAACAAACAAAAGTTTAAACAAACAAACAAACAAACAAACAAACAAGAGGTCACTCAGAGACTGCATATACCGTACCTCCGCCAGCGAGTTATTAAAGATTTTTAAAATGAAAATGAGCCATCTTGCTAACCAGGCTAGCTCACGAGACCTACACATGAATGAATGACTAAAATACTTGATTGCACTCGTACCAAAATCATACAAAAATGTTTGCATAAAATACGGATGAGCGCAATCAAGCATCTTTTCTACACGGAGAATCTTGTGGTCAGATTTTTATTAATTTCTCATCCCAATTTCAACGAAATTCAACAAAATATTGAATGGGTTGGTCCTTGGTCTAAGACCAATCTTTCCACAAACGTTCATGAAAACCTGTGCGATATTTTGTGAGATATCCGGGTGACAGATAGACCAACAGACAAACAAACAGAGGTGAAAACGTAACCTGGCCACAGAATAGAAATACAACCAGAAGTCCAACTCGAGTGACAACTTGTCCGCATTTCTTCAATGCGCAGGCGCGATATTTTACGCCATCCTACGTGATCCTATGCAATGTCCTACACCATCCTACGCAATCCTGGCAAGTTCCCCCGGTAGTTTTAACCTTCTTTTGAAGGTCCAAACTGCCGGGGGAACTTGCCAGAATTGCGTAGGATGGCGAGGAATCAAGATGCGCGAGGCGACATGCGCGAGGACATAAACTTCAAAGGTTCCGACGCGAATTGGACTTCTGGTTGTATTTCTATTCTGTGACCTGGCGGAGGCAATGAACGAATGAACGAGCAGGCAAGCAAGCAAGCAGACGAAAATTATTCATTGAACATTTATAATTTGTCTTTATACACCGTATTCATAAAGATAGCCGCCAATATATATTCTTTTATAAGCATTTAAATTAGCCTTTCAAACCTCGTTCATATGTAAGATTCTTTCAATTATAAACACAACAACGAAGCTGGAAAGGCTAATTTAAATGCATATAAAATATATAAATTGGCAATATCGTTCCCAGAACCTTTGCCGCACGAAAACGAAGGCTCTGGGATAATCCATCATCGCGAAGTGTTTTGATTGGCTAGCTCAAGCTAGCTTATTTTGAAGAGGCAACAAGTTTTCCTGTTTCCGGTGATGCATTATCCCAGAGCCTTCGTTTGCGTGTACGCGAAGGCTCTGGGTACGAGATTGATAAATTGGCAGCTATCTTTATGAATGTGTATTATTCATACATGCATGAAGACTAAAATTTAAATTTTCAACATCTGGATTACATACTAATCACCGGTTTCCCTTATCACGTCTACCGACTATACAACTACGACTATACCAAAATACTTAGTTTACTAAGTTTCTTTAACTGCATCATAGATAATGGAAGGGGAACTGGATAGGAAACTTGAAACGATATTACGAAACCGGGAACTATGTTTGCACAACTTGCTATGGTAATTATACACTTATAAGCAGCTAATGCACCTAATGGGTGGTCCCACATGGCCAGGATCAGCTATTGCTGAAATTAAACAATAGTGTAATATCACTTAAGTTCAGCAGTGTCTAATTTTAGCCATGTGGGATCACCTGTTGGGTGCATTAGCCCCTTATAAGTGTATAATTACCATAGCAAGTTGTGTAAACATCGTTTCCGGTTTCGTAAAGCCTGGTTTCCATATAGCCGTAAGAGCCGGCGGCATGGCTGCGGCATGGCTGCGGCAAGGGGCGATGGTCCAATCATAGACAGTGTTGAATTAGCCAGCAATAAAAAGCTGTATGTGATTGGACCATTGCCTCTTGCCGCAGGCTTAAGTTTCCTATGCAAATATTAAATTCCCAAAAAAGAAACAGAAAGACAATAGTTTAGATTAACATCACAAACAAACCGACTGAATGGGTGGCTTGCAATTGATAGTATGATAAAACATATTGTATCCCACTGAATAAATAAAACTATCAGAATTCCTGTCAGGCCTGAGACTTCAGATCGATAAAAGGGCAGAAGAAGCAGGCACTCGTCAAATGGCAGCTATATTGGATTTTAACATTTAGTTGCTTTAGTCATATGCTTTTAACCTATACTTAAAAAACAGGGATTTTTTAAGTGCAATTATATAGAAAGCGTGAATTAAACTACATTCTACTTTCGCGTATATATGTTTATAAACGATAAAAACCACATGACTGGACAGCATTTAACATTTTTTCACTTATAGTGAGCCTGGAATACTATACAAGCTGTCTATTTTTCTACCACTAGAAAAAGCTATAAGAAGGTAGCGCTGAACCACCACCCCAGTACTTTCTGGCATCCATAATGTACGTCATATACACATTTCACAGCTTACGATGGCATGGATCAGAAATAGCCATCAACTATTTTGGTTAGTCTTCTTCGCTCAAATCTACCCCTTGAGCAAAACTGTATGATATATTAAGGAGAGATCCGAGGAGGGCGACTATATTTAACATGCCGTTCATTTGTGTTAAAATTGAAACGAAATCGTTTGTCCATCGCAAAATAGACAAGAGCTGTGGCTGCTGTACTCGCGTAAGTGCCGATCTCGCATCCAAAATATATACAAGAATAAAACTCGATGTCGTCGAATGCGGTAAGTATGGCGGCCACGCCAAATGGAATCCAGCATAAGGAGTAAGTTAGAACCATGGCAAAAGCTTGCTTTTTTAAGCTAATTTCTTTTACAGTCTTTGCCATACCAAGAACTCGTTCCGCCTCTAGTCGATGTTTCTTGAGTTTGGTGTGAATTGCGGATAAGGACCGTCTGATCACTTGACACGAAACTGTTATGCAAACAGTTACAAGAACGATAGTGGCAAAAAATGAAATTACGGCCGACGAATTTCTGGTCTTCTTGTTGTGCGTTTGGCAGATGTAATAGCCTTGAGACTCTGCAACAAAGAAACCACACATCACAGCCGAAACTAGTGCTGACGACAAAAACCAGCCCAGTGCAATAACTATCACCGTTTTGCGGAAACTAAGACGTCGTTGCCCAGGGAACTTGACTACACTTTCGTAACGATCGTAACACACAACTGACATTGAGATTATGTTGGTAAATAGAGCCACAAAGTTAACTATGGTAAAGAAGATGCAATAGTTTTGAAACGGACGTACGACGTGTCCTCGGGCTAGTACTTCTCCCGGTAAAGATCCGAACAGAGAAAGATAATTCGAGATAATGATATTCAGTAACAGCACTTTATCGTTACGTTTTCCTTTCGCCAGTTTTCGCAACACGAAATAGAGAAACAACAAATTGCTGATCACTCCGACACCAAAGATAACCCAAGCCAAGTAAGCTAAAACGTTTGAGTGAGAGCACGACATTTGTGTTCTTAGTCATTGGAATCACTAAACACACATTAGGCAAAGACAAGCTGTACAAGGCCTCATTATAATTTTATTCATTATTAATGCATGATATTAATAGATTTCTAGTCAGGTGAATCTTCAACGTCAATAATTACTTTAAACATCTTAGTTCATCCATGCGTCGATTCTCTCTGATGTGCCGCGGTTATCACTCGGGCTACTGTGGTAGGCCTTAGCCGAGTCTAGGTTTCGCCTCGTCCCCCCCCCTTTTTGGGGGGGGGGCCGGGGGGAGGGGTGTCACGATTTTGCATTTTTGTACTTTTTACTTCCGCAACTATTTATACTTCCAGTGAGACATGTTGTACGTTCTTTGCTCCTTTCGCTTTTGGAATTGGACAAAAAGTTGAACAGCCTTGCCTTTTGATCAAGGTGTTCTTGCACATTGTTGGTAGATCTGCACAAGGTCTCATTATATTTCTATTCGCTGTTAATGCATGATATTAATAGATTTCTAGTCAGGTGAATCTTCAATGCCAATAATTGCTTTAAACATCTTAGTTCATACATGCGTCGATTCTCTTTCATGTGCCGCGATTATTACTCGGGCTACCTGTGGTAGGCCGAGTCTAAGGTTTGGGCTCGGTCACGATTTTGCATTTTTGCACTTTTTACTTCCACTACTACTCATACTTTCGGTTGAGTTGTTAGCCGTGTGATGGAATGAGGCCGTGAGGCATCTTGTAAGTTCTTTGCTCCTAGTTTTGATTTTGGAGTTGGACAAAAAGTTGAACAGCTTTGCCTTTTGATCAAGATAAGATATGATAAGATATGATAAGATATGATAAGATATGATAAGATATGATAAGATATGATAAGATATGATAAGATATGATAAGATATGATAAGATAAGATAAGATAAGATAAGATAAGATAAGATATGATAAGATATGATAAGATATGATAAGATATGATAAGATATGATAAGATAAGATAAGATAAGATAAGATAAGATAAGATAAGATAAGATAAGATAAGATAAGATAAGATAAGATAAGATAAGATAAGATAAGATAAGATAAGATAAGATAAGATAAGATAAGATAAGATAAGATAAGATAAGATAAGATAAGATAAGATAAGATAAGATAAGATAAGATAAGATAAGATAAGATAAGATAAGATAAGATAAGATAAGATAAGATAAGATAAGATAAGATAAGATAAGATAAGATAAGATAAGATAAGATAAGATAAGATAAGATAAGATAAGATAAGACAAGACAAGACAACTTTATTTAGACACGGTAGGACCTTCAGGAATTAAATACAAAGTGTATACAACATAACAAAACTAACTAACTACAACTATACTACAAAATAAATACAGTATTACTCTAAATAGATACAACAATATATATAATAAACAGATAAATAAAAGGAAAAGACCTGCTTTACAAGGACGCCGTGTATGTAGTTACGATTAGTCACCCTGAACATCGTGGCAACGTATTTGAGACTTGAAGCTTGTCAATGATGCTTGTCTTAAGTTTGAGGGCAAACTGTTCCACAGCACCGCTTCACTACATGTATACTGAAACGTCTTTTGTAAAAGTCAGTGCGAGGGAGCGGTACAGCCAGTTTTCCCTCTGTATGATTATATGATGTTATTTCCATTCGGTTAATAAATTGCCCATTGTTGGTAGATTTCGAAATAGACTGACTGACTTTGTAGTCAAACAGTGATCAGATGTGGCTGATAGCTGTCTTGATCGTAATAATTATGTTCACCGTGCAGTGTGAAGTATATATGCACCACATTCAGCCTTCGATCTGATCTTCCTCGACTCACTCCCACCTTTGCTACAGCGCGGTATAGAGCCATTGCGGAGGAAGGAAAGGCCTTCGATTCAGGCTTCGATTTTGTGATTGTTGCAATAACACTACAATCAGTATCTTTTACCCAAGCACCTCCGCACTTTGCCAGTAGCCCGAGTGAACGCCTAACCCAGGCGTCTTGTTTTATAAATAGGAGGCCAGTTGTATAAAACTCATAAAGCTCTACCTACAGTGAAAGTTAACTATACCAGGCCTTTCTATACAACCGGCCCAAGGTTATTTACTTTGCATATTAAATAGCCTATTATATTGCTCTATAATTACGTCTGCAAACTTGTCGTATATTCATTCTACAAGCTGTGTCAACAGCAACTTAGCCGTATGTCTTGCGTAGCATGCGCCACACAGCCTCGTACCCAGGCGCTTATGTTCCACGCGCGCACCACACGCGGCGTATATATATATATATATATATATATATATATATGCGCCTGCATGTACGAGGCTGTGCGCCACAGACGTCCGAAACCCACTTTAGTGATTATTAAAGCTTGGTTTCCATTTGGTCGCAACGGTGTCGTAGCAGTTGCGAAAGCAAAGCGTTGTGACGTGTTGCAGAGTGTCGCACATTTGTTGCGAAATGTTGTTATACCGGTTTCCATATGGTCGCAGCAGTCGGGAGCGGCAAGGGCGCCAAAGTACCCAAAACTATTGCTTACGCCACCATGGCGGTTGGCCATGACGTTTTAAGCTCTCGCGGCATTTGCCGTATTTTATACTTTTATCTTATTTATGGTGAGTTGACAACAAATAAAAGCGTTTGTACAACTCTGGTATCCAACTGTGCCGTTTTTCAAGTTGCCAGGGAGGATGCAATCGTGAAATTAGAGACATACGTGAAACGCCGGATAACCGTCAAAAAACGACCGTTAACTTGTAGTACTCTGCTGATTCATGGCGCTCGGATCTTTCGTCACGCTTCAGTCGCTCTACTTCTTACTCGTTTGTCTGGAGATGTCCACATTAATCCTGGTCCTCCCTCTACGGCATTTCAAAACGAAGCGATGGGGAAAAGTCTACGCTGTTTGTCATTTAACGCTCAGAGCCTTCGAAGTGTTTTTTTTACCTGCCGATGTTCTTCTTTCTGTTTACTGCACGTATATACGACCTATTGTGGAATATTCATGTAAGTCGTGGCATTTTAATCTTCCTTTGTATCTGAGTGACCAGATTGAGAATATCCGAAAGAGAGCACTCAGAGTTATATTTCCAGCCACAAAGTACATTGATTCCATGTCGATGGCTAAGTTAACGACTCTATAGAACGAAGATCTGTACTTTGCAATCGTTTTTTCTCGAACATGATTTCTCCCTCTCATAAATTGAATGCCTTATTTGATTTTGCAGTCCAGACTTCTATTTTTGCCTCTCGTCTATCCTTTGTATGGTTTCTTCCGAGTTCTCTGTGTTGTTACACGATATGGATTATGCGACCAATGATATTAAATTGTCAGAATCAATGAGTGCCTGTCCGTTGAATAAGCCACGATAACTAGTTTCGTATAATCGCATAAGGGATATTAAAATGACAGTTATCTGGGCAAAATAATCACTATAAATATTCCGAACACTTTGATTTTTATTTTGACTTGAAAATGACGTTATAGGTTCGTCGAAACGTTGTCACTTTTTTAATAAAATGTTTTTATCGTTTAATTTTGTCTTAAGTCTCTTAAAGAAACCGTTATTTATCATAATAAATAACAACGAAAATATTTAGTGCATAAAAACGCACTTTACTGACCTATCATTTAAATAATCAGTTTACTCACACCTAGTTTTACAGTAATTGTCACAAAATTTGACTGTCTGTACTAAATTTTAAATTATACTGCGAGTTGGCGTTGCCCTTTGGGCTTTGGGAATTAAAAACTGTTGATGATAATATACAATTATTGGGTGAGGTTGAGCATGATAGCTTGATAATTAAATTTTGTCGCACTTCTGCGACAAAAGTACGACGGCTTTTTAATAATTATTGACGGTCTGGCCTGCGTTCTTGCGTATATTTTGTAAAAGAAATGCTCATATTTAATTATAGTACAAGTCGATTGACAGATATCAATGAAAAGTGACCATGCCGCTCCAATCAGAAACCCCGTTCGTGGACGAACGAGTTTTTCAAAAATTAAGACTTTGGCAGCAGGCGTTATTTCAACCAGCTCGCTTCTCCCCAATCCTCCAAGAACGCAGGTATATCTCCCCAAGCTCCCCATATGCCTGCACTGCAGGCGCGTCGTAGATCTTAAAGTCCCTAACTACGCGACAAGTAGTTAAACTGTCTTTTAAGAGTTTTATACAACTGGCCCCTTATTGTATATAACAAGACGCCTGGGTCAGGCGTTCACTCGGGCTACTGGCAAAGTGCGGAGGTGCTTGGGTAAAATATACTGATTGTAGTGTTATTGCAGCAGTCACAAAATGGAAGCCTGAATCGAAGGCCTCTCTTCTCCGCAGAGGCTCTGTACCGCGCTAGAAAAGGTGGGAGTGCGCAGTGGAAGATCAGATCGAAGGCTGAATGTGGTGCATACGTCACACTTGTGAACATATTTATTACGATCAAGATAGTTGTCAGCTACATCTGATCACTGTTTAACTACAAAGTCAGTCAGTCACTTTCAAAATCTACCTACAACGTGCAAGAACACCTTGATCAAGTAGTGGAAGTAAAAAGTACAAAAATGCAAAATCGTCACACCCCCCCCCCCCCCCCCCCCAATAAAAAAGGGGGAAAACTGAGCCGAAACCTAGACTCGGCCTACCACAGTAGCCCGAGTAATAATCGCGGCACATCAGAGAGAATCGACGCATGGATGAACTAAGATGTTTAAAGCAATTATTGGCATTGAAGATGCACCTGACTATAGAAATCTATTAATATCATGCATTAATAATGAATAAAAATATAATGAGGCCTTGTACAGCTTGTCTTTGCCTAATATGTGTGTTTAGTGATTCCAATGACTAACAACACAAATGTCGTGCTCTCACTCAAACTTTTTAGCTTACTTGGCTTGGGTTATCTTTGGTGTCGGAGTGATCAGCAATTTGTTGTTTCTCTACTTCGTGTTGCGAAAACTGGCGAAAGGAAAACGTAACGATAAAGTGCTGTTACTGAATATCATTATCTCGAATTATCTTTCTCTGTTCGGATCTTTACCGGGAGAAGTACTAGCCCGAGGACACGTCGTACGTCCGTTTCAAAACTATTGCATTATCTTTACTATAGTTAACTTTGTGGCTCTATTTACCAACATAATCTCAATGTCAGTTGTCTGTTACGATCGTTACGAAAGTGTAGTCAAGTTCCCTGGGCAACGACGTCTTAGTTTACGCAAAACGGTGACAATTATTGCACTGGGATGGTTTTTGTCGTCAGCACTAGTTTCGGCTGTGATGTGTGGTTTCTTTGTTGCAGAGTCTCAAGGCTATTACATCTGCCAAACGCACAACAAGAAGGCCAGAAGTTCGTCGGCCGTTATTTCATTTTTTGCCACTATCGTTCTCGTAACTCTTTGCATAACAGTTTCGTGTCTAGTGATCAGACGGTCCTTATCCGCAATTCACACCAAACTCAAGAAACATCGACTAGAGGCGGAACGAGTTCTTGGTATGGCAAAGACTGTAAAAGAAATTAGCTTAAAAAAACAAGCTTTTGCCATGGTTCTAACTTACTCCTTATGCTGGATTCCATTTGGCGTGGCCGCCATACTTACCGCATTCGACGTCATCGAGTTTTATTCTTGTATATATTTTGGATGCGAGATCGGCACTTACGCGAGTACAGCAGCCACAGCTCTGGTCTATTTTGCGATGGACAAACGATTTCGGTTCAATTTTAGCGCAAATGCATGAACGTCGTGTTAAATATAGTCGCCCTTCTAGGATTTCTCCTTAATATATCATATAGTTTTGCTCAAGGGGTAGATTTGAGCGAAGAAGACTAACCATCGTCAGCTGTGAAATGTGTATACGAGATACATTATGGATGCCAGAAAGTACTGGGGTGGTGGTTCAGCGCTACCTTCTTATAGCTTTTTCTAGTGCTGGACAAATAGACAGCTTGTAGTATACCAGGCCTCTATAAGTGAAAAATGTTAAATGCTATCCAGTCATGTGGTTTTTATCGTTTATAGACATATAGGCGAAAGTAGAATATAGTCTAATTCACGCTTTCTATAATTGCACTTTAAAAAACGCGTTTAAAAGCATGCAATTAAAGCAACTAAATATTAAAATCGCCAATATAGCTTCTTCTGCCCTTTTATCGATCTGAAGTCTCAGGCCTGGCAGGAATATTGATAGTTTTATTTATTCAATGGGATACACTGTATTTTATTACTATCAATTGCAGCCACCCATTCAGTCCGTGCGAAACATAACGCGTACAAAAAAGTAGAGTGCTGCGTATGCAGTGGTAAACTGCCGAGGTTTTCGTAGCAGAAAACTGAGAAAGCCCTTCATCAGAGTGAAATGTGAAGGGCTCTGCTTGAAACGTCAGTCAGTTTTCCGTTACCAAAAACCTCGGCTTCATAACGCGTATATACGTTTTCGTTTTAAATTTGAGTTTAAATTTCGTTTCAAAAATAAGTTCAGAAAATTCAGCAGAGCCAGCGGAAGTAGTATACTAGTATGATTGGGAATCAAGTTTGAGTTCCAGGTTTGATCAGCAAAATTAAAATCTCCGGTGATGAGAATTTTATCGTAGTTTTCAGTGACTTGTAAAAACGATGTAAATAAATCAAGCCAATCGTTGAGATCACAGTTAGGTGGTCGATATCAAACAGAAAAAAGACATTCTTCAAGTTTTTACTTTCTAGTTCAATCGCAATGATCTCCAAACGATCAGACCAGTTCCCTGAAGTTATTCCGTTATACTGTAATCCATTTCGCAATGCTAATGACACTCCACGTTTGTCATAGGAACGGTCTTTTCTAATAATGTCATATCCAGCAGGGAGTATTTCATTATCGGAAACACTGTTGTTGAGCCAAGTCTCGGTGACTGCTCAAAGTCTAAATTTTCCTCGTAAACTAGATCTTGAAAAGATTTAAAATTTTTCGTAAGCCTACCATCGGGGAGTTTGTTAAAACTTGAATTGAATTGAATAATCTTTAATATCCAAAATAGCAGTAAAAACTGAATTGCTTAGGAATTACATCATAACATAAGTAATATAAAGTAAGTATAGGTTAGTGACCGAAACCGAGGTCACTACGCTTCATGACACAGACGATATTTGTCGTTATTTAACAAAAAAATGGTATTCTAGACGTAGTTTTAAAGCGATATAGTAGGTCATTTAATATGCAAGGTCAATAACCTATTTATTAACCGCGGCACACCAAAGATAATTTATGCACGAATAAACTAAGAAGTATTAATATACATGGTATGAAGGGATAAAATGTTATTAGAGTAAACATGATAAGAAAGTAATAATATAAAAACTAAGGTTTCTTAATATACAATTGTAAGCTCGAGTAGCAGCTGGAACAAAGCTGTTTGAAAAACGATCTGTTCGACACTTGGGCTCTAACAGAGCAGCAGGGCCCCTCAAATTATATGGTATAAAATTTTTAGGTGGAACTTGGTGTGAACAAGATACTATAATTTCATATATTAAATTATTAATAATAGTAGAATGCTCGTTATGAAGCGATATTTTATTTTCAATGGACTGGCTAAGTAAATATCTCGAGAATATAATAAATGGAAAATAATATATATTGCTAGCAAATGTCAAAACTTTGTGACAAAATTACCTAAGTCGCGCTCACTTATATAAATAAATATAACTCCTAGTATGACAATCTTGTTCGATGGTTCAAAAGCCTGCTTCTCAGGTTGAAGGTTCCAAAAAATTTGATAAAACAACAGTCGCAAATTGTACAACATTCACTTTAAATAGCTTTCAACATTGTACATTACAATGCGCTGAATTTGCAAACCACAGAAAGCGTGCAAGGTTGTTGTCGGATTAATGAAGTCGGAACTTGGAAGTAACCGTGTGCTTTATTTTCATTGGCTATATTTTGACACCTGCGTGACTGGGGGGCGTTTGGCAAAAAGATAGACCTTGGCGACCTCTCTTCTCCCCAGCCCCCAACCCGTAGAAACACTGCAGGCTACGACGCGGCCTTAAAACGTTAAAAAGCAATGGGGGGTGGTGAAACAATACGAAATTTTTGAATAAGAATAGTGCTAAATTCCCATAGGATAAAAATGGTACACCAATATGCCCGCCATTTCATTGTTTCGGTACACCAATATGGCCGCCGTGACGTCAGATGAAAACGATCTATACATTTATTTTAAAAGACACGGTAAATTAACTGCTGTATTTCATGCTTAAGCTTGTTTAATGACTTTCAAAACGATCAAGTTCTTGCTAAAACGGCTGCAGTGTCTGAGCTGAAGTCAACGTTAAGAAACAGCTCTCACTTCTCTGCGTGTTCGCGTCGTTCTGAAGACGTAAAAATGCTGAGAGTGGCGTTGTTTACAGAACGAGGACGGTATTGATATATACTCTTGGGATTACAAATTATTCATTCACTTTGTTTTCATAAGAATTCTTTTGTTTTTAAGGCGCGTCATCGAACTTGCCGCGTCGTGGATCTTAAATTCCCTATTAACTTATAATAATTCATTAATTCCCTATTATCAAATGCTGGTCCTGATTGGCTAAAATTAAGCCCCCTTAATAACTACAGTTAAAATTAACTACCTTTCCATACAATCGGCCATAGGTTAGTTACTTTGCATATTAAATAGCCTATTATATTGCTCTATAACTAGTACTACGTCTGCAAACTTGTCGTATATTCATTCCACAGGTTGCGTCAACAGCAACTTAGCTGTATGTCTTGCGTTGTATGCGCCACACACAGCACCGCACGTTCCACGCGCGCACCTGGGTATGAGGCTGTGCGCCATAGACGTCCGAAACCCGCTTTAGTGATTCTGGGTGGTGACAATTATTTTTCTCTGAGAGGGGAGGCAAAGTAATATTGTGTTCGGAGTCGGCTAGCGTCAGCGTCATGATTTTCCTACTTTTATTAAAAATATTATCACTCGCGATATTTCCCATTGAATGTAAAAACATAATATCAGTCTTGAGCAATGTCATTAAAAGTAAAGCTGTACCAGAAAGTCCAAGAAAAATCTACGCAACTCAAAATATAAACACAAATTGCTGTCGCCTGTGTCGTTCTGTTTGTGATGTGCGACACTCGAAAAAATTAATTCAAAATAAAGAACAAGATCTTATCGGCCGCGGAAGATATATACTGTGCTTCAATTCCCAATGTCGATTCACTTCCACGTTTGGTCTGCAGAGCTTGTGAAAGGCGACTTTACAGTTTCGAGACATTTAAGTATGTTATTTCTGAAAGCCAAGCCACTTTTACGAGAGTTAAAAGATGCAGTACTTCCACTCCTCAACGGCATTTAAAAAAGATAGAAATGGCCGGACCTTTATTTACTTCAACCGAAAACCAACATGACAAAAAGGTACGTAAAAAAATGGGCTGTTGTTCTTTCATAATTATGTTTTTGCGACCGATTTTGACAAAAGTAAAACCCTCTATCCTTCCCCGACAATAACCGACAGAAACTCACCAAAAATGAAAAACTCCTGAAATTCGGCACAATATAACTATCTGTTTATTAGTTAATTCATGTTTCCAAATTTCTCTCTCCCCTTCTTGAATCGCAGATATCATTAAAATTATACAAAACAGCAGTTGGTTTTACTGTGTAATTTATATCTTGGCATTTGAGGCTTAGAATTTTGTAAGAAATGTTATTGAAATGACACGTACAAACGTTTAAAACAGAACTGAAAAACTCTTCTGCATACTTCTTCGACAAAACTTAACTTCATTATAAACTACAATCAGTGACAAAATAACGTGGGACACTGTTAAAAATCGCATATTATATACTTAACGATGAATAATCGCTATTGCTGACTGAAAGGTCATATATAAGGTTAGGCCAAGCATTGCATGGAGTGAACTAAAAAAATGGCAGATAACTTAAGTTTTTAATACAATATCCATTGGCGTTATACTGGTTTTAAATTGAAAACAATGCTCTATACTTGGTACCAAATGACGATGCCAGACTTCGAACTGTTTGATCGACCTGCCACTGCTATTGTAAAAAATAAAGTGCGAAAACTAACCTGCTTTAAAATTCCAAAGCGATAAATCGAAGATAGAATTTTCAGCTAGCCAAGACAATGTTTTAGGCATGAAATCTCCAATATAAGTAATCTTCAATTGATGTCTCCATTTTTAAACAAGTAATTATTGACCAGTAAGTGTTTGCAATGATAATCGACAACCATGCAGGTAGAAACATTTCAGGTTTTATTAATAACAACTAGATTAGCCGGCGTAGACGACAGAACTCACCAAAATAACAAAAAGAACATCCCATCCCGTATTAAATTTTTTGCTCGGTGCAACGTCAGCAGCTCTTACCAGGGTCTTTTCTCCAGCGGGCGCAGAGAAAAACCCTGGGTACGAGGTTGGCGTGTAACCAGTCAATAGCTTCGATCCCTGACTATGAATCCGAAATATTTTTTCAGTATTTCAGTTTGCTATGTTTTTATGTTTATACTATATGCATAGCTTTTAAAATACTATTATTATATGGCACGAATTACTTCCGGTAAAATCACGCGCTGTAATTGGTTGCTAACGATGAACATTATAAAAGTAAATTTTAGTATCCAGACGAGAAAGAAACAACAGAAAATAACGCTAGTCCGGTGTTTTGACGAAGTTAAAGGAAGCGAAGACCAAGAAATACAAGATTGATTTTGTAATAAAAAGTGCCATATAATAAACTACTTAATAACCTCGACCGTTCAGTCTTTACGGTAAAATATCAAACCTCGGCCTTGAACGTATTAACCTCGCTATCGCTCGGTCAATACAGCAAGACCTCGGTTTGATATTTTACCGTAAAGACCTCACTCTCGGTTATTAAGTAGTTATTAATGACTTTTTTAAAAGTAAATTATCATTGTGTTACTCACTCGTGTCAGTTGGCTTTAATTCTTTCAAGAGTTCGTGGAGCTTGAGATATTTCGGCGTTATGTCCCCAGCTTCAGATAGCGGACAGTCGTAATCTAAGAAAAGAAAAATTAAACACATGAAACTTTCTTGATTTAATTCTTTTTAGAAGCAGTACTCAAAGTTATCAATATACGACTGTTTCGAAACAAGGTCACGCCCAGTGACTTCTATATATAACCGGAGTGATATATTTGTGGCGGACAACGTGCCGGACACGCAGGTCTGAAGGACGTATAGTTCCAGTCTTCTACGCGGTCTGGTCAAGTCTGATTTGGTCAAACGACCGCGTAGGAAACTGGAACTATACGTACTTCAGGCCTACATGTCCGCCATGTTTGGCTTCAATCTTTGCCCGGTGAATGAACAGTAGATACCACTTCAGTTATATATAGAGCTCACTGGGTCACACCATGCACGTGTCCTTTTAGACCAGTTCATTGCTGTTCATTTTAGAGCACTGGTGATATTAATTCTGCTCTGAAGGTCACGTGCATTGACAATCAGCGGAACCTGAGTGTTGTTTTTGACACTATATACATAGTTATTTTTTGTTTTCTTCTTCTTATCCCAAGGACATTGAAAAGTGATTCATCCTTACCCTCAATGCATGTGTTGCGCTAAGGCGCGCGCGACGAAAATGACGCAACTTGTGTGTAAGGACACATGTCACAACTGCAATTTTGTGCAATTTTTAATGTGTGAAATCGCACACCCCTACCGTTTTGAAGGTGTATTGCTGCACGAGTGGTAAGCATTAAAAGAAACAACTATAGTGCTGGCATTAGAAACTATCAAGAAAACTGCTTTTATATGTATCACCTTCGACATACCATAACTAGTAATCGTAGGTTGGTAGCCATCCTCATCATGGTTTCCTCCATTCATAAAACCAAAGTTAGTTCCACCTGTAATAACAACAATAATATTAACCATAATGGGAACTTTAAGATCCACGAAGCGGCAAGCTCGATGACGCGCTTAAAAACAAAAGAATTCTTAATGAAAACAAAGTGAATGAATAATTTGTAATGCCAAGAGTATATCTCAATACCGTCCTCGTTCTGTGAACAACGCCACTCTCAGCATTATTACGTCTTCAAAACGACGCGAACACGCTGATACGTAAGAGCTGTTTCTTAACGTTGACTTCAGCTCAGACACTACAGCCGTTTTAGCAGGAACTGGAGCGTCTAAAGTCCTCAAACAAGCTTAAACATGAAATATGGCAGTTAATTTACCGTGTCTTCTTTTAAATTCATTGCTTTTGAACTATTTTAAGATAGGGCCTTATTTTAAGATAGGGAACTATTTTAAGATAGGGATTTAAAGAACGGTCCTCGCGTGGCGGTCCGAAAATCGTGTTTTATATACCAAAGACTTTCGTTTGCAAAGACGAAATCCTATTGGTCAAATCATGGTCATGCACGTGTTGTTCAACAAACTCAATGTTTCTTTCAGCCGCGAGAAACTGCATTGCAATGTTTCCCTCTGACGTCAGCTTTAATCATGCGTTGTTCACTTGTTCAAATTGTTAATCATGATTATTGCATCAGATCAAGAACTTTGGACTCTTCGGAGCATTTAAAAAAAAAGAGCTTGTTTCGAGTTTCGAGCTTGCTTGGTACGAATTAGCCAATTTTCAAAACAAAAAAGAATATCTATATATATCTTCAAAGACGTCTGAAGAAAACCCGGAGAACTTAATTTAAAGCTGTTCTTCGTACTTGTTGAGCCTGGTTATTTGTTTAGTTGAATTGAAATTACGAAGACAAAGTCAAAGTGTTAACTTCGGTAAGTCTTTTTGCCTTTTGCAAGTTTCGAGTCAGTTTGGTATTTTGTATTTGATATGTATAACAAAATGAAAAGCCCTCGGGTGACATTGAAGCCTTCGGGTCCGTAAAACTCGATGTTTACTCGGCGCCGGTCAACAAGTGTATAATGTTTCCCGCGTCAGCCATGACAGCGGGCAATATTACTGTTAAGGTTTTGCTCAACATTTTTGTTGTATTTACACTTGATAACAAAACACTTATTTACTGGTAGCTGTGTTTTGTTACCTCTCGAGCGCGCGTTGTTGCCATCGGCTTCGCCTCGCGAATCAACGGCAGCCTCGGGGCTATAAAACACACTGTTTCCCTCGGTACTACTCGAGTCAACACATTTTTCACATTGATTTCGCAGTGTCAGAATATGAGATTTTTTCTTCATGGAAAGAAAGATTGATTGCAAAATCAGTCAAGATAAAAAGATAGAAAAGTACTGTAGAGAAGCAGAACATATTATTTCAAGAGCTTCCTCGAAAAGATTGATGATGGGATGGACAAAAAGAGTAATGAAACAATAAACCTGTATAAGAATAATATTTAGAGCTATAGTTTCTATGATTCTATAAGTCTTCGTTACAAAATTTATCTTTCACAATGGTTTATCCGTATCTATAATATTGTTTATAAAATAAGGTGTCCTCTACGCAAGCTCTGATTGGCTGGGCCCCGTACATTTATAAGAGTATGAAGATCATGACGTAACAAGGCGTGAAGTGGCGTAGGATGGTGTCATTTGGCGGGAAAAGCTAGCGAACTTTCAAAACTATCCCACTTTTAGTTTGTTTTTCCCCTTCATATTTTAAACAAATAAAACATACCGCTCCTCTACTCAACTTCTTTCGTGTTCAAATGACGTCAAACGTGCCTTTATAAGAGTATACATATGCACGGATCTTTATGTTTTATTTGTTAGAGTGCCAATAACCCCAAAACGTTTTTTGCACGAATAAACATCGCCAATCCAAATGATGAAGAATGCAATATAAATTAACTAAATTGGTAAAATCCTCTTGATTTAAGAATCGATCGAAGTGGCGATAATGACGGACACGACGGAGTACTTGGGAGACTGCGTCGAGAAGGGTTTGTGACGTAATACCAGGAATTCTATATTTTTTTACTGTAAAGTAAATAGGAAAGAACGTACCCAGGTTACGTTTATAGCCAGTTTGGCGATATTTTTCATTTTAATTATTTTATTATAGTTCCAGTGTACTACACTTTACAGATTTTTGAAGACGAATTCCTGGTGTTACGTCATACGCATCCTATACCCATTCCCCTCACTGCTCCGTCATGGAAAAAACAGATGCGAAATTTTGCAAGTTTGAAGGGGCATAAAAATTGAAAGAAGTGTTCAATAACAGAAAATATATGTTGGTGCTAATATACTCAACAAGGGCTATTTGAATCCCGAGAAAATGTTTTTGGGGTATAGTGGCATTTTATATACAATTTTTCTTGGACTCATGACTACCCAATTAATCTAAATCGCATTAATTGTACAGTAGTTATACAGAAACGTGTTATCCAAACATTAAACAATATCCGTGAATGACACATGCACTGATCTTATAATATGTCGAAATTTTTATGTATTTATAACAGATGGATTTTTTTCATTTTTATTAATTTGAGACAAATAGAGTTTTGATGTTTGATTAAATTATAACAGTGAAATAAAAGTAGTGTGCTGCGTAAGCAGTGTTGAAGTTATATATCATACACGAGGAGGAGTGTTTCATCAGGATTTCCAAACACCGAGACTTTTGTTGAAAACCGAGGCGAAGCCGAGGTTTTTGAACAAATTTCGAGGTATTTGGAATCCTGATGAAACACTCTTCCGAGTGTATGATATAGCTTCTCAAACAAATCAGTATTTTAAGAGAAAATCGAGGCGAAAGTTGGCTTAATTTATGTAATTTCTTCCTCCGATATCAAAACCTCCGTCTCGGTACTGATTTCTTTTGTTTTCGGTTCATGAATTATTAATGATTTGAGAAATACAAATCAAAATATAGTAAGGTTTGAGTACTGCCAAAAACTACGTTTGAAAACTAAACGTTAGAAAACTACGTTCAATAATTTCGGCAGTACTCAAACCTTACTATATTTCGAAACAAAAATTTTTTTGGTACGTTACGATAAGCGTTACCAGAAAGCTTACCGTGAAACATGTAGAAATTAATTGAAGAGCCAAAGTTTAAAATGGCTCGCACAGTTTCAGTTGTTATTTTAGGAGCTATAACGTGGTGTTTCTCTCCCCAATGATCAAACCAACCAGGCCAATATTCCATCACCATTACTGGTTTACCAGGCTGAACACAAAACAGAAAGAAAGAAAAAAGGAATGAAAACCATTCAAACAAAGGTAATAAAATGAAATCTTTAGACTTCAGGCTTAAAATATAAGGTTAGGTCAATTAGTATTTTTGCTGAAGTTATCTAACCGTGAGTAGTTATCCAGAAATAATGCATATTATACGAAGATGGCACGCTCTTCTTAAGTTTTCCAAGGTATATACGCGCATTTTAGACTGACTTTTAAATTCTCTCTGCGCGAGAGAGAAACAACGAAAAAGCGCGTCTGCGTCGGCATGCAGTACGCTTCTTCGAATTCTTTGCAAATATCTTGTCTTCAAATGTCCCAAAGAACTCTATTAAAAACCCTGCATGAACTCAAACGTTGTTGCATGTTTAACTGAAATCTGACAAGGCAGCTTACAGCCGGTACGCAACGTACATGCATGCATGCAAGTGCACTTTTATTTTCAAGGAGTTAATTTAACTCCAAATGAGTAAAATTAACTCCTTGTTATTAGAGTTAAAAATGAGCGTATCAAAAAAGAAAAATGAATTTTCCCACTTCCCAAGTGGTCACCTATCCAAGTACTAACCCCTGCCGCCCGCTTTGACTTACAGTCCAACGCCTAACCCACTGTATTTAATGTATATAACATAACGTCGGTGTATACACTTAAATAGTATTTTTGTTGTTTTTGAAGGGAATACTTTAATACTTTTCATTAATAAAACAAAATAACTCTGTTCAAGGCTAAAAAAATAAGACATTTATACGAGCATGAATGCAATCTCTTGCTATGATTGTCGGATGTTTGCCAGTGACGAAGGCGTATAAAGGCGAGGGGTGTATCACTTCAGAAAAAGTGTACTAGATTTTTGGGATTTTCAAAATCCGATGGGATTTTTTTTTTAAATTTTTTGGATTTGGGGGGAATTTATTTTTTAGAATTTTTTTTGAGATTTTTTGGGATTTTCTGAGATTTTTTGAGATTTTTGCGGATTTTTGAGATTTTGTGATTTTCGGATTTTTAAAGGTGTACGAGATTTTTTGGAGTGATACACCCCTCGTATAAAGGAAGTATACGCTTAATTTGTAGAATTCAGTACACCTGCAAACTTGTACAGTTGTTACTATATATCAATATGTTCGCTAGGGAAAGAGCTATTGTTTAATATACATGTATGTCTGAATATTCTACAATAACTAGTTCGGAAATGTTGAGAAGACATTAGTTATTTTTTGAATTTTACAAATTGGCGTATCTCGAATAAACACCTGAACTCTTTGGCTTTTTTTTTTAAACTTCCCGATCAGTTATATGCATCATGTTATACATCAAAATGTAGAGAATTGAATAGGCTTGAAGATAATGTAATTTCCAGACAATTGAGGAGTGGACACTATAGGTGAAAATCAACATTTAAGCTGACAAGTATATTTGTAAAATGATGAAATCGATCGATTTCTCTTGTCTACCTAACCTAACTCAAACAACGTTATCTCAAAAACTATTTAACGGATCTACTTGAAATTCCACAAGCACGTTGACGAAGGACAATACTACATCATACTTAAAGATTTTTTGCATTCATTGTAAGTAAAGTAATATATTACCTTGCCGACTTCGTCTGCAGTCCATCTTTTAATCTTATCCTCTACTCCTTGAAATTAACAAACCCCTCCGCTGGAGTTATTATAACCCCATAAATGGAGTTAAAATAACTCCTGTAAAATAACTCCCCTGAAGGAGTTAATGTAATCCTCTCACCCGAGTTAAAACTACTCCTTGAAAATAACAGTGCGGTAAAGACCATGCATTTGGGCCTACAGACTCTTACTTAGGCCTATTACCGTCACTCTTTCCTGCATGATTGCATTTTACAGGCAAAACCATTTTATTCATTTTTGATGAGTTGCAGTAGAACCTCCACATCACGGACACCTCCAGACTGAAGCTTGCTGTCCGTTGTATGGAAATGTGCGTTGTATCCTTTCCTTGCAGGCTTGGATTGGCCATTGTGTCATTTTGCCTTCGAACAATGGACAGCCATTGTTCTCTGACAAGATGGCACGCCAGTCCAAGTCTGTTTCCTAGCGGCATATAGATATATTTAGAATTTCTGTAAGAACCTCACTTTTGGTTGAAACGTTTTTGCAGTACCGTAAATGCTCAATTTAGCGCCGCTCTCGATTAAGCGCCGCATCCAGAAGTAGAATAATTTAATAAGCGCCGCTCTCGATTAAGCGCCGCACCTGTCCATCCTAAAAGAGCCGGACACAAATCCCTTTGAAATCTCTGATTCAGATATCGAAGATGCCTCTGATCCACATCTATGGATAGACGACGATCAAGAAGGCGATGACCAGGACGTTGACGTTCTTTTTTGAATTTATTGGGCTATTGAGTATTGGGTTTTTCTATGAATAAACGTTCTTTTTAAATTTATTGGGTTTTTTCTATGTAATAATTAAAGTTGTGTTATGAGCATTTTGTCAACTTATATTTAATAAGCGCCGCTCTCGGTTAAGCGCCGCTCTTGATTAAGCGCCGCACCAAAAGATTGCAAAATTTAATAAGCGCCGCGGCGCTAAATCGAACGATCACGGTAGTTAATAAGTTACGTAGATTTGAGTCTAGGCAACTGTGCATGCGTATAAGAACTAGTAAGTGCTAGTATAAGTAGATAATCGTGTAAACATGATTTTTATATACGTAGTCTCGTATATTGATCGTGCGCCAATTGTCGAGTTTCAAAATGGCTTCATGCCATACTGAAATCATAAACCAATTCCATGCATTAAATGCAATGCAAGGGTGAATCCAGAATAGAACCAGACAAAGTGAAAAAGAGCGGTGCCCTGTTATGTGTCAAAAATGTCGCTTGTATTCTCGTTCCCAGAGCCCATGTTTCTGTGTCCGCGGCTTACGGGCGCCACAAAAAAATGTACGATTCCGTCGAACACCAAGAATACAAAGCTACCTAACAAGTCGTTAGGGTAGTGACTGGCTTGTCAAGGAACCGTCGTATAAAGCTGCCTGACGATCTAGCCGCTATCTTGTCAGGGCACTGCAATTTTGTGCAATTGTGTTTTACCTGCCGAAAGCCTCGCTTCACGGAGATCGTCAAAAAGCCGCCAAAATTCCTCGCGTCAAAAATATCGCTTTCTTTCTCAATGCAACAATACCAGAGCCCATAAAGTTTGCGTGGTTGTGGCTATCAATTCTGCACAAACTTACAAGCAAAATTCTAAAGCTGATTGACGCGTCCTAAAGCCGCTAGCACGTCAAGGCACCACAAATGTATCTACCTGCGGAATGCTCAATGCTTTTCTTCACAAACATGATGTCGTCAAAAACCCGCCAAAATCCTTGGCGTCAAAAACATCGCTTATATTCTCGTTCCCAGAGCCCAGGTTTCTGTGTCCGTGGCTTACGGGTGCCACAAAAAAGTGACACCCAGAATATAAAGCTGCCTAACGAGCCAGCCGCTCAGCGGCTACTCGTCAGAGCACCGTAATACTATTCCACCACTTGGTGTCCGTTAGCAAATCAACATACCTGTAGTATTTTCAGTTCTTCGAGTTTCTCCTTTGGTTGAAATTGAAAATTGATTGTCTGTAAAACTAAACAGTAAAAAAAACTTTATTCAATTAAAAACATAACACGAAACGGTTGGTAATAACAGTCATTGGTGGATATTACTCGTCATACTATACAATTTAAAACCTAAATTCTTAAATTGAAAAATAAAAAATACAAGTTAGAGACCCAAACATGTGAATAAATATTGCGGGGAAAAACGTTTTAAAAATTTAAAATACATGCATACATACACATACAAACATACTCATACATATATATATATATATATATATATATATATATATATATATATATATATATATATATATATATAAGTTTCTAAAAAACGCCTAGTTTCCCTACCTGACGGGAGAAGTTTTTTCCTGATGCCTGTCAAGCCGTCGGATGTAAAAATAAGCTCAGATATACCATGTAAAACAAAGAACTTAAAATAAAGAATAAAAAGCACGCCATCACACAACGAAACATGACATAACAACAAAACGAATAAGGTTAAAATATCCCACATCTTAGGGGAAGTTTACTTTCGACAAAACTCTTGCAATATTGAGTCAATGAATAATTTTATTTTTTTTAAATATTTAAGCGGGGTAATACACCTGAATTATGTTTATTTACGGTGTTGATAGTTTGGTGTGCTTAATCTCATGAAGTATTGAACCAAAGTATGGACAACCATATATTTTCTGAAATAACAGGAATTAACCAATATATTAAAGCTAAATTGACTTGGATTATTTACATTATAATTTACATTTGAGTCGATCGATTGCCAAAATGGCCACACCCAGTATATGTTCTCAAAATTTTAACTCCTCAAAAACACATCACCAAGTTGCATCGAAAACACTTTTTAAAGTAGCTTAGGGGTAAACCTAAAATAGGAAAATGGGAATTTGTAGAATCTTTGTCTCTGATGCCATAGCAACAAAAAGTAAATAATCATACAGTTTCTGAGTTCCACTGACAATATTTCAAAAACTACCTCCCCCTTCCTAAAGTGCTATCATCATTTTGCTGCAAATGTATACAATAACAAATGCTGAAAAGTTCAGATAAATTGATAAAAAACTTTAGGAGCTATAACAATTCAAAGTTCGTAATGTGCAAAAATATGATTTTTCAAAAATCCCATTTTACCATTTAAAGTCCAAGAAAGTCAAAATTGTGAATGAATCACAAAAATAGCTTTTTTGACAAAATTCAGGTGCATTGTCCCCTTAAATTTAAGAATTGAAAATGTCTTCAAACGTTTTGTTTGTTACAGGTATTTCAATTAAGTTCAACATGTTACAAAATATTCAATATCGACGATCGGTAGATATCACTCCGTTTCTTATGCCCTTTCTACTTAATAGTCATCCCATTAGTCAAGTTCAATCTAGCCTGCGTCGCAGCCGGACGTGTTTTGAAATTGAAAACCGATATAGTCCGTCTGCGGACCAGCGACCAAATTCGTGTTCTGGACGCCTGCACGTTTGGGTTAGCAATGCTCTTCGTTTTCTTCAGCTTCTGAATACAAATACGACAGATGAAACAACTCGTACGCCTTAAATTAGACGCGAGACTTTTCAGCTTCAAGTGACATCAAATTGTCCACGTCCAGCTCCCATTAAAAATCTCTCGTGAATCTTTTCCTTTTAAAATATACATTACATGTCGCTTGACCAATCACGTAGCGTCGTATAACAACAACTGACGACAAGCGCCAATTACAAGCGATTATAAAAAACCTTGCAAATTCGCAGGGAGTCAGAACACGAATTTGGTCGCTGGTCCGCAGACGGACTATATCGGGTTTCAATTTCAAAACACGTCCGGCTGCGACGCAGGCTAAGTTCAATCCCGCTGCAAGAAAAGCAGGACAGCTCCTGGCATCCATTTATTAGTGAAGTTCACTATCCTAGTTATTCACACAACTTACAATAAGAATCCAAATTATGTTAATTTTAATATACTATACTATTACCACCACTACTATTACCTTATTTCACATACATCACACTGAAACATGCATCGTCCAATTAATTGTTGTGTGTGAAAAGAGTCTATATATTTTCACAAACTTATAATCAGATTGTATTCTTGTACTTACATCATATAAGTACTTCATATAATGTGAACTGTCTCCATAGTTTCCATACTCGTTTTCAACTTGGAAAGCAATTATAGGACCACCTTTTTGGTACTGAAATAAACAATCAACATGCATGGCAGTGTATGACGTAATATAAAAGAAAGACCGTGAAGGCTCATTTACTTAGATTCTGAACAATATTCTATATACCTACAGGGGCGGATTTAGGATTTTGAAAACGTCAGTCAAAGTTGTGGTCCACGGTTCTAGGGGGGTCTGGGGGCATGCTTACCCGGAAAATTTTTGAAATTGGGATCTCTAAAACGGCATTTCCCACGATTTGACAGCACATTTGAGCAAAATTTTGAAACTTTTAAAACATATTTTTAATGGCACATTTTATTTTGTTTACAAAACATTTGTCCAAATTGGATGTTCAGCATTTATATTTTTACAAAGCTAACTAAAATATTAGCCAAATGAGAAAGGCGCAAAAACCCATGCATGCCTTCCAAAATTAATAGTGTAATTTTCTCTAATTTAATAAATTATATGTTATCTACGGACTACGGTAACAATGATATAACCCATGCATGCCTTCCAAAATTAACTAAATATTCATTGTCTCAAAGACCTTGTAGTGTGTAATTTTGTCTAATTTAATAAATTATATGTTATCTACCGACTACCTAACATTGATATAAGCTAATTAGATAAACCTGGGGTCATATTTCACGAACGCGCTGTTAAAATATATCTTATCAGAGCAAGATAGCGAGACTATAACCATAATTTGAAAACAGTTATTCATTTCAAAATCATGAAAAGAAAGATCCAATTTAAGGTTGAACTAAACCTTGGCTTAAGGATCAATTTGATCCTTTCAAATTCATATATAAGAGCTCCTGGCAAGCGTGAAATATGCTAAATGCCGCCTTGCTGAATAAATATATGTCTGAACTCAGACTTCACTAGGACGCAAAATGATAAATAATACGATATTGAGACTGGACAAAAACACATATATTCGACACTAGATTGTTTGTATATTTGAAATGAAACTAAGACGACCTTAACTTACCAGTCTTACCTTACAGCAGTAGGGGAATAAATGACACCGCGCGGCGCCAAAATTCAGACGCTTTCAATCGCGTCTATTAAAATGTTCCTCGCTTGAAATAAATCGATGACTGTGTAATCTAGATGACAAATCATCGTAGATTGTTCACAGTATAACAGTATTTCTTCATCATTGCTGTTAAAAGCAGCTAAAACCCATTCGAAAACGCTTATACAGAACTCGTATGACTGAGACCATGAATAAATTACTCGGTATCTCAGCTGAGTCAGCAATCGATGGTTGCCATGGTGCAGATCGGTCAAAAAGCCCCAAATCAACGCGACAGCCAATCAGGTTTGAGGCAAATCGGTCAAAAAAGTGGTTGCCATGGTGCAGATCGGTCAAATTGATCAAACACCAATCAGATCTCTCCGCAAACCGGTCAAAACTCTCAAAGCGAACGCTGACCACCGGTCATCCCTGCCCGGTGTTTGCTGACTCGCAAATTACGATAAAAGCGAATTTGAAACCTAATCAGTCTGCCAAGCTTTGGAGTCACGGCATAACATTTTCTAGAAGACTGTCGAGATTAAAATATTGTGTGATTACACAATTATTCTGGTGATTTTTTACGTCAGTCGCGTGACCGGTCTGATGTATGCTAAATCCGCCCCTGACCTACATTTAGGTATTAAAGGTTCTCAAGCAATCGCCAGTCTGGTTTTACATGCAGTATAGATTTGTTTTGTTCAGGTTTTTTATATTCAGTGTTAAAATAAAATATGTTCCTGTTGTCACCACAAACTGCGTTGCGTTAATCGCGTTAATTTCCTTCGTTTTGAAATCTTACCTCCTTTTCGCGTTAATTTCCTTCATTCGGAAGTTGTTTTAATTCAATTCGCGTTAATTTAAGTCGCGTTAATTTCAAATACCTTAATTAACCCGAGCGTTAATTTCCTATAATAAGGTAAGACAAGATCTTTCAAGTTCAAAATGTGCGGCTCTGCGATGCCAAGACTATTTTGTTTCTGAGCAGATTTAAATTTTGTCACATGCGAAGTGGGAGTATCTCTTTTATAGAGAAACCTCGTGTTCAACAAGTATAACCGATCATATAAGCGTCTACCCTGCCAGTCAGAGCCCCTTGCTTCGAGGGAAAGTGGGCTCTGCCAACAAACTCGGTCTTCGCCCCAAGTTTGGGGCGAGTCAGTCAGGTTTTGAATTGGTCAAACAAGTTCTAGTTTATGAGCACCGACAAGCAAGGAAATAGCAAGTAACGCGTTAAAGCTTGGGCCCAAAATAGTATCTTGGCAAGCGTTCACGCATGCTCAAAAAGAAAGATCGAGTTTGTTGGCAGAGCCCACTTTCCCCCGAAGCCTGCGTAGGTCGGAAAGGGGCTCTGACTTGCAGGGTAGTAATAAGCCTCTGGTCGGGAGGCAGGAGGCTTTGATACCTCTCCCACTTGTCAGAAAGAATCAGACTCACGCAATTAATCAATTTTTTTGGTTATGAATCATTCACACCCATACATATTTGTAATATGGTATATAATTATTATATGGCTTACTAATATACTGAGTTCTGATTGATCAACACACAGTTTGTAAAAATGTGTATGTGGACTACGGTTTTTTTACGTATCCGGCCGGACCACTGTCGCGGATGTTAATTTCGTTGGCGTGATTTTCCCACTAATTTTAATACAAGTATCAAAAATTTGAAATAGCTACATAATAAACGATTTATTAACCTTGTTTACTCGGTCTGTATTAAGCGAAAAAATCAAACCTCGCTCTTTTTTTGCACTCGCCTGCAGCTTTGTCCGTACTGTCAAGACCTTGGTCTGATATTGCTCTGGAATTAAATTGTCAACGTAATTGGAAACGCGGTGAATATCAAAGCCGATAACAATGAGCTGCAATTTAAGTTTATTAATATTTATACAGCAACGCTGCTATATATATATATATATCTTATTAGATGTTTTGGTGTGTAGTATCGCTGTATATTTTTACGAGTTGTGCCGTATTTTGCCGCAGGGCGAGTCAAAATACAAACAACATCTAATAAGAGATTTATTATACAACTGCTCTGATCAACAAATTTTTATGGAAAAAGAAAACTCTAAAAAGGCCAGAGAAGTAGTCTCCCGTGTGATAAATTTGATTGGCTAACAATCCAAGTAACTAACTACCAAATATCGCTGTATATTTGTGTTATTTGGGAAGTTTTTAATGCAGTTGTATAATAATGGCTGATTACTTCATTATACCAAAAATACAATGTGTTCACAGCAAGCGTGAAAGTGTACAAACGTGACAATTTAACGCCCTGTTTACATGAAGCGGATTGAGACCCCATCCACACGTATACGTTTTCCTAGCGTTTCCATATTGTTTCAGGTAATGAGACCATTATTTTCTGCTCCCCTGAGGACCGAGAACAATATGAAAACGCTATGAAAACGCATACGTGTGGACGTGGCCTGAGTGTTCAAGTCAAATCTCCTTAATTGTTGTGTTTACATGAAGAAGATTGAAAGTTTTCGATCTGATCGGAACGGATGACTGAAGTCAACACAGTGGAGTGGATTGACTTGAGATTCAAGCAAGGATCGACTTGAATGTCTCCAATCTGATTCATCTAAACACGGTTTGACTTGAAAATTATTTGATATGCATGAGTGAAGTTGGTCCGTGTCCGTGCTAAATGGCAGACATTGATGGAAGGAAGCACAGAAAAGAGTGTTCCAAAACTGAAAACAATGTTCCAAGCAGATCGGATCCTCCATGTAAACATGTGCCCGGATTGACTTCACTCGCGTTTTCCGATCCGATTGGACTGTCAATCCGCTTCATGTAAACAGGGCTTAATTTAAGGAACTATGGTGGTATTAGACATGCATCCTCTCCGCTTCCGCAAGAGTTTGCATATCTAATATTGCACGACCACTCTTTATTGCAAACAGTATTTACCTGTAATGGTACCAGCAACTGAAATAAAGTACTAAGGTATCTATCCACGGCGCGAAAATATGGTGATGATAGAGATCGTATTTCTAACTCGCGGTCACGCAGAAGCCAACTAAATAGAAGTGTACGATTTTCATTAATAAAGATAAACACAAAAATATTTGTTTTTATTTACAGTCAAAATGGAAATACCTTCCCACTTCTTCTTCTGTAGTTCGTTGCGTATCACTGTATTTCTGTACCTGCTACCGAAGCCTGAGAACTTTTTTTGTTGAAAACTGTACAAAAATAGTATAATTTAGCTTTAAATGGCATTTAATCATAATATAATGGACGTTTATCCCAAATCGATACCAAAAGATGAATATACATCAAGAATTGGCGACTTTTATCGCTAGACTTCCCTCACGCTTCAGTAGCAGAAATACAGTAATACACAACCAACTACAGAAGCGGAAGTGGGTGGGTATTTCCATTTTGACTGTAAAGTCATTTGATATATTTCCTTGGTAGAAGAAAAAGTTTTCAAACAATGAAATTTTTATTAATGATTCGCTCTGTTGAACTGCGGAACTTTAAAGTTTTCCTGCAGATCGGCTGTTTTGACGTCATGTGCAAAGGGTCTATATGGACCTGATTCCAAAATGGCGGACATATTTATTTTATGTATATATATATTTGAATTTCTCACACGAAAACAAGTTCATAAAGGCTAATTATTTTTTGGAAGCCTAAAAAGTACATTGTCAGTCATTTTTTCTTACAAGTTTCTCTAGTAACCTTTATACAATAATTTTAATAGTACGTGCGTTTTTATTGGTCGATAGCCATGAACTATAAAAGGACAGATGCACAGATTACGTCACTGACGTGGTCTGATTTCTCTAAACCAATCACGGATCTCACTTTTTTTTGTTCTCACCACGTTGTGACGTCATCTATGCATCTACAACTGAACAGACAACGGCAAAATGAAATCTATTTGTTAACAGAGCACCCGAAATTCTGAAAGCGCATTTGAACCAAGCCAGAAGATCTTTATATTTCATCTACTTTAACTCAGTGATGGATTTACAGGGGGGTGCCAATTACTCAATTAGTGCCTTGCTGCAGAGGGATGCGACGTGGATTTCATTGAAAATGTCAATCACATTTCTAATGTCTAGCTTCCTTGTGATATCCCTAATAAAATTCATAATAAAACGTCCACTTTATCCGTAAATTTATTTGACACTTTCCAGGTTTGATAAAATGCGCTATTGAAAACACGATTTAAAACTTTTAAATCGTTCTTCAAAGTACTGTCAGAATGCAGGAAATGCCATTTCAGAGGTCCAAATTTCAAAAAATTAGGAATGGTTTCACTAAGGTTAAAAAAATTCTAGATCCGCCCCTGCAGTAGTTCCCCCTACCAGATCAACCTGGATCCATCACTGCAGTTTAACTCTTTCTGGGCGGCATCAGACTCTCAAGTCTTATGTATTTGACTCTGGCTGACGCCAGACGATTTTACACGTCAAATAAAATCCACCAAAGGGAAAGGGTAAAACGAGAACTGTGACATGGAATTCCTTTTTACAAATGTTCTTCTTTCACAAATATTCCCCAGCAGCAGTTGTTTTTAAAAACTCAAAACAACTAACGTTTTTTTTCTCAGCTAACACAGATTTATACTGTAGCTTGCCATAACCTGGGAAAACAATCGCGTACTTTGGGCTTGTCCCTCCAATCCCCCCCCAAGTACATGAAAAGAACAGAGTTTGCCCATACCCTTACTCTACCCGAGGATATATGACCATGGACAACTTCCGCATATAAATCGCATGGCGAGTTGCCAGGTCAGGCGTTGCATTATTTTGGTGAGCTTCGCTCAAAACCAGCAATGGCGGACAAGCAAGAGAAATCAGAAAAATAACACTGTTACAAAATCTTGGTACATTATCCGAAACTATATACAATAACTACTAATTTTCAAGCTAGCTAGGTTATAGAGCGGAGTTGATGCACGGCAACAGTAATTTTTTTCTATATCCACCCCTCTACTTCTTGCCTCGCACCCAGGCGCGATTGAAAGGAGACTGGAGCGCGCGGGGAGTGATGCTGGCCTCTTCGCGTGACACCTCCTCCCCAAGTGTAAAAAGGTACAGTGCTGCGTAGGCCGTGTTTTAGATAGAGCATAGTGAAAAAATGGTTAATTGACGAGAATAGTTTTCATAACAAAATACTCACGTTTCGAGCGGAGCCCTTCATTGGAGTAAAATGTGATGAAGTACTGACAAGCCTGTTGCCCGACATTTTAATAGTGCCAACCATTGTATTTCAGACATGAAAGTTTGTGCCATCTCACCCATTTCTGGCGGTAATGTCAGCCGCAAAAGACTAGATAAGCGTCTCATTTTCAAAATTGGTACCATTCATCCTCACAGACTCAACGAACGTTTTTCTTTTATTTAACACCTCTGAAGACGTTGTTTCTGTCTAGCAAGGGCGGACATAAACAGCGTTTTCACTTTATTAATTTATCTATTTTTACTCTCGCTCATCCTTTCTACACCCCCTCCTTTTTGCTCATCGACGGTATGAATAGCAAATGTCTTTCGCATCTCATTATCTATTTGTTATTGTTATTTTGCTTTGATTGGCTAATTTTTCGCATCTCATTATCAATTTGTTATTGTTATTTTTATCTGATTGGCTTATTTTTGGTCACATGATTACCTTTCGTATATAAGCTCATTGTTTGTTTACACTCTTTACGTTTCTCTCTGACGAAGGGCCTTCGCTCGAAACGTTAGATTCCTACGTTCTCTGTTTCGGCAGTATATCTAACCTTACTATATTTCGATTGTTGTTTCTACACTGCCTACGCAGCACGCTACTTTTATTTCACTACTGTAATATGTGTTTACTTGCGACGAAGGGCTCCGCTCGAAACGCCAGTATTTCGTTATCAAACCTATTCTCGGCAGTTTATCACCTTTTCACGGTCACCTCCACAAGACGCCTGGGTACAAGGCAGGCCACCGCTGACCACAAAATTATACAAGCGCAACACCTCGTTACTTGCCAAGAAGCTACAATAGGTGATAGTTTAAACATTATACTCACCTAGGAAATCCTCCAAATTCCCACTCGGCACAAATATAAGGCCCAGGACGGACAATCACATGCAAACCTAATTTTTGGGCAACTTCGATGTACTTCCTAAAATACAGAAAAAATAATAAGAAATTATTAACCGAGGGCGAGGTCTGTACGGGAATCTATCAGACCGTGGTCTTGACTGACTGAGTGCTGCACGAGATATAAACTACTTACCTGATGTCGGCAATTCCATCAAAATTGAATATTCCTGGTGATGGTTCATGTAAATTCCAAGGAACATATCTAACATACAGTATACAAAACTTAATTAATTTTATATTTTAAATAAAATATTTTATATCTTATACAGTTTATATTATCCATAATTTACATTGCTCTTAGAATGCCACATTTATATCTAGTGTTCTACACGTTTCTTCCAAGTCACCGCGCAGTCTTAATTTTTTCAATGTTCTTTATTGTCAGGCATATTAAGAGCATTCTGTAAACGAAATTGAAAGGAATTAAAAAATAATTGAAAAGGATTTGACGTTGGTCGCGGAAATTTACGTATTTAGTACTTGTTAAATGGGTCTATATGCAGGTACTAATTATGGTGATAATTGGTACGATAGTTGTTAATCAGCTTTCTAGCAGTAGACACATGTACGCTATGCGTACCTATTTTTATATGATTATATATATATATATATATATATATATATATATATATATATATATATATATGGTTCACGAATTGTTAGAGAGTGCTCAATACCATATATAGATAGAGCAAAATACAAAGTATGAAGTATAGTTTTACCTTAAAGTCTTCGCTACCAGAGGTTTCACCCTAAACGGTCGCCTGATGATCCGGTTTAGGGTGAAACCTCTGGTAGCGAAGACTTTAAGGTAAAACTATACTTCATACTTTGTATATATATATATATATATAATGTCACCGGCGGCTGCTGGGGGATGTATACATGGCGTTCTCACATCTAGATAGGTTCCAAACTACACTGATGAGCTGTAGAACAGCAAAACACATTACTATTTACAGAATGAGTACACTGATGAGCTGTAGAACAGCAAAACACATTATTATTTACAGAATGAGTGGCCGTTCTGTATCGCGGTATACAGACACGAGGCGAAGCCGAGTGCCTGTATCCCGATACAGAACGGACACGCATTCTGTAAATGACTTCTAAAACGCCTATTAAGTTAGCGAAAAATACAGCATGTTAAGAGCTGATAAACCGTTGAGGTAAGGTTTAATAGGCTACAGTTATTAAATTAGTGATGTGAGCATGCGCTTTGATTTAGTATTAGTCCCACATTTTATATTCTAAGTGACGTGCCATAAATAGCAGTTCTGGTTATTTGTTGTTATTGAACACATGTTTTTGTTATTCAACAAATGTTTTTGTTATTCAACAAATGTTTGCATCTTCATCTTGTATGAGGACGCTACCAGCGTACCTCACTCAAGATAGTTGAATGCGAAGTGTCTGTACACTTGCTACAGAACTGATATCAGTGTCTGTAAATGTGATACAGAACTGGGGCCGGTTGTATAAAAAAGTGATTAACTTTAATCATGATTAAGAGTTAACCAGTGATTAACTTCTTAATCATGATTAGTTAATCACCCAGCAAAATTGCGTTGTATAAAGGGTGATTAGTCGGGTGATTAACTAACCACTTTTTAACTCCCCAACGAGAGATTAAAATGTGATTAACATAATTAACATAAATTAACGGGGGTGTCATGTGATGTTTTTTGAACACCGTGGCCTTGTTTTGGAACCTTGCGACTGGCGTTCTCTTGAGATTTAAGGATGGAAAATAGTTCGGATGACATGGTAAAAGGAGATATTATTTTTGAAATATGCAGTGATTCTGATTGTGTGCACTGGAACAGTTAGATATTAAATTTTGGCTGGAAAATGGTCATGACAATGCCGCCATGATGATGTGACATGCTGCTTCAGACACCACTTGAATATAAATTATGAGATGAATCGCGATCGAAGTGATGAAACAGACGGGAAAAAGAAAAAGATTCAAGCAAGCAGTTTACAAACAAGGTAGGTTTAGAGAAATCATTTTAATTCAACAATTTAACAATATAAAACGGAGTGAATGAGTTATAAATATCTTTGTTTACTTTCTAATCAATACATAACATGGTTCTTGTGCTTTTGTGGTTAAAATTATGCTCGTTCTTGTTAAGCATTCATCATAGCTTGTAATTTGCTCAAATCTTTCATTTGGCTTTGGATTACAATCACCTTCTTGTCATACCACTCTCTTGTTTTTAATCACTGCATACGAATTTATTTAGTAACATTTTAATAGCACTGTACATGTATGTACAGGATGACTCAGTGCTGTACCAGCTGCTCTGAATGTCTGGTAATTGTGTATTTGCTTGGGTCTTCTCAAGGAGGTTCAACCTAGAGGATGGCCATCAATAACAGCATCCTTCTGCTGCCATGAGAATGACAGAATTCTTTTTTGCTCTTCTATTTTTTTGTCTTAAGTGTGTTTTTTTGTCTTAAGTGTGTTGGGCCTGCAGTATGTAATTAATGTCTATGTTGGTAATTGTAATGTCTGCCTGGCAAGGGTAATAAAAATAGTTCAAAAACTCATTAATAATTCATGAGGAAAACACAAAGGAAATCAGTACCATGTCCGTGGTTTTATACCTGATAAAACTTCTTGACGTCAGAAAAAATACTAATGAACATACAATTTTATATAAAGAATACTAATGAACATACAATTTTATATAAAGAATACTAATGAACATAACATCCAATAACGAATCATTTTTGAAGCCATTCAAAACACTCACATCACATGTTTTATCAGATCTAAAACACTTGGGCTGCACCCTCGTGGTTTTAAATCTGATAACACTGTCACTCAGACTGCAGTCATGTTTTAAATATTACATAAGGATAGCTTTCGATCAGTTTTCCAAGCAGTGAACTGGTAGGTGACTGATTTGAATACCAAGAACAGCATTTTGATTTTATGTTATTATTAGTAAACTTGTTTAGAAGCTCTGTGTCATTGTAAAGAAACAGCAGGGCAACTGTTTTGGTAACTAACGGCAAGATGAACAAGTCATGAGATACTGTACTTGCATAATCTCTAATATTAACATTTATATACAAAATAAACCATTAATAATTTTTTGTAACTTCATGCTTGAACTAGACTTCTTTAACTTTGTTTAACTTTGGTTTTCATTTATCTCATAGGAACTAAGGATGCAAAGCAAGCCCTGTCAATTGTATAGCAAAAGGAGCATCAAAAAATGAACTAAGGAATGGTTTGGTGACCATATACTATTATCAAGGGCCTAAGCAGGAATGACTTACCAGAAAACTACATGCATGCCAAGTGTCCGTTTACTTTCCCAGTTGTTGCAAACTAAATATCTATTATATAAAATAAAATGGTTTTTTGATCTAGCTGCCACTATTCATATCAATCTGACTTAATTATGTGATTACTGTAAGAGCTCTATTAAGCTCCCCCTTTACAAGGTCAAAAATTTAAAAAACCTGGGTGGGGCTTGATGGAGCTTTTACAATATTCATATTCTTGCATGTGTTGATCATTGTTATACACATTGAAATTTACTGCTTTATTTTTAAATAATGAACATTGCATGGAAGCTAGCTTGAACATATACTTTTTTTTCATGCACTTAAAATAAATTTCATATTTCCGTACATCCATGTATTATTCTCGATGTATATTATAGGAATGAGTACATGTTCAATAAATAACAATTCAAGGACAAATATTTTTATACTGTAAAAATTTGTATAATTCTGAATCTGGGTTTTATCAATTTTTATCATTACTACTCATTGTCAATTGTCATTGTGTGTCACTGTACATTGTACAGTTTATATTATATAGTACAGTCATGAAAATACCATATATTTTACCCACAATGCTTTAACTTTTATTGGTATTTGTAATAATGTATTTGTGCGCTGGTAATGTATCTAGTTCTTTCCTGCCTGGTTGCTGGATTGAGATAGGGAGTCATCAAGTAAGGATGACAGGCATATCCACTATCTCCCAGCAACGCGCCATTGTGTTCAGGGTGTGCTCTCCTGCATCAAGTGTCCTCCCCACCATTGATGTTCGGAATATAAAAGAATCGTGAATGGAACCAGGCCACTTTGCCACTACATTGGTTAGCCTACCTATATTTTTCCATTAAAATTATATATAATTTCTTAAATAAAATGCTTGTTTTTCCTTTATTATTTTTTCTTTTACATGCTAGGCCATTTATGCCCTCATAGGGGGTTCACATAACCTGGGGTTCATAACCGGATCATACAATAACACTGGCAAAATTTCCACTCAAATTCTAATTATTTTTATTTTAACTTGTGTCCAAAAATGGTTAAGGGGTTATATGCTGTAGAGTATTTGGTTTGTGTCAGGGGGTGGGGCATAGGAATGGGTAAATGTGTCGTGTTTACACTGGCATAAGCCTGCATGGCCACTGGCATAAGCCTGGCCAAGGCCAAAGCATAGGCCAACAAAAGAAGCAAGCCCAGATATTCTGTCCAAGGCCTGCCCAGCCAGGACGTGTTTACACTGCCAAAAAGCAGGCCAAAGTTAGGCCAAGGCCAGGCCAAGGCTTGCAGTGTAAACAGCCACGGGACCCTGGACTCGAACATGTGTTGCCATCTACCAAACTAACAACACAAGGAAAAGCAGCCAAGAGCTGTTCCTCGATCTGCAGAAATGGAATGGTTACGGTGGGATATTGGCTGGATTTTCTCTGCTATTAGTGCTGCTATAAAACGTATGGAGTCTTTTCCAAACCGGTATCTACGTAGAAACTCGTCTGACTCTTCGAAATTAACATAACGATTTAAATACTCGAGGTAAGCGATTTCTTCGTCGAAATTCAGCGTCATAAAGGAAGTGCCTAAGTATGGCTGCCATATTAAACTTTTTTCTTAATCATAGTTAAGAAAGTTAATCATACTTTGGACCATGATTAACTTTAACGACATTTTAATCATGATTATCGCTAATCACTTTTTTATACAACGGGTTTAATCACCTTGTTAACTTTAATCACTTTTTAATCACAAAACGGGTGATTAAAAAGTGATTAAGAGTTTTATACAACCGGCCCCTGATGTTTTGTTAAACAGTTCTGTATCACATTTACAGACACTGATATCAGTTCTGTATCGGGGTAAACCGACATTGATTAAACCTTAAAGTGCCTCTATGGCCTGTGGGATCTTTACATATTTAAATAACTTAGGTTAAAAGAAAAGGTTTCCCGAAATTTTTTCTCAAAAATATTAAATCCCCGCCCATTAACAGCGCTTCAAAGTTGGTACCTTTATAACTGTGACCGTGCATTAGGGACATGGTGCGAGTTTACTCTGTGACGTCACGGTCGGAACCGAACTTCTGACTATTTAGTGTGTTTTTGGTATTGCGTCTCTTAAACCTTTATTTAAGCAATGAAAACTTTAGATATATTCATCAATATGTTCCAAGATGGTTCGTCTGACTCAGACTCGGTGGAAGAAATGTTGGTGTTCCGACTGTGACGCAAATGTGACGTAAATCTATCAATTAGAGCCCAGGCCCAAGAAAACGGTCTAACTTTCAAAATGGCGCGATTTGGGCTGATTTGGCCAACTTCGGAGCACTGTTAATGGTAACAGTGCTCCGAGCATTTAATATTTTTGAGAAAAAATTTCGGGAAACATTTTCTTTTAACCCAAGTTATTTAAATATGTAAAGATCCCACAGGCCATAGAGGCACTTTAATTTCTTTTGAATTTTCCTCATGAATTATAAATCACAGAAGAAGGCTCGTTTGGAGTTTCACAGGCCCACGAGGATTGGACAGCTGAACAGTTGTGCAGAATAATTTTCATGAGTTCCAGTTCCTTCTGTACAGGAGTGATGGTAAGGTCTATGTCAGACGGATGGCAGGGGAGGAAATTTAACGAAAAATGCGTCCATCCAACTTTGAAACATGGAGGTGGTAGGATCATCGTGTGGGGATGCATTAGTGCAAGAGGTGCTGGCTTTCTTACCAAGGTATATAGAGGGAAGGCTGAATAAAGGTTACATATCGTTATTCTTGAAAATGTGCTCATCCCAATCACTCACATGCTGGCAAGCAATCCCTAGTGAATGGATATTTCAGCAGGACAATGAACATGCCACACATCCAAGCCAGTTAGAGACTGGTTTAATAAAGAGAAAATCATCCTTATGGATTGGCCTACACAGTCACCTGATCTCATTCCAATTGGGAATCTTTGTAATCAGATTAAGACAATAGTCCAAGCGCAAAATCCCGCAAATATTAAAGAAATATGGAATGCTGCAAATACTGCTTGGGAGGGATTCCCATTGGCTAGATTAACTACTTTAATAGACAGCATCGCCAACAGTGTGAAGCTGTATTATTAAGTATTAAAACTTTATTTGCTGGGTTTTTTTTGTCTTGTTTTTGCTTTTCTATCATAATAGGCCATTTTCAAAATCACATGATATGGTTCATACATATATTATTCTGGAAGGACAAAATTTTATAATGCCATCGATATAGGGGGAAAAGTGCTTCAGGATTTGAGTAAACAACAGCTGTAATGGCAAAACATGATAAACTGAGCCTACATCACTTTTCCACCGAGATTGATGCCATATTAAACATTTTGTCCTTCCAGCATAATATATGTATGAACCATATCATGTGATTTTGAAAATGGCCTATACTAGTTTATATTGTCATTTCCATTACGTTGATCAGTTCTTTTTGACCGGAAGTGCATATATATATATATATATGGATGGGATGGGATGGGATGGGATGGGATGGGATGGGATGGGATGGGATGGGATGGGATGGGATGGGATGGGATGGGATGGGATGGGATGGGATGGGATGGGATGGGATGGGATGGGATGGGATGGGATGGGATGGGATGGGATGGGATGGGATGGATGGATGGATGGATGGATGGATGGATGGATGGATGGATGGATGGATGGATGGATGGATGGATAGATAGATAGATAGATAGATAGATAGATAGATAGATAGATAGATAGATAGATAGATAGATAGATTAGATAGATAGATAATACAAAAGAACAGTACGTTTATGTAAAACCAAACGTTTTCAGGGCATACACAATGAGAACTGCTCATATATGATCAAAAATCCTAAATTTAGACATTTGTTTTCAAAATACATTGTATTTTCATGGATGTACTAACAATTTTTAATAGGAATTGGTGTATTGAATCTGCTATACGCGTAACGTCGACTTATTTAAGAAAGTCTACAAAATTATTAACCCAATCTGTAATTCTACAATTTTGTACAATAAAACTAATTTCAAGAGAGTGAGTTACTAAAAAAGCTCATTTAAGTCCATACTGTTCGGTTTTTGTTGATCGTTTTCGATCGTATTTTATGAATAATAAGACAGTTGTTCAGTTGAAGATGTGCACATGCAAACTCCTTGTGAAAAGATTACAAAATCGTGCGTTAATCTAAGACAGGTCACATAAGTTTCGAAAACAAAGAAAAGAGAAAGCTGTGTTTTTAATTAGAAGAGGTCAACGGTTTTTCCAAGCTATCGCCGATAGATTTTAAAGGGAATTAGGTAATTAAGAAAATTCACAAACTCCTTGAAAACGTGATACGCCAAAGTGAAAGTGAATTTTTGTTGTAAGATAAGAGATACTGAATCTGAATTTGTATGACAACAGTTCCAAATCGAAGGTATATATATATATTTGCGTTCTATAACTAAAGTCAAATTAGTCGGATCATTTTGAGATCACAGAAATGAGATGACATTACAGCCAGATTTTCAACATTTTTGGTCATAAAAAATTGTAACTAAAATCATGAAAAGTTAATCTTTTTTCAGAATAAATTATTAAAATTACGATTTAACGTTGTATTGGAGTAGATTTCACCGCGTATATTTCTCAAAAAGCTATATTAGATATTTTCCTGTTTTTTCAAAATGTTACGGTAAATTAACGATGGCTATTTTTTTTGTCCACCCCCTATATATATATATATATATATATATATATATATATATATATATATATATATATATATATATATATATATATATATATATAATATATATATATATAACACAGAAGACAAACTAGGTTACTTCATTTGAACTTTTAATCACTACAAACTTGTTTCGTATGGCAAGCGAAGCTTACCACACTCATCAGGTGAATGTCGCGTTTGGTGTTATGCTAAGGAATACTATATACATGTTTGACGTCATTAACGGGGTAGGATTACAATGTTATGTATGCAAGCTAGTTATTGGTTACAAAGGAGAAATTTATTTCGGTGTCTGCAAGTCGATAATAGTTCATTTCTAGAGTTCAGTGAGCTTAGTTTAGGGTACGTAATAAATGATAATGAATTTTTCATGCAAGCATAGGTTACATCGCTTAGTAGAGAAGACACAAATGAAGAAAAGACTTATGTCGGACAACGGGGCGCGAATTTAAGACGCGATACAATAACCACACGAATTCATTTAGAAACGCAAAACATAAGCATGCTACTGAACTCAGTAAATACGTCTGGCATTTAAAAGAATCAGACACCCCTTATTCAATTAAGTGGAAAATCGTTAAGAAATGTAACAGTTATTCGAACAAAACTAAGCGATGTAACCTATGCTTGCATGAAAAATTCATTATCATTTATTACCCTAAACTAAGCTCACTGAACTCTAGAAATGAACTATTATCGACTTGCATACATAACATTGTAATCCTACCCCGTTAATGACGTCAAACATGTATATAGTATTCCTTAGCATAACATCAAACGCGACATTCACCTGATGAGTGTGGTAAGCTTCGCTTGCCATACGAAACAAGTTTGTAGTGATTAAAAGTTCAAATGAAGTAACCTAGTTTGTCTTCTGTGTTATATCCGCTCTACTTCGGTATCGAGCACTCTATTTCATATATGATTCCAAACTCGATACTTCTCTCTCTCTCTATATATATTTAGTGCAGCTTAAATGTTGATTTTCACATATAGTTTCCACTCCTCAATTGTCTGGAAATTACATTATCTTCAAGCCTGTTCAATTCTCTACATTTTGATGTATAACATGATGCATATAACTGATCGGGAAGTTTCGAAAAAAAGCCAAATAGTTCAGGTGTTTATTCGAGATACGCCAATTTGTAAAATTCAAAAAATAACTTTAAGTCTCCTCAACATTTCCGAATGTAACTTTGGAACTAGTTATTGTAGAACGTTCAGACATATATTAAACAATATAGCTCTTTCCCTAGCGAACATATTGATATATAGTACAGCTGTACAAATTGGCAAGTGTACTGGAATTCTACAAGTTAAGCGTATACTTGCTTCCTTTATACGCCTTCGTCACTGGGCAAACATCCGACAATCATAGCAAGAAACTGGCAAGTCAAGCGTAGGATAAAGGATTGCATTCATGCTCCTATAAATGCCTTATTTTTATGGCCTTGAACAGGGTAACACTGCTTATGTTATATATAATACTATTTAAGTGTATACACCGACTTTATGTTAGTATACATTAAATATCTCTGTTATTGTAAGCAAGCACAAGTGGCGCAGTGGGTTAGGCGTCGGACTGTAAGTCAAAGCAAGTTAAGCTCGGGCGGCAGGGGTTAGTACTTGGATGGGTGACCACTTGGGAAGTGGGAAAGTTCATTTTTCGTTTTCGATACGCTCATTTTTAACTGTAATGACAAGGAGTTAATTTAACTCCAAATCGTGCGAGTTAATTTAATTCCGAAAGTGGAGTTTATTTAACCCCCAAAAACGGATTACTCTAGACCAATTTTTTTAACCCCACATCTGGAGTTAAATTAACTCCTTGAAAATAACAGTGCAGTAACCGTGAAAGTGCTATAATTTCCATAAACCTGAACAAAAACATAAAACAATGACTTTTGTCGAGCTTCCAAACCATGTCTAGTTTCTATTAACTATGATTTGAGCTTGTTTAAATTCCATCGTGATCTCAATCCTTATTAGAATTATAACTCTATAAAATGGATATAAGATGGTGTTTTAACACGTTGAAGCCTGACGACGGGTCCTTAAGGTTTACTCTGGCTAACGCCAGACGATTTTATTCAACACAGGGAGAGGTCCAGGCATCAAAGTGTTAAGTAAAATTTCGGAATTTTGATTTTCAAAACTTGCATTGTCTTAGAGAAAACGGCGATATTGTAGATGGTCACGTGACTATAATAAAATTTTCATGCATGTACAAAATCTTCTGTACGCTGCACTGTACGCTGAAGTAGTAAAGTCTCTGGCAAGGTGTTTCGAAGCGGTGGCTATATGAACGCATTGTGGACCTATTTTTGTTTATGTCATATTATAAAACAAAATGTAAACATTTTCCTATAAGACATACACTTTTGAAACATAATTCATAAATATGTGCATGAAAATCGTCACCTAAGGGTAAATTAGCAGTACAGTAAGGTACTGTACTGTATGCGTGAATAAAAATTAATATGATAAACCACATGTTTATGTTTAAAAAATATTTACCCAGTTACATTAGTTCAAACTACATGTAATTAGAGGTTGGAACTTCATTTTTTCCATATAATTATCATGCTTCACACACACACACACACAGTCATACAATAGCGGCCTGGCCATTACATGTATGCGAGAGATGTGTAGTATGATCACTTGGTATCTACTCGCCAAGGGGTGTAATAATTAGGGGTATAAGGACGAACCTTTGAAATCCTGACACTGTTCAATAAAGAATTTAATTTTTCTGTGACCCTGTTCCATGTGTCCATGTGCATTATTGCAATACTGTACTCTTCAAATGAAACCATAAAACCAGCCAGGATGATTGGTGAATGTCAATTGAAAGTAGTGTGTAGCGTAGGCAGTGTTGAAACACAAATCGAAATATTACTGTAGTTACATGTATACGTATGGATATGACGAAGGGCCTTCGCTTGAAATGTTAGACTCCTATGCTCAGTTTTCAGCAGTACTGTATATATCCAACATAACTATATTTTGATTTATTGGTGACTGGCTTAGTTAGAGTATATCAACAATATGCAGCCACTCTATTCTTCTCTCTTGCGTGTCTTATCACAACGTGTGTGTTTGCCCAACTTTTTAACTTCTTTCACTTCAATTTAGCCAATACCCATAACCCATTCTATGTCAGTGCCACATGCATTATCAACTGATGGGTGGGGCCGAGCACAAAAAGAGTTTCAAATTATCACACCTTGCAATTTGTATAGCAGCCAAGCATTAATTGCTGTATCCAACTTTTAGTGCATTTAAATAGAATGTGGCAATTTTCAATCATGGCATGTAACAGAAAAACACAGGTGACACCTTTGTACTGTACGTATCCAATAGAAACATGTTATATTCTCATGGTAAACGTTTAAATTTAGCCTTGAAATAAAACATGTTTCAATTACATGATAGATGGTCAGGTGTACATGCTTAGTTGCAAACAATTCTCTCAGTTCTCAGCGCAAGCTGGTAAGCTTTGGTACCATGACCCTTTAAAGTTTAAGATCGGAGCCCCTAGCTGATCGATTATAATTTATGGATTGTTAACCTTAAAACTTAAAGTGTATATTGATCTGCACTGGGAGATAATGTAATGTATCTTAACTATTACATAATACTTCATCCAAAATTAAAATTCAGTTCACTTGACTATAATGTTGGCTTGTGACTATCAATTGGTCACTGATTGGCAAAAACAATCAATATCAATTACATAATTACTATCAATAGACCTTTCTGCAGAACGTGTATGGACAAGGTGTCGAGAGCTAGATTTGATTGGCTCTCCCAAAACTTCGGACATCCAAAACTTTGGACTACTTTAGACATTAGCCAATCATGATCCATTCACTTCATGTGGAAAGGTCTATTGATGTACTTGATTTATTGATTTGCTTTCTGATCATTGACTTTCATTGATTGCATAGGCTGGGATATACTACAGTACCTTTCAGGTTGGTCTTAATATACCAAGCAAAACTGCTAGCATTTACAAAGTTACCACCTGGGCCAGTGTCTTGTTCTGTTGAATTTTTCAATGACAAATGATGATTTGCATGAAAATCTCAATAGAATCATACGTACAGTACTTGACACCAACACAGCTCTTAAATATAAACAGTTCACACAATTTTCAATTTTTTCTGTAACCCTTTGAATGTCAAAACAAACTTTCTGGCAAAACTCGATCAGATTTCTTGACTCAGTAAATTCTTAATCCAGCGAACAGCCAGAGAAGCTTATTTATTTACATTCTAATTTGCTGCTATTGGTTCCCTTTGTTCATATTTGACTTCTCGTGTCCATGGGGGCAAAAATATTAATAAATACAATGGTATCTGTGCAGGCTCAAGTGAATGTGGCTAAGGGGCTGCTTACATGGACTAAAAGTTGGCTTGGGTAAGAGGGACACCCTACCCCCAAGACAACTTTGTCATGTGTTTACATGACGAATTAGATTATGACTTCTGAACCAGTTTAAGCCTGGAGGCCTGGGTATAGTTATGCATCTAATTTAAGATGGCTGATCGTCGGGAAGAAACCATACAGTAACTATAATGTTAGAATTAAAAGGTAGATTTAAACTCACAGAAGCTTTTCTACTTCTTCAGGCCAATTTATTTGTTGGAGCCCAAGACCATCTTTTTCGCTTCATGTTTGCTGCTTTATCAATTGTTTCACTTTCTGCCACCATTTTGTTAAGCAGTTTTGCCTCGGGTAGGCGAGTCAAATTGTTTACATGGAGGGAACATTATCTCACCCCCTAGGGTAACCCAGCTACCTCACAAAGAGGGTGACCCTACTACCCAAGACAAGTATGAAATTCCCCATGTAAACGCTCGCTGTCGAGACTAAGTAAAATTAACACAAAGGTAGCTCGGGGGGGTGGGGGGGACGGTGTTGGGATTACTCTTGGGATTAGTCCAGTTGCCAGATTGAAGACCTTATTGTTGTGAGAAGTGTATTGTTTTTTTGTGGTTTTATACTTACATGAGGCTATCGAACTATATTAGCTTGGTTGCCGGAGCAGCAACTTTGGGGAACTCTGGTAGTTTGCATAAATCCAAAATGGCTGATTTGCACAAATCCAAGATGGCCACCATCGAAAGGGTAAAATATAATGTTTTAACCAATCAGCTTAGAATCAACTGATACCTCTTTTTCGTATAATTTTGATACGAGGAATCGATTTCTGATGTAAATTTTGCAATTTGGGATGAAATTTGGTGTCAAAGGTCAAGGTCAAGGTAATTTTCAGCCAAAATAGTATAAATGGCTTAGCTCGAACCTTAAACAAATTTATTTTAATAATCTTAGTGTCTATCTTAAAGTGTAATTTGAACCCAAAATATCCGCCCAAAAATATGGAAAATGCTATATTTCCACCTAGAAGAAAACTATTTTGATGGGTTTTTGTATCTCATAATTTTACAAGATGACAAGTCGATGGAAAATTATTTTAGAATAACTGTTGTCCAAAGCCACAATTTAGGGGTCAAAGTGAATGTCAATTGATCAAAACTAAGATTTTCAATAATTAACCAACGTTAATATACTATTATTTCTCATGACATCAGTACGTATACAACAGATCAATAAAATGACAAAAAATTGATTAAAACAAAAATATATCGGTATGCATCATTAACTACTCCCATTCTTTGTCAGGGTCTAATGCCCGATGTTCAACTTCATCTTCTTCCACATATCCTTCTTCCACACATCCTTCTTCTCTCCCGGCTTCCACCTCATCTTCGTCATCTCTCTTGAATGGGTTAAAGCATTCGTCACTGCAAGCACAAGAACAGTACACAGTGCATGATATCTTGCCGTGATGACAGCTGCAACTTCCGGTCGCGCACGCCTTCCCCTCCGCCTTGCAGCCGCATCGCACTACATCCATAAGATCTGTGGGTCCTGGAGGCTGATTGGCGGTTGCTGGTACTGGTATACCATCTTTGAAATCCCATCCAAACTTTGTGATGTCAAGTTCAGGTGGACCCGGCTGCTTGTCAGCTGATTTAGCGGGTAGCGACATGATCTTGAGCAGCTTTCCAGACTTACTTGTGTACATACGGTACCTCGCCTCACTCATTGTCGTCCCATTCTTCTGACCATAGAGAGCACAAAAGAAGGCTTCTCCTGCTTCCATGAGCTGTGCATGGCTAGCATCAAGCTCACCCAATGCCGAATCCAACCCAGGGAAGTCTCCTGCCTTTAGGGTCTTTAGGGCTGACACTTTCCCCTTGCCAAACAGATATGAAGTGGTATCTGAGCCAGTCAAATAGTGCATTCCTAGCATCTGCAGGCATTTGGGACCAAGCTGGGCACAGGCGGCACTGATGTCCCAAATCCGACACGCAAGTGATCCGCATCCTCTCAGATGACATCGATGTGTTCGTACTACTCGTGTACTGCGTGTACGGAAACAAAATCCAGGCCATAGTGCAGATGCAGCGGTGGGATGGAACAGTTTGGGACATCAATCAGGGCTTGAAATTTGGAATTTTCAGCAGTATCCAAGTGGGATACCAGGTTTTTGAAACTGGTATCCCCCTTTGAAATCCACTATCCCACATTTTTTTTACCAAATCGCAACTTGTAGTATCCAAAATTTAACATCTTATTCATGTTATTGTATAATACTGCAATTATTTAATATGACCCACACTCTCTGCAAAATATTAGACTGAACAAAACATTTTATCATCTTTATTAACTGTCACCCACGGGAAGGATTTTTTCCATCTTTCATTAAGGCTTTCGACAGCGCTTCGCTTGTTCGTAATGTCGTTTCACTTCGGCGTTTCTTTTTGCTCACCTTTCTTTTTTCTGCCGATCGCTTCTCTTCTCCATCATCTATCACTATTTTCACAATCTCTTGTGGTGTTTCAACCGGAGTTCTTTTCAAATATTTTAGCATTTTATGCGTTAAACTTAAACGCGTGTTAAGCTAAAACAGAGGTGAGAGGTCGCAATCGCATATTTCTATAATTTACAGCGGATTCAGGTTGACCGTTTAACGGCAACATTTGTCGCGTTCGTTGCAACTGATTAATTATACCACGTTTCCAGGCAAAATGTCAGACGTTGCTGGGCGGGGCTTACAAGTTCTTAGTAAATTCACACGCAACGCTGATATTTTTTGACAGAACGTTGTAAGTCCCGCCCAGCAACGTCTGACATTTTGCATGGAAACGTCTTAATTAACTGTTGCAACGAACGCGACAAATGTTGCCGTTAAACGGTCAACCTGAATTCGCTGTACATATATTAAAACCCGTAGAGAATTGTGGGATGATTAACATAGCCATATATGGTGTGCTTGCCTGCGAGCTGGCTGTCACGCGGTAGAGCCTGTTTGCAGGCTAATGGCGGATCTCTGGAGTTTTATAAACAAGATTCGATTCCTTGGTGATTTTTTATATAAATGCGCGGAAAAATTCCTTTGGGAATTTGGAATGAACAAATATCTGGCAAAATTCTAGTGTTTGCTGTGAAATTTTCATGGTATCCCTTCGGGATACTGAACCTATGACACCTAGTATCCAAAAGTAAAATCTAGTATCCCGTGGATATCGGGATACCGCTAATTTCAAGCCCTGTCAATGCCACCTGTGCCCAGCTTGGTCCCAAATGCCTGCAGATGCTAGGAATGCACTATTTGACTGGCTCAGATACCACTTCATATCTGTTTGGCAAGGGGAAAGTGTCAGCCCTAAAGACCCTAAAGGCAGGAGACTTCCCTGGGTTGGATTCGGCATTGGGTGAGCTTGATGCTAGCCATGCACAGCTCATGGAAGCAGGACAAGCCTTCTTTAACGCTCTCTATGGTCAGAAGAATGGGATGACAATGAGTGAGGCGAGGTACCATATGTACACAAGTAAGTCTGGAAAGCTGCTCAAGATCATGTCGCTACTCGCTAAATCAGCTGACAAGCAGGGTCCACCTGAACTTGACATCACAAAGTTTGGATGGGATTTCAAAGATGGTATACCAGTACCAGCAACCGCCAATCAGCCTCCAGGACCCACAGATCTTGTGGATGTAGTGCGATGCGGCTGCAAGGTGGAGGGGAAGGCGTGCGTGACCGGAAGTTGCAGCTGTCATCACGGCAAGATATCATGCACTGTGTACTGTGCTTGTGCTTGCAGTGACGAATGCTTTAACCCATTCAAGAGAGACGACGAAGATGAGGTGGAAGCCGGGAGAGAAGGAGGATGTGTGGAAGAAGGATATGTTGAAGAAGATGAAGTTGAATGGGAGTAGTTACTGATGCGTACTGATATATTTTTGTTTTAAGCAATTTTTTCTCATTTTACAGGGTCTGAAATTTGCGGTATCCCGATATCCACAGGATACTAAAATTTTGTTTTGGATACTAACTTCTGTTTTACTTGTATCCCGATGGGATACCACGAAATTTCAAAAATCGGGATAGTGGAAAAGACCTCCGTTGGTCCCCCGATAGCTTTGTTAGCACCACTGATCTATATAAGTCACCATCTTGGAAATTGAGTGATAGCGTCGTTGATATTTGTCAATCTTGTCCCCAGGACCTTCGCGGGGATGGTTGTCAGCTTGCTACCCGAAGGCCTTCACGGGGATGTTTGAATATTAATTTATAAGTAGTGTTGGGTTTTTTTATTAAAATAAATTAACTCTCACTCGCTGAAAAGCTTATTCTGAATCACTCCACGACCATCGACAACTTTAAGATAAACACTAAGATTATTAAAATAGATTTGTTTTCAAGCTAAGCCATTTATACTATTTTGGCCGAAAATGACCTTGACCTTTGACACCAAATTTCATCTCAAATTACAAAATTTACATCAGAAATCGATTCCTCCTATCAAAATTATACGAAAAAGAGGTATCAGTTGATTCTAAGCTGATTGGTTAAAACATTATATTTTACCCTTTCGATGGTGGCCATCTTGGATTTGTGCAAATCAGTCATTTTGGATTTATGCAAACTACACACGTAAAAACGCGCAAGCTGTTACAGACCTGCAAGCAAGTTGTTACAAGGCTGTTCAACAGGCTGTCACCGTCATGTGTTCGCACTGGCTGTCCCAGGTCTGTTAACATGTCTGTAACAGGTTGTTGACAACTTGTAACAAGGCTGATGACGCCAACAGACTGATGACAAGTTGTTCCAACAACCTGTTAGCGCTCTGCACTCAACAAGTTGTTAACAGGTTGATGCTAACAAGGTTGTAGCAGCTTCTTGAATGAACAGCATTGTTACTTAACAAATAGATGACATTTTTCCGTGCGTGTGTACTGTAATAACGCACAGATGACGTCACAGCGTGTAAAGAACAAAAAAGTACGCCACGAGACGAAGTCGAGTGGTGTGACTGTTGTTCTTTACACGCTGTGACGTCTTCTGTGCGTTATTACAGTACACATGCACGGAAAAAATGTCATCTATTTGTTTTATACATCAAATTTTTTGATTTTTTTGAATCGTCGAACCGGCAGGGCTATTGAAAAGGAGCTAAAATTTTCAATTTAGGTTTCATTACGTCATAAGTGATCTATACAAATAAAGAAATTTGATTGGGCGACAGAAGAAATAAGGCTGTCCTGATTGGTTAATTTTTCAGCTTCCGGTTACGTGACGTAGTATGATTTATGCAAATCATGATCATGACAAATTGAAAGTTTATTCAAACTTCGTGTGATCGTGTCTTCGTTGGGCATTTCTAGCCAAAATATTTATCGTTGAACAAACAGATTAGTTCTTCTGGACGGGATCTTGCTGTCCCATGTATATTTGGACGCTTCTTATGCTGCAAATTCAGCCGGGAAAGCATTTATCGTTGGAGAAGGCCGTGAAGCACGCGTGCTATTAACGAGCGAAATTATATGTTCTGTGTTTGGAAATCTTGTTGACAATGGCTGATATCTCCTGGATTTGTATGGCTGAACAGTATTTCCATGAAGAGGAATGGAAATTGTATCAGAAGCTGTGGAGTAGATTGCGTTGTGCGCCGGAGACGAAGGTATTAAATGACCTTATTTATGTCGATAATTTTAATATGTCTGTGTCGTCGGACAACGACTTGATGGCCGTGTCTCATCACTGAGTGTTATGTGTAATCCTCAGACAGTTGAAATGTACTTTATTTTGTACCAACTTGCATCTTCAAACGTGTAATTTGATCAAATTTTTATAAAACAACATTTTTTTGCGACTTCGTTACGTCAGCTGTGCATGTGTACTTTAATAACACATAGTTCTTAGCCAATCAGATTGGTTGTTTTTCTTAGGTTGTTGTATAAAACTTGTTAACAGCCTTGCTACAAGCCTGTTGCGAACACATCCTGTTGACAACCTGTGAGATTTTTACGTGTGTACCAGAGTTCCCCAAAGTTGCTGCTCCGGCAACCAAGCTAATATAGTTCGATAGCCTCATGTAAGTATAAAATCACAAAAAAAAGCAATACACTTCTCATAACAAGGTTGCCTAAGGAAACATATAAGGCGGCAACTGGACTAGACTGCAAATTATTCAACGCTTTGTTTTTTTTGAAAAATACTATTTACTCGGGTTGTCGTCATGACGTTCGCGTTGTGCTTGCTTAAGTCCCTAACATGTACCAGTATATACTTACGTCTCGACAGTGTTGAGTCCAAGGGCCTTTAGTTTTAACAGCCTGTCTTCCCAGTACTCAGGAACGACTCGAAAATAGTGGATGGCTCCGCTTAGGATGGTAATCGGTTTGTTATCTAGCGTAAAATGCGCTCCCTCCGCCTTCAAACCAGATCTTGATGTCGGCATTGTCGTTATAATTTCAGTCGTCCGTGACCACGCAGATTTATAAAACAAGAACAGCAGGCCAGCGAGTCCAACACAACAAACACAGACTTTGGACACACGTCTGGGCTTAATACGCCAGCGAAAAAGCCCATTGATAAACTGATATCCTGTTCTTATCATAAAACAAAGTGAAACAATGCAATAATTGCATTAATGTAACGTTTATACGAATGGTGTTGAATACCTGTATAAATTGTTAACAAAATGTCGAGTTGGAGAAATAGAAAGTATCGTCACATGAAGTTGTTCACTGTTTGCATTGTCATTTGATCTGTGATGCTGGTGCTGCCTGGTGGTCGATCATTGAACAGCAGGGCAGGGAAACAGCAGGGAATTTTGCAACCTCGTACCCAGGGTCCTCTCTGCTTTCAAAATGGCGCGAGGAGAAGACCCTGGCAAAGGCTGGTCACATGATTCCAAAATACTCCAAGATTCTTGGAGTATTTGGTCACGTGGATAATTTGAGCTTCGCCCGTCCTGGGGGGAGCGGTTGATTCGGTTCTTATAAACGTCAAGGTTGTTGCAAGTCCGGTAACGTTAAATTCGAGCGGTAAATAAGATATATTTCAAAATTTATGACATTTGCTGGACAATTCATATTTGTTGCCATCAATCGCCAGAAATGAAGCCGAAGGCGACGAACGATCATAAACTGATAAAACAGAAACCCGCTCTGCGAGTCTGCGGTTACAGGTACTGATACATACACTAAAAATATTCGAATGCTGTTGATTGTTGGAAGTATATTTACCGTCCAGTATAGCACATTTATGTTTCTTGTCCACACGTTTTAGATTTGTGGAAATTTAATTGTTGTATCTGTCGATTTATACTCAAACGGCATATTCGAAATCGAATCTGCTGTCCTCGACACCTCGTTGACTTTGAGGTTGTACTTTATTTTACAAATATTCGATCAACAACAATTCTTCGATCGACGAACATTTATATAGATCAGCACTGAAGACTTTGACTTTGTATATTTCTAAACTTTTTAAATTAATAGATTTGGGAAGTCCAGAAACCGAAATATTAATAAACACTTCTTGCTTGCATAATAAAGCAAATATGTTGTAGTGTAGACGCTTCTTACTAAACACGGTCATTAACTGATTTGATAAACTTGTTAAGAGAATGTCTTGTTATTTGTACGGTTTGGTTATTCTTGAGTGCCTAAATAGTTCGCTGAATACGTTTACATACGCAAGCCAACTATACTCTGTTTATCAGTGACTGTGCCGCGCCCCCCGGTACAGTGTGAGTCACTCATCAAAATATTCCAAAATTATTGGTGTCACGTGACCAGCCTTTGCCAGGGTCTTCTCCTCGCGCCATTTTGAAAGCAGAGAGGGCCCTGGGTACGAGGTTGGGAATTTTGTCTGCGCTGTTAAAAAATATCGCGGGCTCACGTGTTTTGTATCGTCTGTGAAGATGTTGTGTTGTGTTGTGTTGTGTTGTGTTGTGTTGTGTTGTGTTGGTGAAGAGCAGGGAAATTTGTTACCGCTATTGAGAAATACAGCAGGCTCATTGAGTTATGTGGCTGCATAGTCCCTGGAATTAAAGTGTCTGGAAACGCGGCGTACTTCAAAGGAAAAACACGGCAAGCTTTGCCCATATTGAGGTAAGCGTATCACGTGACATGAAGGGGCACGGTCAAGGCGATCAATATGGCGACAGAACAAGGCGCGAGCGCTTTCCAACTGAAATATTGACGATGATGAGTTTGATTTTGGAGATGATACCTTAGCGATAAATTTAAATTTACTGGAGATGGATGCGGCGGAGATTGAAGCTCAAATGGAGACTATTGTCAGCGCTGTAAGTGTTTTATCGATGTTTATAATACGATAAGTGCTGCTCTCAGGACATTAGGAACACCGAAGGCTGAAATGGTTCTTTGTATTTTCAGATGCAGGAACCCCCAAGTGTTTTTTGTGTGTTATGTGCATCAAAACATGAAATCGAAAGATGGTTTGACCTTACATGTTCGAAGGAACCACAGTTAGCTTAGTAAAAGGCTGTGAAACGGGAGAAGACAACCACAAGCTGGCATCCTTACATGTGCGGTGTTGTCAAACCATCAAACATTGTCGAAGGGGCTAAACAAAATTTTCTGCAGTCGGGTGTTTATTCGCAATAAGTAACTGCTTTCTGGCTTGTCGAAATCAGAAACATATACAGGCACCAAAAAAGGGAATCGAGCGATTAGCAATTCTATGGCTATTTATTTTGCGCTCAGCCAAGTTGTTGGAAAATTCTAATTAAACTTCTGTTGTCGACTGTGACCTGCTGAGATTTAAATTATTAGTTTTGTCAAAGCATATTGTCTTTTGGTAATTAGTAACTATCTTGTGTTTTTAAACTTGTTATCATTATTTTCTGTACGTATTAAAATGAGTGGTCTTAACTTTTTCATCAATTAAATGCTATTTAAAGATTATATACCATGCAATTGTTCTCTTTGTTATTATTTTACTGGTAATACATAATAAATTATCCTGTGCAGTGATCACAGACTTCTCTACAGTATGCTTTCTGGCTTTTAATGGCAGATTAGTGATATCAGTGCTTTAATTTCCTTTTTATGACATCCTGAAACATTTCCTTGTATCACTGGCAAACATTTTTTCTTTGAATAGAAATGGCATTAGCATTTATAATGTACTTGAACTCATACAGATCAAGTTTGGGTTGCCTGAGCGTTTCCCTGCAATCCTCATTTGATGGACTCTAACCATCAAATTACTCTTTAACCATGCACATCGTGACAGATTTCAGCCATCAGGATGTATTTTAATCCTTGAAGAAGGAATTGAAAAGAAGTATAGGTTGTAATTTTATTAGACTGTTTGTGTTGAGATAAACATTCTACATTGTGAGAAACATTGGGGTCTTTCCAACACTTGATAAAAGGTAAAAATTCTGTTGTCAACTACTGCACGCGTACGTGCATCATTCAGAATTTTCACTCTGTGCTTAACTTGACTCATGCATGGGGTTTTTATGGCAAATTTTGTGATGCTCCAGCTCCGGTTTCTCTGTAGTTGTCTAAAATTTGTATTGAAATGCAGCATGTTAAGTAAACAAACTCACCCGACCCGCGGATTATTTTGTCGCGAAACCCATATATATGGAAGTTTTATTAATGCAATCTGAGCGAATTCGACCACTTCTTTTAACGATTCTCTCCGCTTCACAAAACTGGTATATTGCCTTTAACCACTTGGAATGGATAGCGGTATTTTCGACTTTAGTCAGTTTACCAAGGCCATGCCCACTGACCGAAGCTTTGCGCGGTGCATGACATGACATAACAGACTTATTTCTCGCTCTAGCACCCGTTTTGGCAAACGTGATGCGCAACTGCTTGTTGCATTTAGGGCAGGCTAGTTCTGAGTCACAATCTGTTGTTTTTTTAACGATTTAAAGTAAGAAATAATCGAGAAATATTAAATAAAGTGAGACCAAAGAAATGCGATCGAGGCCTACTATTATTAACCAGCTGTCAAGTCATTCTATCATCGGATAAAGTATAACTTTCTCTGAAAATCATTAAATTCAGATAACAATTATATAATGTAGCGTGTATATACTTATATACTAACTTCAATGTCACTTGGTTGGAAATGTCTATTACAAATGTTACGTTGCCTTCGTCTATTTATCCGAATATCTTTTATATCAACAACGTCGTGTTCCTTTGTAATACCGTAATATTTATTATTTCTCTTCCCCAAGACGCCTTTGCAACATCTGAAGTAGATGGAATGCTTAATAGACTTATCCTTTCGTGTTTTTTCTCCGCGATTATTACTCTACATCCAAATGTTGAACAATTTGCGCCCGGCAGTACTTTTGCTGAGCGTGGCTAAACAGATAACATCTGAAACGTGCCCCTTCTTCCCACGTGATCAGAATTGAGAGGGAACAAAAAGTGTGCGCTTTGAAGTACGCCGCGTTTCCAGACACTTTAATTCCAGGGACTATGGTGGCTGTTTACATCGTATATTTGAAAATGTGAAGAAGACATAACCACCAAGATGTTTGCAATATTTACTAACTATCTGTCGGTTAACCAGAGATTTAACATATGTCGATAATTTCCTGGCAACACGGACTTTGTTCTGAGATTTGAAAGAAGATATTTCAAGTGGCAAGTTGTATAAATATTGGAAGATGAAATGGCGGTATGAGAAACCACATTAGAGCCAAATCGGTGGGGGATGACTGATCGACTATATCGTAAAATTTACCTTTTGCTCCAAAATGTAATTACCGGTTCATGTTTACCCAAGTTCTGCTCTTGATATCTGAGGGGTATTTACTCATGGGAAAATTGCCGTTGGTAGGTAAATTATGTATTCATTCCTTTCATCCGACGACAGTAGGGTATAAAGGCCGATTCTGGGACCGTTTCCAAAAACAAGATGGCGGCCAGTAATAAAAGGGGGGGTTAGCCCAGGAAAAAAAAAACATGGCCGCCATGTTGTTTTCCAAGATGGCGTTGGCTCAGATTTTCCGAAGAATTTGCCGAAGATTTTTCCGAACATTTTTCCGAACATTTTTCCCGAAGGGTTTCCGAAGAATTCCCGAAGAATTTGCCGAAGGGTTTCCGAACATTTTTCCGGGAGGAGAATTTTTTTGGACGGGAGGGTTTTTGGGGAGGGCGGGCCAAAGGCGAGGGGAAGGGTTTTGGGGAAGGGTTTTGGGGAAGGGGGTTTTGGGGAAGGGTTTTTAAAATGTTTTAAAAAATTTTTAAAAGAAGTTTTTAAATAAAATGGCTAGTAGAGAGATAATAAAAACTATATACAAAATCCAAAATATTGCAACAAACAAAATTCCAGCATTTGAAACCTTTAGGCCTGTTTTTTATGATCTCCATATTTTTTACAGACAGAAAACACTACAGTTTAACAACAAAAAATTTGAAGCCAATACTAAAAGAATTTACACATTTTTAAAAACAATAGAAAAACATTCGCAAAAAGTAGCCCTTTTGTATGCAATAACATCTATGTTTGAAATGTTAATAACAACAGAGTTGTTTGGAACCTGCGAACATGTTTACCATGAAAAATTTGACAAATACTATTTTATTGACTATGGAATGATTTTTCCAAAATTTAGGAGAAGGATACTGCTTTTAAGAAATAACATTGTTGTTATTCCATACAAAAAAAGATGGACTTTTGGGAATCGTGCGGTACCAAAGGAATTAGTAAAAACTGCATTTAAAGAGGTGTTTAACATATATGGTAAAGATACCGAACCCGAGGATTTAGTTCGTTACATACATAGAGATCTTTTGTAAAAAAACGACATTTTGTTTTTAAAAATCAAAATAAATAAAAGAGAATGAGTAAAGTATTTAAAAGAAAAAATAAATATATTACCAGAGATCAACCAGTTAATAATTATATCTGTTTAGATTGCCAATTTGAAACAAATTTAAAAACAGCAATAAGGCTACATAAAAAGGTTGTCCATGGAGGTACTTTACATTTTAAAAATATACCAAATATATGTCCAGTATGCAAAGAAACCTTTGATACAGAAAAGGAACTAGAAGATCATATAGATATTCATGAAAAAAGAGTAAAAAGGAACAAAAAATCCTAAACCAAAATTTTAATTTCCTATTCTTTTTGAATAGGAATTTAAACCCTTTAAATAAACAATGAGTTACTTCTATGGTTATGGTAGTCGCCGACATAATGCACAACATAGCGATACCGAAAAGAGAATTAAAGACATTGAAAAGAAAATAAAAAATCTGGGTGTGGAAGAAAATTACGAAACTGTTTTTGATGTTAACTTGACAACTGCTGACAAAACCTTTGAAACTGTTAACGGTGAAAAAAGAATAACCCGAGCCCGAAATGGAAAATCTGTTTTATGGCAAAATGATAAAACCCATGCCCCAACATTTGGTTCAGATGCTGCTGGTCCAGGCAAAGATTACATTGAGAACAAGGGAGGCAACTACATGTGTTTTTGTAACACTGAAATGCAGTTTAATGATGTTTCTGTTTTTGTTGTTTGCGCGGTAGTAGATACATCGGTTTCTAACGATTGGTGTTATCTTATTGGGAATGATAATGGTAATTATGATAAATATATTAGCTTTAAATCCTACTCTTACTCCAAATTAATAATTGGTGGTATAGATGGTAATAAAAAAAACTATAAATATGAACGCCTCACACAGCATTCTTAGCAAACACATTATATCATGCCATTGGTTGGGAACTGGAGGAATTATATATTTAAATGGTAAAAAGTTGGCAGGATCAGAATTTGAATCGGATTTAGCAGATATAGGTAGTCCATTTGGATCTGTATTTTTAAATAAAAGAATGAGTGGATCCCCCTCAAATGATTACCAGCTTAAAGGAAAAATATATGGAATTAAAATTATTCATGGACCATTACTTTCATCTGAGATTTTAAAAATTAATAAGGATATGATGAAAGAATATGGAAACTTTATATAAATAAACATGAGTTATTACTATGGATATGATGATCCAGATTTTCCAAGTTATGGAAAGGATGGAGACACTGGGGAAACAGGTCCACAGGGGCCCCAAGGAGACACTGGGGTAACAGGACCCCAAGGACCCAAAGGAGACAAAGGAGACACTGGGACAACAGGAGCAGCTGGTTTAGCAGGACCACAGGGGTCCAAAGGAGACACTGGCAACACAGGAGCAGCTGGTTCCAAAGGAGACAAAGGAGACCATGGTATCAGAGGAGCTCAAGGATCCAAAGGAGACAGGGGAGACAGGGGTTTAGCAGGTTCCACAGGATCTGGTGGCCCCAAAGGAGATAAAGGAGACCATGGAACCATGGGAACAAAAGGATCCAAAGGAGACAAAGGAGACAAAGGAGACAAGGGTATGGCAGGTGCAACAGCCCAAAAAGGAGACAAAGGAGACCATGGTGATGATGGAGCAAAAGGAAACAAAGGAGACACTGGGGCAACAGGTCCACAAGGATTCAAAGGAGACAAAGGAGACAAAGGAAACACAGGTTCCCAAGGACCCCAAGGACCCCAAGGATCCCAAGGAACCAAAGGAGACAAAGGAGACCCTGGTAACAAAGGAGACAAAGGTTTAACAGGTCCCCAAGGACTACCAGGACCAAAAGGAACAACTGGACAAAGAGGTATTAGAGGTTTAAGAGGAGTTACTGGAGCCACAGGACAAGCTGGAAATTTTACACAAGTAATAAAGTATAGAAAAGGTAGTGGAAAAACAAGCTATAAAGCAGGTAGTTGGGATAACACAAATAACAAAAGCACTTTGCTAACATTTACTGCAACAGAATCTGGAAAATTTTTAATAAAATACTGGTTTACACTAGAACCAGATGGGCATAAAATAGATCAACAATCTAAACAAACTGGTTGGTGGGCTTCTTCATATAGAGCATATTTTGACCTTAAAACAGATCTTTACCATGGAGATGTTAATATAAGATCAAACAAACTTGCGGATTTGGAAACCCTAACCATGGGTAAAACATATTACGAAACAAAACCCCACCATATATTTTGCGAAGCCATTGCAACCATAATAAAGGGAACCAAAGTATCTTTACATTGTTATTCTGGTTCGGTTGGAGATGACTATACCTTTTTGTTTTTTGATGTGCGGGATGTTGAAATTAACCTGCTTAAGATTAACTAAAATAAATGGACTCCAAAGAATTTCCAAAAGTTTTAACCAAATGTCAACATGAACACAAATGTGTTTTGGTTAAGGCTGTTCTTAAAACAGCAACAGACAACTCCACAGAAGAAATATATTACAACACAAACCATAAAAATATCTGTAATTATTTACATCCCAATGAAGACCCAATAAAAATGCTAACACGGATAGGTATATATGATACTGTTTTTTAAACTAGTTGTTAAACTAGTTGCTGAACAAATTTAAACAAATTTTAAACAAATAAATGGAAGCAGAACAAAGTAAAGCAAAGTCGAACGAAGTGAAACCCTCGAACGAAGTGAAACCCTCGAACGAAGTGAAACCTTCGAACGAAGTGAAACAAAGTGAAGAAAAACAAACTATTACAAAAACCCCTCCGCCTGTCCGCATCAAAAATCCAAAAAGAGTTGCCCAAGGAAAAAAACTGGCCGCAATAAGCAAGGCCGCAAAACTAAAGAAAAAACAACAGTTGGAAACAATCCCAGAAGAAGCCGAAAAAATGTCTCCAACATCTTTAATAACATTTACTGGAACAATACTTGGAACTTGTTGTACACTTTTACTAACCTATATTGCATACAGTAATTGGGGAAAAAAGGACCCGAACTGCAAGGATCCTGGACAGGACAAAATTCCTAAGGTAAAAACAGTTTACAAAGACCTTTCCCAATATGATCTTTAAAATAAACAAAAAATGGGGTTAAAAAACTCAAAAGCTAAAAATTTAAAGCACAAAGTTGTTATTATTCCAGTTCAAATCCAAAAGGTACAAAAAGAAGGAATGTTTTCCCCCCTTCCAATGACAATACAAATCCCACCCCCAAGAACAAAAAGGGACCATAGAAATTTTAAAAAACATTTTCAGTTAATAGAGTATGGATGAAAAGGAAATCCTATCCATAACAGGATAGGAATTCAAATAAAAAATATGATCGTTAACAGTTATGCAACCGAATGTGTTTTTAAAAGCCAAACCTGGTTTAACATTGGAAAACTTATATACCTTATTTCAGATGGGAGCTATGATGGATACAAACTCTGGTTGTTATATAGTAAATATGATCTTAAAAACTATGATGAAGACTATTGTTATCATATTTGGTCAATTTTTGGTGAAGACGAAGAAAGAAACTAAACAAAATTTTTTTAACACTATAATAAATGAATACCGAAAGAGAAGTTGAACTAATTCCTGGTTATAACCGTTTACACAAAAGTACAATAACTGGAGAACGAGCCCGAAATGTAATTACTTTCAACCCTAATTCAGCTAATGAAGGAGAAGTAATTTACATACATATTCCAAAACTTAAACCTGGAGCAACCTTAGTTCCTGACAAGATGTTTCTTCTGTTTGACTTTAAGAACAAAAATACCAAATCTTGGTTTAATAACAACCTTGCAAAACAACTACAAGAACGACTGGAAGTCAGGTTTGCAGGCGAAAAAGTTTACGACAACACAGGAGAAAGTCGTCTGGAAACATACAAGGACTTATGGATAGACAAACACGAGAGATCCAATATGATCGAAGATGGTATTGCCACAGAAAACCAAAGAAAACTTATTTCAAAATCTGATGATGCCTCTTCCGACTCATATGCAGCTGTTTACGGAACAAAACAAAGAATCCAGTTGGGTAAAATTTTAAAGGACCACGGATTGTATGCCCCCCACAGCATGGCAAATGACTTACAATATATTATTACATTACCAAAAGCCACCAATATTATGAAAGCCCAAAGTAGTCAATCTGTGGCTGGTTACTCACTTGAAAATATCGAACTTGAGTACGAAACCATTACAAACTTTTCCCTAGTTCAGGAAATAGAATCTTCCTACCAAGTGGGTCGAGCCCTTTCCTTCGAACATGTAACCCTGATGAAAACCTCACCATGGGCAAGAGCAACAACTCTAATTAACGAAACCATTAATTTACCAAGAAAGAGCATGAAGGCTGTTGTAATGTTGTTTACAAAAGCTTCCAGAGATGGATCAGAAGAGTTTGTTTACCCAAACATTGAGAATGTAAAAATTACTATTGAAGGGGTCCCAAACAGTATTTACTCCCAAGGAATTCCAAAACGGAGGTTGTTTGAAGAGGCTGAACGACTTTTCAGACAAACAAATTATCCCACCATCCAAGCTGAGGAGTTTTTCACAGAAGAGAAATTTGCGCTTGTTGTAGATCTTCGTTCGATCAATGACAACGATGTGTATGGAGATGGTACCAGGCTTTTAACAACCCAGTCCGGAATCATGTTGGAAATTACAAAGAAGGCAACATCAGCTGACCTTAAATGCCATGTTTTCATTCTTTCGGATGGACTCCTAAAAGTCCAAGGAGGAGCATTCCAGAGTGTAAATTACTAAAATAAAAATGGAAGCAGAACAAAGTAGACAAAGTAAAATCCAAGCCCATTATTTTCCCAAACCATTTAATATGATTATTGTTGGAATGACAAGCTGTGGGAAAACCCACTACCTTCTAAAAATGTTAGAAGAAATCCCCAAAAATTTTGAAAATATATTTTTAATTTGTCCTACTTTTGAATGGAACAAAACATATCTTGAATGGGAACACCTCAATGACCCAAGATTTTTTGTTATTCCTTGCGACCAAGACGAGTCCGAAGATTTTTTAAAATATGTGGTTGACTACTGTAAAGGCACCCCCAGCCTAATTATTTTGGATGACTGTGCTTCAGGACAAACTGTTAAAAACAGGACTAGTGAGTTAGTTAAACTTGGTTTTGGTGCCCGACATATGGATATTAGTACAATAGTTGTTACCCAACAACTAACCAGCATTGCGAAACCATATCGGGAAAATATTTCCAAACTGGTTACATTTTACAACCCAAACAGAAAAGACATGCAGGTTATTTTAGATGACTATTTGGATATACCAAAAGAAGAAGAAAAAAAAATTAAAGAAATATTAAAATCCCAAAAATATTCAAGACTAGAAATTGAACTAATTCATCCATACCACCATACAATAGTAGTGTAAAATTTACAGTATACAAATTATTTCTGGGGATACAATAAATGAGGAACCTAAGAATCTTGCTTAAAAATGGAGAGACAACTGTTAAATTTGAAGATCCTTTAATCATTGAAGACACTAAAATGTTAGTAAAAAATGCAACAGTGTTTTGGAACTTTAACAACATAACAAGTCCAACATATATTATGCATGGAAGAAAAAAAGTTAGTTTCAACAATGGTTATTGGACTGTTGGCATGATTATGGAAAGATTAAAGGAAAACGAAATAAAATCTGAGTTGTTACCTTACAGCTGTAAAATTAAAATAATACCAGCAGAAAATCTTTCATTGTTAAAACTTGGTCCTTTGTTAGGATTTCCAGAAACAGCAATAATTAAAAAAGGAGCAAGCCAAGACAGTCCAGAAACAGTCAACATAAATCTTGGAATGAGATTTGTATGCATAACTTGCAACATGATTGATGGAACAAAAACCTCATTTTATGGAAAACGGGATAGAACTGCTGCTGTTCTTCCAATTACAACAAAACAAATATTGAAGGGATCTGTTGAAAAGTTTGATAACATTAATTCTATTGCCATGTTGGACAATGGAATTTACAACGAACTTAAATTCAAAACAGATGAAAATGTTGGAAATATCCTTCTTGAAATCTTTTTATGTCCAATTAATTTTGAAATATGAGAAAATTTAAACTATAATAAAAACATGATTAATATTGACCAAAATTTAGAAACCATTAAAGGGGTGTTAAATGACATGGTAAACTTAAAAATGACTTTAAAAAAAGAAAAAAACCAAAATTTAACAAACTTAAAAGTGGTGTTAAATGACTTAATAGCAGCTTTAAAGAACTATGTGAAAGTAGTAGAAATTTTGAAAATCTTCTAAAATTATTGTACCCTCTAATAACATTTTGTAGTTTTTAAAACTACAAAATATTAAAATTTTTTACCTTAATAAATGAATAAGAACGAAGTTTTAAATGACTTGTATCAAGCAGCATTAATTACACTTGCAGCTGTTGGAACAAGCATGGTTTTCAAAAAGGTATTAGGCCAATCTTTAGCAGCACCAGCTAGTCTTAAAGAAACAGCCAAACTTGGAGTAGCTGTTTCCGTTGGACTATTTTCAGTAAAAATGGCGCAAGAAAAAGGATACTTACCCAAAAATTTGGATCCAAAGTAAGTTTAGTTTTTAAAAAAAGTTTTTTAACTTAAATTGAATTTTCATTTTTAAAATGATAATAATAAAATAGAGAGAAGTATGAGTGTATTTGAAAAATTAGAACAGCCAATTATTTTAAAATTCAGGCAAACCAAGTGCTTTGGGTTAAAACCCAAAATATATAACAACGAACTAGTAAGTGGTTACAGACTAACTATCCAACTAAGTGAAGAAAACTGCGAAAAAGTTAAGACAGCCTGGAGTGATAACCGACTTAAGCCAACCAAAAGCTCACCACTTTTTGGTGATTCTAACAATATTATATGTTTCACCATCCAAGAAGGCGAGCTAGGTGAGGAATCAAGGTTAAACCTTAAAGGACAGTGCCATGTTGACACGAAAGTGGAAATTGGCCAGGTGTTTGTAAACAAGAACAAAGAAAGGTTCCCAGTGTTCCAAATAAAATTTTTAAAAAAGGTTGAGGGACCACCACGAGAAAGACTTCAGACCACAGGTGAAATGAGCGACTAAACAAAAATGTACCCATATCCAAAAAGGATATGGAAACAAACCGCTGTACACTTTATCCAACTTATTAACCCTTAGCCTTATATTGGTAAAAACCCCATTAAAATCCATTATTTAATAAATGGCATCAATGGTAGCAGGAGGACTGTTTAACGCAATTGCCTTTGCAGGTGCTGGATATTTGTTCCAATCATTTAACAAAGATGGTTTTGCCAAAGAGGCAAAAAGACATAATTTAGCAACAGAAGAACTCCAAAAAGCCCATGAAAAGTTTTTTGAAGAAGAAATTAAAAGGAAGGACAGACAAAGAGAATTACAGGATGAAATAAGGACTGCGGGGTACAATATGCAAGACACATCAAAGGCATTCCAAGAACTTCATAAAATTTTACAGGACACCCCAACCGAACCAAAACTTGAGGATTTTTACCAACCAAGCGAAGAAATGGAAAAATACCAAATTATTGCTGTAACACTTTCTGGAACAGGTGCTGGATGGTTGTTGTCAAGATTTGTTTAACATTAAAAATTTTGTAACTTTTTGGGTTACAAAATATTAAACCTGTTTATTCTTTTTGTTTTTGGATCTTTGATAACATATACTTAAAAATTTGAAAACCTGTTTTAGGGAGTTCTTTAACACCTTCAAAATTTAAAATATATTCTATTACTCCAAAAGATTTTTCAGGATTTTTAAATGGTGGTATTGTTAAAGTTTCTAAAAGATCTCTTTGGCATATTGCAAGAATGACATACAATACATGTTTTTTCATGGGATGCCTTGTAACCAAACCTTGTTCTTTAAGGGTTTCAAAATTTTTTTCAAAATATTCTATAAGTTTTAGTACAACAAATTTTGGTTCTTTATAGGGTGGTATTGGGTTTTGGGTTGGACAAATACAGATACATATGGGTTTGTTGCATTTACACGAACATCTACGGTATACAAAATAGTGTTTTTCACATTCACACAGCCATCTGCAAGCACAAGTCAAATATTTATTTTTCTTTGAGTAAGGGTTAAGGGAAGGTTCTGCTTCATGTTCTGGTAACATTTCTAGGTACATTTTCTTTAAACTTCTAACGTTAAGGCTGTCCACCACCACCCCTTTAGGCACCCCTTTAGGAAGTTTCCATTCCCGATCCCGATCCAAATAACCCTGTTTTAGCAATGCTGACCCTACCACTCCACATTTTGGACAAAATTCATACCCACCCATTTCTTCCAGTCTTTCCCCACAACAACGGCTGGTATTAGGACCATTTTTATGTTTTTCCAAGAAAAGGTTTAAAGTTGGTAAAATTTTGATGTTAATATTTAACATTTGAGTCATTCCTTTTATTATAATGATAAAACTTTAAAAATTAAAAAAACAAGTGTTATGGAAGCTCCAAAAACTTCTGGTAATCTGTTATCATTCCTTGTTATTTCTAAGGGTGCAAAATTTCCTTCTTTGTATGTTTTTTTCCAAGTTTGGGCAAAGGACTTTTTAGGGGTTTCACTCCATTCGGCTCGCTCCGGCTTTGCCAAATATTTTTGAAAGGCTGTATAAGGGGTTTTCACCTCATCTTTGCCTCGGACCAAAGAAGATTTTTCTAAAGAAGGTTTAAAATTTAAATTTAAATTTTGGTTAAATCCAAGCACCATTTTGTCAGTAGCCATGGTAAGAACATTGTTAAATCCAACCACAGGATTAATTAAAATTTTAAGATCGCTAGGTATTAAAATTAAACCAGGAGACACCGCAAAATTTAAGACAACATTGGTAGACTTTATTGCCTGCCTCATATTACTAATGCTTACAGTAATATCATCTTGTGCTATGGTATCTTCCATTAACTTTTTAAACACCTCTTGTGTTTGTAAACTTTTAGCACCTTGCCCAACAATGACCCACCTTGTTTTTGCTTGAGCCCCCAACACACAGTAAACAAAAGATTCTAAGGATTGTTGAAATAACTTTTGACCCAATGGTGTAAGACCGTTGCTACTTTTTGGAACAAAGTGTTTAAAATCTTCGGGGTGTCTTTGGGAAGTGGATACCAACTCCTCATATGTGTTTACCCTTCCAAAACTTTTTTGCTCCAACTTTACATACCTAACTTCATATCCAAGGTCCTTCATGTCTTGTGTAAAATCTTCCGGACTTTGTGTAGAATTACTTATTTTCTGGATCCAAACATCATTAGGGTTATGTTGTAAAATTTTTATGACATCACTTGTAAGATATCTTTTAAGTTTGTTGGGATGCTTTAAAAATCTTCTCACCTGAAAAACATAATGATAATGGGCAATACTTGTTAAAAAAGGAGACCTAAACCTTTCAAAACCATTTTTAAAATGTTTGTTAGACACCCCACACAAATAACTTGCAACATAAGAAGCTGCAATGGCTGTAAAATATGGAATTGTAAGAAAGTCATTTAGGTCAGGATTTCTTACCTTTGTGGGTTCTGAAAAAGTTGAGTCTATTGGGTCCAAGTCCAAAACAAAATTTTCCTTTTTGTTAACAAATAGTATAACTCTGTTTAGGTTCACTGAACATTCTGGTTGTTTTGAAAAACTCTGGACAGTTCCATGAATTCCCCAACCTTTTGGCCAATATAAATATTGTGTGTAATTTTTGTTCCTTTTAAACTCATCACTTTCGGTGTCCAATAAAAATTCATTCTTTAAAAAAAATATCTTCTTACCAAATTTAAATTTTGTCAAATCAGCATTTGGGTAAGTTTTTAAAAACTCTGTCTTAAGGTCCATTTATTATTTAAATAAAAAATGGATGATAAACTTTTACTCATTGACCTTGAACTTCGGGATATATATTATAATCCTGTAGCAGGTTACCAATCCATGGAAAAACTTTACCAAACAGCATTAGATCAAAATGTTGAAGGTGTTTCAAGAAAGTTAGTCCGGGAGTGGTTACATTACCAAAGGGTATTCACATTGCACAAACCTATTAGAAAACCAAGAAGATATCAAAAAACATTTGTTAAAAATCTTGCTGACCAACTTCAAATGGATCTTGTTGATATGGCTAAATTTGGTTCTGAAAATAATGATCAAAAGTGGATATTAACAGGAATAGAAATTTTAAGCAGATTTGGTTTTTCAGTTCCAGTCCACAGAAAAAACACAGTAAGTATGGTAGCTGGTGTTTCAAAAATGTTGTCTGAATTTAAGGAAAGATTTGGCAAATATCCAGAAATAGTCCAATTTGATGAAGGGAAGGAGTTTTACAATGTGGGAGTAAAAACCCTTTTAAAATCTTTTGGCATCCACTATTTTCCCGCAAGATCAGAACGTAAAGCAGCTGTTGTAGAAAGATTTAACCGGACATTAAAAACCAGGATGTGGAAATATTTTACATTTACAGGGAATAAAAAGTGGTTAAATATTCTTGATAAGTTTACAGCAAGTTACAACAACACAAAACATAGCACAATTAAAATGAAGCCAAAAGATGTTAACGATGAAAACCAATCCAAAGTTTTTTTTACACTGTATGGAATTCCGCCCCTTGAAGGTAGTGTAAAACCTAAATTTAAAACTGGAGATCATGTAAGAATACAAAAATATAGAAAAAATTTTTCAAAAGGATATGATCCAAATTTTACTGATGAAATTTTTACGGTGTCAGCTGTTTTTAGGGGAAATCCTGTTATGTATAAAATTCGAGACTCTGATGAGGATATTTTAGGAAAATTTTACAGTGAAGAACTGGTTAAAGTTATTGGTAAACAACAAGTTAAATAAATAGCAGAAGAATATGAAATGCATAATAGGGGATTTCAAGAACAAGTACAAGAAGAAGTGGAAGATTTTAATGAAACAAGCTTTGTAAAAGGCGATGAATTTGAAGATTTTAATGAATCTTTACGTGGTCTTATGGACGTTTTTGATGCAGCAGAACTAACTGATGATCACAGAGAGTTAAAAAGAAAACTTTTTAGTGAAACTGAAAAACCAAGAAATGAAACTGAAAAAGCATTTGGGGCAAGACTTGATCGATATATGAAAAAATTGGCTACTAGCCAGAAAAAATCTGCAACATTTAAAAAGAAAAAAATTTTTATGAAATGGGACAAGGGTTTTAATGTGGTTGGTGAAGATGGCCCTGATAGCAAAGCCTTACTTAAAAGAACCAAAATATTTGTTAACACAAACACAAGAGAAGTAAGTGGAGTTCTTTTTGATGGTGTAAAGGTTGTTGTTAGAGAAGAAAACAAATTAGTATATAATGAAAGATTTAAGGAAAAAGTTAAAGAATTTAAATTGTTGGTTACAAAAGCAAAAGGCGAACACCTAAAAACAACAATTGGGTATATTGAAAAAGAACTAAAACTAAGTCCAGAGGCTGCTGAATCACTTCACAGGGCTGTTACCAAAGATTTACAAAATGAAGTGATAATAATGGGGGATGCTATTTTTTCTGTGGCTGTTGAGGGAGAAGGACCAGGTGATACCAATATTGGTAACCTTAGTGGAATTCTAAAAGATATTACCCCTACTATTGAAGACCCTGGTGTAAGTGATGAAGTCAAAAGGGACCTGCTCGCCAGTAACATAGAAACCGCAGATATCAATAAAGACCTTTATAACGACAAATACGAGGCTGAAAATAACCCCTTAAAAAAATCCTTCTATAAAAGTCTTAGAGATGTGTGTGCTTTAAAGGCAGACCAACTTAGGTTGTTGGCTAACTTAAAACCACAAGAGGCAGAAACACAAGAAATACTTGAAGAACACATAATAACCAGATTTGAAAGGTTTAAAGTATGGGCAAAAGAAAACATGGGTGTTTCAGCTGCAATAGCCATTTCCATCGCTGGAATTATAACAACAGTGGCACTAGCTGGAAAAGCAGGGGTTGTAGCAGCTGCAAAGGCAACAGGAGCATTAGGAAAGGCTTTAGCAAAACTTGCAAAAACTGCTTTGCCTATATTGGTTCCAATTTTAAATATACTTGCAACTGCATTATCTTGGGGAGCGAAAGGGATAGCATGGTTGGCAAAGAATTTGTGGGTTCTTGCAATAGGGCTTTCCTATATTGTTTACAAAGAATATAAAGAAAGATACAAATAAATATGGAACCAAAACAAACCGCAAAGGAAATCCCTGAAGAACTGTATTCAAACCTTAGGGAAGAGCTTATCCGGCTTTCTTCCGAAAAAAAAATTAAACATTCGGAATCATATCTTAAAAAAGCCTCATTAACGGCACTTGAAAAAATTAAGTTAAATTATGATCAGGTACAACAGGACAAAGTTAACAGTGTGTTAACAGAAACCCTTATAAACAAATTTTCAGTGTTAATGGAACAGTTAGATTTGATAAAAGATGATGAAAAACTGGATAAAGAACTATCAACAAACAAACTATTTTGCGATGATGTTAAATCCCTGGTATCAAAAATATCACCCCATATTCCAATGATTGGATTGTTATGTGGTGGAATAATAGTAGCCAAACATGTTTGGGACCGAGGCGAAGCCGAGGCAAAGCAAAGCGAAGTGAAAAAACCATCAAATAAAAATGAGTTTGTACAAAATGATCAGGATCCTAGCAAAAATGTCGATAGTGGCAATGTTGCTGATTCCAATAACAGTTGAGTTGTTATTAATTAAATTTTTACTGTTTTCCTAATCTTTTGTTGGATTAGGAAACTCTTTATAATAAATGTGGTGGAATATTTTTAGTTGGATTAGAAAAAAAAGGGAAGATAGAAAAAACAAAAACCTAAGAAAAAGTTGGACCCTAAAAAAAGAAAGACTTGATATTGATAAAAAATGGTTTATAAACAGCTACGAAATTCCTCTAAACCCTTAAAAACAAGGAACTGAAAATTTGTTAGTTTCCTAATCTTGTTGGTTAGGAAATAAAATGGGAAATTCTAAAAGCAGCATCGCTAAAGCTTCGAGAAAACCAAAAGAAAAATTCAACAAAAACCATATTACAAAAAAGGGATTCCAATTTGGGATAAGTTTTGGGAAGGAAGATTTAACAATGGAGGGAAATATTCAAATAGGGTGGACAAACAAAATAGTAAAAAACTATTCTTGTGTTTCTTCACCAAAATCTTTACCAAAATCTTCGCCAAAATCTTCACCAAAATCTTCACCAAAAACTTCGCCAAAACCAATATAATAAAACAATGGAAATGTTTAAAATAAGAATGGATGAAAGAAGAAAATTTGGTGAAAAATTAAAAAAAATTCGTGAGGAAAACCCTATTTGCAACCACCCCAAATCAGAGTTAAGAACCCTAGCTAAAAAAATTGGGGTAAAGGGGGCTTACAAAATGGACCTAAAAACACTCTGTGAAAGTCTTGATATTCCATTGGTTAGGAATGAAATCTTTGACAGATGCAACAGAGAGCAAATTAAAAATCCTGTTGGAATAACATTTACAGGTTTGGATGGAAAAAAAACAAAATTCCATAGTATTTACAGAGCAGCATCCTGCCTGAATAAAAATCCTAGTTGTATTCCATATTACATAAGAAAAGGAACATTCATTCTTTACAGAGGGAAGGTACAAACTGTTAGTCGGAGTTCTTCCGAGGCGGAGTGAAACCCCCGAACGGAGTGAGAACCTTCATTCTTCAAATTTCCTATATAAATTTATATAGGAAATGCAGCGAAAAAGAGACCGAAAAAGGAATGCTAAAATTCGAAAGGCTTAACTTCAACAGGATATTTGGAAACATTGGTAAAACTCCGGTACCAAAAAACAGGTTGGTAAAAAAAGGAAGTATAATGTTGTTTGTATCCTTTATTAGTATATACTTTTTTAAATAATTTTTTTAAATCGATTTTTCTTTTTAGTATTTTAATAATTTTTTTAACACTATAATAAATGGAAACTGACACTAAACTTTTGGAAAAACGGGAAAATGCCCGTCTTAGAAAACAACGGCAGCGACAAAGGGACCGAAAAATGGAGCCGTTTAAACCTGAAAGGCTTGCTAAACTTCAACAGGAAAAGGAGTTTAGAGCAGCCAAAAAAGAAGCCAAAAAGCAGGAACAGATTGCCAGGAAAGAAGCAAGAAAAGCAGAACAGGTTGCCAGGAAAGAAGCAAGAAAAGCAGAACAGATCGCCAGGAAGGAAGCAAGAAAAGAAGAGAAAAGACAAGAAACCATAAAGTGGAATAAAAAATGGAAAGGAACTGCTAAAACCGCCAAAACTAGACAAGTCCTTGGAAACAAGCTTGGAAGAATTTTCAACAGAAGAACAAGGGATTTCAAAAAACTTAGGGAAACAGAGCCAAAACTCATTAGAGATTTTGCTGATGGAAAAGCAGCTTTGTATGAAATTCCTGGACAGGGATTTAGGGATCCTTCGGTATTCTTAGAGAGAACAACACCAACCGTTGAAAACCTGATTAACAGTGTTGAAAACTCAAAGAAAGTAAAAACAACACTGATATGTAAACTTGTAAAGTATGATTATGAAGCTGGATGGGAAGATGTTGAAGAGTTTTACTTTACCTGTTATATGAAAGCAATGACAACAGAGGAAGATGTTAAAGAACATTACTCATTAATGAAAAAAGAGATGCTTGAAAATTTGGCTGCCCATCAGAAAAAGGGATCTGGATGGACAATAAGATCTGTGGAAAGTTTACACATCTCTATAACAAAATATAGACCTTTAAACGGTAAGGGCTACAAAGCTCTTCCAAAAGTCATCCAGGACAAAAAGGCTATTATTAATCCCAAAAACAAGGACAACAAGTGTTTTATCTATGCTGTTGCAATAGCCGATATGCTGAAAAAAGATCTAGGAAAACCACATTTAGAAAAAGTTGGACCTGCTGTCAGAGAACAGGCAGCCAAATACAACATCAAAGGATTGGAATTTCCTCTTAAAATTAAGGACATCTCTAAATTTGAAAAAATGAATGAGATGAATGTAAATGTCTTTGGTTTTGATCCTGAAATCCAAAAGGTTTTTCAAATGCAAATAAGTAGGGCTGACCATTCAAATGTTGTTAACCTATTCTTGGAAAACAACCATTACAGTGCCATTAAGGACAAAGGTAGGTTATTTTCAAGCCAAGAAAACAACCACCAACATAAAAAGTTTTACTGCAACTTTTGTTTAAACCCATTTCGAAATGAAAAGAACAGAGATGAACATGTGTTGTTATGTCGAAAATATGAAGCCCAGGTTCAAATATTTCCTACAAAAGGAAAAAATGACACCATGGGGTGGAGTGAGAAAGACTATAAGAAAACTCAGGATGTTCCCTTCATCATTGTGTATGATTTTGAGTGTTTGCTGAAACCAATGGAAACAGAAAAACAAAGTGAAGACAAAAGTTTCACCAAGAAATATCAAAAACATGTTCCTAGTGGTTACTGTTTCCAAATTATATGCTCTGATCCGGCTATCTTTCCAGGAAAAGTTGTAAGCTATACCAAGAAATACGAACATGAGGATATCGGTAAAATGTTTGTTGAAGCCATAGAAACTGAGTCTAAGGAAATCTGGGAAACCTACATGAAAACACCGAAACCAATTATTATAAGTGAGGCTCAAGAGAAAGATTTCCAGTTAGCTGTAAACTGTTATGTCTGTGGGAAAGAGTTAGGGAAAGATAGGGTAAGAGATCATAACCATCTCAATGGAGAATATAGGGGACCTGCTCATAACTGTTGTAATTATTCAATGAGTAATGCTAAACATATTCCTGTGCTGGCTCATAATAGTATGAATTATGATATGCATCATATCATTAAAAGTTTGGGGGAAACAGAAGGTACAATTACTTGTATACCAAAGACGGACGAAGAGTATATCAGCGTTAGTAAAAAGATATGGATGGATGGTGGCTGGCACAAAAAGAGATTACCTGATGGAAATTTAAAGAAAAAGTGGGTTCCTTTAGAACTAAGATTTCTGGATTCCCTAAAATTCATGGCAAGTTCATTAAGCTCTCTTGTTAATAACCTGGGTTCAACAGCTTTTGTGTACACAGAAAAATTCTTCGCTAACCATCCAAAAGAGCATGTAAACCTGTTGAAAAAGAAGGGAGTATTTCCCTATGATTTTATGACAGATCTGAAAAAGTTGGACTATCCTCAACTTCCTGCCAAAAAGGAGTTCTACTCAAAACTGAATGGAGCTGGTATTTCAGATGAGGATTATGCCCATGCCCAGAATGTTTGGAAAACCTTTAATTGTAAGACAATGGGAGAATATCAGGATTTGTATAACAAACTGGATACTGTTCTTCTCGGAGATGTAATCCAAAATTTCAGAAAGACAAGCAAAAAAACTTATGGGATTGACCCAATGTGGGCCTACACAAGTCCTGGTTTGGCTTGGAATTCCCTACAAAAGATGGGTCAAAAGTTGGAACTACTAACAGAGCCTGACATGTACCTATTCTTCGAAAACAGTATTCGTGGTGGAATCTCGACAATTACTCACCGAGAAGGTAATGCAAACAACAAGTATATGGAAGAATATGATCCAAAGCAGGAAAGTTCCTTCATTCCATATTTAGACGCTAACAACCTATATGGAAATGCAATGTCAAAACCTCTTCCAATAGGAGGATTTAAGTGGATGTCAGAAGAAGAGTTGGAGAACTGGGAAAAGTATCTTGTGGAAACCAAAGATGGGGAAGAGGGAGAAGGATGCATGCTGGAAGTGGACTTGGAGTATCCAAAAGATCTACATGATCTCCACAATGATCTTCCCTTCGCAGCTGAGAGAGTTGAGATTAATGGGGTTGAAAAACTGCTACCAAATCTTAACGACAAAAAGAAGTATACTCTCCACTACCGCGCATTAAAGCAATGTTTGAAATACAAGTTAAAATTTTTAAAACTCCACAGAGGAATTAAGTTTGTGGAGAAGGCTTGGATGAAACCCTTTATCGACCTTAACACAAGGTTAAGAACAGAAGCCTCCAATGACTTCGAGAAGGATTTCTACAAGTTAATGAACAACTCAGTCTTCGGTAAGACGATGGAGAATGTTCGTAACAGAGTAGATATCCGACTCGTCTCCTGGGCAGATCAGCTTGAGAAACTTGCAAGAAAACCAAATTACAAGTCTATCAACATATTTAATGAAAATTTGGGTGCTGTCCATATGAAGAAAACTTATGTTAATCTTAACAAGCCAATCTTTACAGGAGCTGCCATCCTGGATTTAAGCAAGATTACCATGTATGATTTCCACTATGGCTACATAAAACCAAAGTATGGACCTAAGGCTCAGCTGTTGTTTACGGATACGGACAGCCTCTGCTACAATATCAAAACAAAAGATTTCTTCAAGGACATTTCTGAAGATGTTAAAACCCACTTTGACACCAGTAATTTTCCTAAAGACCACCCAAGTGGTATAGAATGTGGAGCTAACAAGAAAGTCCTTGGGATGATGAAGTCAGAGACTGGATCAAAACAGATCAAAGGGTTTGTTGGGTTAAGAGCCAAGTTGTATGCTATTAAGATGGCTGAGGAAAAAAACCCTGAAACTGGACTGATGGAATGTAAAGAAGAGAAAAGGTGTAAGGGAATTAAAAAGAGTACTATTAAGGATATCAAGTTCGAGGATTACAAGAAATGCTTGCACTCAGGGGAAAACCTAATGAAGGGGATGAACACCTTTAGGAGCTACCAACACAAAGTTTATACCATCCATATGAACAAGATTGCTCTTAACTCGGCAGATGATAAGAGAGTTATCGGAGAGGATGGAATCTCAACCTTGGCAATTGGACATTATAGGACTAGGTAAATTAAGTTTAAGATTTGTATTCAAAAAGAATACAAATTTTTTGAGGTTCTAGCATTTATTAACTCTTATTCTTTTTCCATGAATAGCTACATAATGGTCTCTGACATCCTTATCTGTTTTAAAGGTTTTTAAGCATTCTCTGCATTCTCTTCTAATTTTATCTTCTCGTAAAGTTTCTCCATGCTTAACCTTTATATGAAGTCTTAGTGTTATTGCAAAACTTGTCTCAAATTGGCATATCTCACAGACAAAGCAAAACTTTCTGTCTTTGTGGAATATGTGGCTTAATCTTCTAGGCATCCTCTCTTTTATTTTATTTTTGTTTTTTTCTTTAAAACAAAAATTACAATTCTTCCCCAAAACCCTTCCCCAAAACCCTTCCCCTCGCCTTTGGCCCGCCCTCCCCAAAAACCCTCCCGTCCAAAAAAATTCTCCTCCCGGAAAAATGTTCGGAAACCCTTCGGCAAATTCTTCGGGAATTCTTCGGAAACCCTTCGGGAAAAATGTTCGGAAAAATGTTCGGAAAAATCTTCGGCAAATTCTTCGGAAAATCTGAGCCAACGCCATCTTGGAAAACAACATGGCGGCCATGTTGTTTTTTTCCTGGGCTAACCCCCCCTTTTATTACTGGCCGCCATCTTGTTTTTGGAAACGGTCCCAGAATCGGCCTTTATACCCTACTGACGACTTGTTTACTAGTAAATGCTTTCTGTGAAACGAACTTAGATTCTGTCTTATGTCGAGCAAGACCTCTTAACTGCCACAATGTTGTGCTAAATGCCGTATGTATAATTCCGTTCGTACATATAAATATATAATCAGTTTTTTTGTCTTGCTCAGATCTTACAATGAAGTTTGACTTGTCTATCCTACTAATTTCAGTGTGACGACGACATGCAAATATTGTTAATTTCTGTAGTTTGCCTTTTGCTCCAAAACGAAAATCATGTGATTTCATTCTCTGGTTGTATGGGACGCATTGTTGGTAGATGTTTACCGTTAAAAATTGCCGTTGACCCCTCATTTCGTCTTCGAAACCATGCGTTTGTCGCTGTTATTATACGGCTGTCATTCTGGACATGCCACACGTTTATAAATATATTGTTTGGCTTTCGACATTCCGCGTATTTTCTTTATTTTATTTACAATTTCTATTACAGGCTATGCATGTAGCTTTTGTCGAGACCCTTGTACATTTCAAAATGCAGAAAAGCAGCGATATTAAATAGCAAATGGCCATCCGACCGCCATATTTGTTTGGTTTACACCATAGCCACTGGAAAGGGAGAGGGCTGTGAAAGTGGGCGTGACTGAGATTTATGTTATTGTTCGCCAAATTCAAGATCACGTGACGTTGAACCTGCATGAATAATTGAGCACTAAAAAGCAAGATTTTACATTAGAGCAGCGAGGCGCGTACCTACAAGTGCTACAACGAAGTTCTTCCGTGATAGTTTCGATATAAATTCCAGTTCATTTGGACATTGTATGCATAGATGGTCCCTCATGAAAACTCCCTTTGCAAAGAATATTTCAGAATAAAGTGCAGTAAATTCGAATAAACGATCAATGGTCGGACCGAACACGGTGAGAGCCGAGGTAAAATAATGATACAATACTGTTTTGCCAACAGTACAACTAAAACTAAAATTCGCTTTTGTCTTAATATGAATGGTTGTGCTAAATTATATGTCGTAAGTTGAGTTGCCTTCATTGAATATTAAATGCACTAAATGTCTGGTGTATTGCGTTTCATAAACAACGGTGAGGACTGGCAATTGTCGTATGTGTATCAGTTTATTAGAATAACTAAAGTATTAAGAAACATTGCCATCTGACAACAAAAGTGCAAAACTCCGATTTAATAATGGCACGGAGACGACAAATGCTTTTCGACTATTTTTAATACTTACAATGAAAAATACAAAGTTTACATAGTGATACATAAATAAATCAGAGTTAAATATAAAACAAAATATTTTATGAAAGAATATACATATGTCAGAGTGTAATTAAAGTATAAAGCTTTCGAGTTTAATCACTCCCTTGACATATTAATAAGTTGGGGATCACTGGATCAGCAGAGGATGAAATATTAAGATCGTGTCGAAGTAAGAAAATAGACATTGTATAATACGAGAATGAAATTCAGATCAACCTTGGTGACTTAATATTTTTTACATTGAAACAGAAAGGGTTTTTAAATCACTGGGAATATTTTCCCAGATTTTTGTGGCTGAGAATCTTATAAATGTTTGTTTACAATAATTAAGTCCGGTGGGGAGAAAATAGTTCGCGCTACGGCTAATTTGCTCACAATGCCAGAGTGTGAATTATTTGAGTGAGCCATGCATGAGTTTGATACGATTGTGTAATGTTCAAGGGATGATCATTTTAATGTCACGATAAAGTCCATCATGAAACCGAACGCCGATCATCTACACAACGATGCACCACCATATATATTTGTTTACGTCTTATTTGAGAAATGCGCGACTTAAAAACTCTCACGGTCCTGTTAAAACCAATCCAATCTTTTTGAGGTGATTTCTTTGTGCACACAATCATATTATTGAATAAACTAATATCTAAAATTAACGCAGAATCAATGTAAAATATAAAATTTGTCATAAAAATGACGGACTACAGTATACACTATACAGCACTGTCGCTGTCTTAAGTTCGTAGGTCGTCAAAAACCGAATTCCTACCGAATTTTGTTAACGAAATACAAGGGTACTCCTTTGGACTTGTAAATATCATGTTTCTTGTGGATTTTTAGAAGTCACCATAACCGACGTCGTGCCGTTTAACGAAGAACAAGGTTATAATGGTTATAATCTAATGTAAGCCATATGAAAGAATACACTGGCCATGCCGGTTCAAGATCACGTGACGCTCAGGCGTGAAATTTTTAACATCAAACCGGAAGTTCTATTGTTTCAGAGCGGAGTTTCACAGCCCTCTCCCTTTCCAGTGGCTATGTTTACACTCATGAATTATCTTTGGAAACCCGCACTAGACTTGCGGCTGAAGCATGCGCAGACAGATTTCCCTGCTCCTTCGTCTGTGGCGAAATTTCGAAAATGTGGAACCCACTGACCTATATATAACTGGACTGCGGGTGCTGGCCAAAAATGCGTCCCCATTTTCACTTTCAAAATGGTGGCATTTATAACATTTATGAGCTATCATTTCCTTCAAATTAAATTATGAAGCTTAACCACTATTAAAACCACCATCTGATTGGACAACCTTTTAAAACGAAACCTCACCCCCATACCACCCCCCTTTAATCACGCCCCCCGGAAACCCTAAACCTAATCACAACCCTCCGGAAAAATGACCAACCTCTCATACCCCGACCACAACACCCCTATAGTATTTTTACCTTTATGTGTTCAAGTTTAACATCCCGCTTGTGGGATGGTTTTATTAGATGGTTAAGATTTATGGGTCCTTCTGCTAATGGTAGCGACCACTGACATGTACTTATCGTAGGAAAAGAGAATATTTATGTCAACCTCGTACCCAGGATCTTATCTCCGCTCCCCCGCCCACCGCTGCGAAAAGACCCTGGTCCAGGCTGGTCACGTGCTGCCCAAAATATGGGCAGTACAAAATAAATTTAGTGTGGGTAGGGTGGTACAAAAAACTTTCTCGACTTACCGACCGGAGTAGTGTTTATACAAAACGCAAAACATCTGGCCAGAAGAAATGTCACGACTCACGAAAGGTGCACAACGGCTTGGAGAAACAATCCGAAACGAGATATAATTCAATAAGAATGCCAAAAGTCTCAAAGATCAATATTTTGCTGGCTTTGTAGCGCTGGCGACATGTGTTATTGATGGGAGAATATTCGTTTTAAGCGGTCGAATCGCGAGGCTTTTAACTGGACGTATTCACTTAAAGTGCCTATCTCAGGGTTGGGGATTTTACATATTTAAGATATTTTGAACATTTTAAGAAGATTTGTAATATATCTTCTTTTCCTAAAATTTCATCTTCATGGACTTTTTTGCTGTTAAAGTTGGCGATTTTGACGATGGCCGTGAAAACGTTTTACTGGGTTCTAGTCGCCGGAAGTGACGTAGAAGCAGGGAGACCTTCTCAGACAGTAACAGTGTTTACATCGGGAGTTTACGGGTCACCTTGGATTTTCTTGGCTTTATTCAGGTTATTTTGTCGGAAATTCTTTTAAAAATTATGCCAAACAGGTGCGTAGTGTTTTTACTCTCGAATGAACCCAATTGATATGCTAGAATAGCGCTGTATGCCATTTCTTTTTTTGCGACAATAACGATGTACAATCCCGATTCCCGACTCACTGGAGGCGAATAAAAGGATAGCTTCGGGAAACGCCGATTTGTCAAGGATAAAGGTGTGAAATGAACGCCGTCATCTACTTCTATGACCTGTTCGTTGTTCGAAGTATTTTGGTACTAAGACGATTCACAGCAGTTTATCACGAGGAAAACCCGTCGGTGTGGCGATTACAAGACGACAACAATGGAGCGTGTTTTTCCGGAAAGTGACATGTACAAGAACTTGTGCATGTCATCAGTCTCATATTTCTTTTTATTGAATTCGATCTTCGATCAAGAATATATCGAAATATACTTGACTTGGTAATGTCGTCTACCTCTGGTTCTAATGCTGATAGCCAAAATGACTAGACTAGGAGGTAAACATTCCGGGATACGTAATCGAGATCGAAGACAAAGTAAAACTGTCTAGGCCATTTTTACCTGAAGACGAATCATCAGAATGCATTGTCAAGCCATATGAAGACGAGCTTAGGATCAAATGCGACTTGAAAAATATCTTCTACGATGGCTATAAATTAGCTTTGCGGGGCACAATAAGGTGAACGATTTGTAAGTTATGAAAGTTTGCTTTATCAGTGAATTTATGTTTACGTTTTATCGAATGTTGTATACTGGCATGCCATATTTGCAATTGTCCATATTTGCTAAAACAAAATTGTATGCTGTCAAAGCCAAATGATTCGCATGTTTATATTTGTTATATATCTGGTCACTGCGTCTAGCGGGCTGCAAATATCGAAGAATTGACGAGGCAAAGTATAAAATAGAAGATGTAGAAAGCAGGTAGATACTGTCAGTATTGATTAATAGAATACCCGTTCGCTTTCCGATTTCCACTTACGAATAAGCCAGCTGCGCACATTTCACCTAGGCTAATAGAATTGCTTCGTTCTTCAAAATTGCCACAATTCAGTGCTCGTCCAATTCGATAAACAATTAACAATTGTGCGATTTCATCTTCAAACTTGAAGAAATTGACTCTGTATGTTACTCTCGCCTGCAAGTTCAAATTTCAAAAGTGGGTGCAAGTATTCCATTAATCTATAATCAACAGACAGTTCCTACCTGTTTTCTGCACTGATCTTTTATTTGATACTTTATCTTGTCAATTTTTCGATGTAAGTGTCCGCTAGACGCAGTGACCACATTTCCAGGCAAACAAGTGTAAAGAACTTGATCACTGTTATTAAAAACCATTTTAATGCAAGCTTTGATTTACTGACATTCCTTCGCATTCGCATTAAGCAGTTCAGTGTCAGAGTAATATCGAATAGAATTAAACATGCGAATCTATCATGCATATGGCTTTGACAGAATACAATTTTGTTTTAGCAAATGCGTGAAAACAACATTGCAGATAAAACGTAAACATAAATTCACTGATAAAAGCAACTTTCAATTAAACTTACCAATCATTTACCTTATCGTGCCCCTCAAAAGCGAATTTGTAGCCGTCGTACTAAAGACCTTTTTCAGGTCGCATTTGCTCATTATGATTTACGATCCAAATTTCATCGGCAACCGACTCGTCTTCACACGGCTTGACAATACATTCAGATGATTCGTCTTCAGGTATGGCCGCACTGCACTGGAAGACAGTTTTACTTCGTCTTCGATCTCGATTACGTATCCCGGAATGTTTACATCCTAGTCTAGTCATTTTAGCTATCAGTGTTAGAACAAGAGGTAGACGACATTACCAAGTCAAGTATATTTCGATATATTCTTGATCAAAGATCGAACGCAAACAATACTTCGATAAAAATAAATATGAGACTGATGACATGCACAAGTTCTTGCACTTTCCCACGCTCTATTGTTGTCGTTTTGTAATCGCCACACCGACGGGTTTTCCTCGTGATAAACTGCTGTGAATCGTCTTAGTACCAAATATTCCGGTTGAAACTACTTCGAACGACGAACAGGTCACAGAAGTAGATGTCGGCGTTCATTTCACACCTTTATCCTTGACAATTCGGCGTTCCTTTCACCCGAAGCTATCCTTCTTTTATTCGCCTCCCGTGAGTTGGGATTGTACATCGTTATTGTCGCAAAAAAAAGAATGGCATACAGCGCTATTCTAGCATATCAATTGGGTTCATTCGAGAGTAAAAACACTATGCACTTGTTTGGCATAGTTTTTAAAAGAATTTCCGACAAAATAACCTGAATGAAGCCAAGAAAATCCAAGATGAACCGTAAACTCCCGATGTAAACACTGTTACTGTCTGAGAAGGTCTCCCTGCCTCTACGTCACTTCCGGCGACTAGAACCCAGTAAAAAAAATTCACGGCCATCGTCAAAATCGCCAACTTTAACAGCAAAAAAGTCCATGAAGATGAAATTTTAGGAAAAGAAGATATATTACAAATCTTCTTAAAATGTTCAAAATATCCTAAATATGTAAAATCCCCAACCCTGAGATAGGCATTTTAAGTATAACGGCAGCTTTCACGTGTGGTATTCAACAACGTACAGGTGAAACATACGTATTTTATTGTTTATATTGAGAGTTTGAAACAGTCTTCCATTTCATTATCCACTGTGACGTTTACTGTGCTGCGTTGTTTTGACCAGTTCTCATGCGTCAGTCATCCAGGAACACGATAAGCGATAAATATATTTGATATAAAATGCCAATTTTCAAATTCATTTTAAAAACGTTAGTCGATATCCGTACCTATTATATTTTAAACAATTGTCGAGGGACTATAATTTAATACGACGTGTTATTATTAATAGTCGGAAAAGCGGCGGGTATTATTACTAGTAGGTTGTTGCGTTTAAAACGATCAAAACTAAAAGATACGTAACAAGTTAACTTGAACAGGGGTTTCTTTATCGGACAAGAAGTTTGTGACGGCAAAGAAGCAGAAAAATCGATACGACTCGCCCACTTTCTTGAAGTCTACTGAAAGTACTATTTATTTAAGAAAACAACACAGCGCATTCAGAAATGCAGACAGATGACAACAAAGGTTCAACATTTCACCTTTGCCTTATTAAATGTGTCTAGTGTCTTGCTATAGCATTATAGAATGGTTTCAAATATTTTAATGTTTTAGTACTGTTTATTTTTGTTTATTTGTCGTTGATTAATACTAGCTATTGTTCGATATTTTAATATACTTTACCGAATGGAGGAGCGGCAACAGTTTTCGTAGTGGCGTATTCATATTTCATGATCAAGCGACGAAAGATCAAATTTGCGGAGTAACTGGAGTTTATATAAATAGAAAAATGATAATAAGATTTCGATTAATCGACTATATATTGTATAATTTAAACACCCAACGATTATAAAACGAATGGGAACATCAAAAACTTTCTTCATTGTAAACTTAAATAAACACAGCGATTTATTATAAACTAAAAACAATAGCTGTCAAAACAACTTGTTTCAATTTTAAAATCGTATCACCGGTTTAACCATTCATTTCAAAATCTAATACCAGAAAACAAAACAACATACGTATACATGCATTTCTTCGACGATTCCAGCGAGGTCAAGCATTGATACGCAGGGGACACTCCCACAGTCGAAAATTTTGATAGACGACACGTGACCAGCCTGGACCAGAGTCTTTTCGCAGCGGTGGGCGGGGGAGGGGGAGCGGAGATAAGACCCTGGGTACGAGGTTATTTATGTTACTTTATTAATAAATCGTTCCTATGCGAGGGCTTCCCCAGAGGTGAATTAAAATCGTCTGGCGTTACTGCGTTAGCCAGAACAAAATATTAAGAGTAAAGACCAATAAAATTCGGACAGGAAAGAGTTAATGCATGCAGGTTGGTCATTGTTAATTTCTTGTGGTACGACTCAAGAGGCCCGCTGGATTATTTGTCTGACCAAATATAATAGGAATATCGCCTCCCATGTAAACAGCCCCTAAGAAGAACTCGGTACGCCTCGCTTCTTTACGATTTTCTCGTGATCTTCAGCGGTTCTTTATAGAGCTGGCGACTTCACAAAACGAAATGTTTGTAGATTTCCATGACCATGTGTATTGACAGTCTTGTTTATTTTATTGCCAAGTGTTCGTGCGGTACCGCCGGCCGGCACGTCTTTAATTCAGACTGCTAGAAAGCTACACAACAGTAATTGTCTAGGATTATTATTATTGTAGTTCAGAACTACAATAAGACTCTTATCATGAAAACATCCCGGGCCGCTCAACAAATATTTTGTTTACACAAACTCGAGACCAGGACGATATTATGCTGACTTGGCAAAAATTCTGACAGAAAATTCGACAGTTTGCCTAGTCCGTATACTCCGAATGTTTTCTCGAGAAAAAACCCACTGTAGAAGCTATCAAATATACTGGAAGAAAGATAATTCATCTGGCTACAACATACGTACAGTTTATCCGACTAAATAGCTTAGTTTTCTTAAAAAAAGCGAAATACCGAACATGTCCAACACGAACTAGAGATTCTTAGGTATCGGTCAGCGACCTTCACCATTAGCAAAAGGACCCATAAATGCCGTCATTTTGAAAACGATTTTGGGGACACTTTTCCTAACTCAAAGGTAATAGGAGCACGCAGTCCAGTTATATATATATAGGTCAGTGAGAAGACCCCACTGATCTAGAAGACCCTGGCAAAGGCTGGTCACGTGACACCAATAATTTTGGAATATTTTGATGAGTGCATCGACAGATACAACAATTAAATTTCCACAAATCCCAAACGTGTGGACAAGAAACATAAATGTACTATACTATACTGGACGGTAAATAAACTTCCAACAATCAACAGCATTCGAATATTTTAAGTGTATGTAGCAGTACCTGTATAAACCACAGTAGTTCTATTGAAAGCGGATTTCTGTTTATCAGTTTATGATCGTTCGTCGCCTTCGGCTTCATTTCTGGCGATTGACGGCAACAAATATGAATTATCCAGCAAATGTCGTCGTAAATTTTGAAATATATCTATTTAATAACGTTACAGGATTTGCAACAACCTTCTACGTTTATAAGAACCGAATCAACCACTCCCCCCAGGACGGGCGAAGCTCAAATTATCCACGTTACCAAATACTCCAAGAATCTTGGAGTATTTTGGAATCACGTGACCAGCCTTTGCCAGGGTCTTCTCCTCGCGCCATTTTGAAAGCAGAGAAGGCCCTGGGTACGAGGTTGAGAACGGAGGAGGCAGATACTGGTGCGAAAAGTCCCTGGGAACGAAAGTTCTCAGAGTCAGAGTATCCAGCACTCATGCAACTTTGGGTTAACTATGGGTTAACTATGAGTATTTTGATGATGTAATTCGAAAAAGACAACACTAATAAGTAGGCCTCATGATGATTCGCTCCAAGCATAGTTAATACTTAATAGAACATATACATGGTTTGGAAACTCGTCCAAAGTTATTGTTCTATGTTTTTGTTCAAGTTTATGGAAATTTGTGCAATTTCACGGTATTGTATTTTCTGTATAATGAACAGTCATCCAATAGCAACGCTCGGGTTTAATTAGTGAGTTGCTCCATCGTCACGTGTTGCGGTGCTTCATCGTCACGTGTCCATAGAATTTACTTCCATATACTCCATTGTCAGTTCAACATGACCATGCTTCATGTTGAAAGACAATATATAGAGCTTCCAAAACATGTATATGTTCTAAAATGTTTGAAAAAGACTTTGAGAAAGTCTAATGTTCTATTAACTATGCTCCAAGTGTCAAGCGCTTTTACCTGGTGTAGCTTGTGTAATCAGAATTTATATACGTTTTCAGTAAGCTATATATGCGGTAGACCGAGCCGCTACTGGTTGTATATTATTCAAAAGGCTGAAAATGACGTCAAGTGCGGAAAATGACGTACTCTGCACTTATTAAAAGGGTCAAAAGAATACGAAATTTTCACCCTATGACGTCAATTTCTTTTCAATTTTTCTTTTTGAATTCTTTTCAATTTCGTCATGCAAGTTCATTGATTGTCATGCGGCTTTTGTATAATATTTTGAATATAATTCAAAAAGCTGAAAATGACGTCAATATATATGGCGGGAAATGATGTACTCCTCTTATTAAGAGGATTATTGTGGGTTATTGAGTGGGTTATTGATGTTTTTAATCAATCCCTTGAGATTTAAAAGACAATTAGATACGGCGGCCATGTTGGAGAAAACATACCCCAAATGAAATACCTGCTAATGGACTTTCCTTCGTTAAAGTTCCTCCAACATGGCTGCCACGACGTCAAGGGCAAACCAAGAATTAGAGGCTGTTTACATGCCTCATGGGCGAGCTAGCCCAGTTACCGGGCTGATATGTAGTCACGAAAATCTTCTATGCATGACTGCAAAAAAGAATTAGAATACCCTGTGTACTATACCTGTATGCAATTTTATCTTTGTTATATCACTCTGCCTTCCTCGCATGGTCGTAATAAGATTTTCGTATAAGGGTGCAGAAGAAGTGCATGGCCTTATATGCTCTAATATTCTCACAAATTCTTGCAAATTTGGTTTCATGTATATACTTTGAATATAATTCTAGAAACTTTTAAGATAAATATACTATTGTTAAAATACAAACTTATTGAGTTGTACCGATTTCTGCATATCTATATCAATATTACATACTATTTCAAATATAATTAATATTTAGTATAAATTTAAGCCCATTAAAAATTTAAATTTTAGTCACAATGAAATTCGAAAAATTTTAAATTGGTTTCCTACAACGAAGTTTCACAAATAACATTATCAGTCACAGATACGTCGTGTTCATCCTCTTCATAGAATGTTAATATTTCTTTATGTCCCAGACTATCTAACAACATTTTATTGTGAGTTTCCGGGAGTAACAACATAAGAAAGGAGCTTATTAGCGTCAACGCTCCAATGATGGCATAAGGCACGAATGTAGATGTGTACACACCCTAGATGACAAACGAAACAAAATTACAATAATATTAAAATAATATATTAAATAATAACAATATTAAAATACAATATTACAATATTAAAATAATAACGACAACGAGTTCGGTTCTTCGGTATAATAATAATCATAATAATAATAATTATATATATATATATATATACATGTATATATGTTTGTATATTTTTTTTTTAAATATTCTTATGCGTTGAAATAAAAAATATGCAACTAACTGACGATGTTTAATAAAGATCTAATGTAGCTCTAAATAAAATATGCAGGAAATGGGTGTCTCTCCAACCTCGTTCCCAGAGTCTTTTTGAAATTGAGAGGGCGGGAAAAGGCCTTGGTTGATTTCTTTTCTTAAACATTTCCAGCATATCCTCTCATCTAGAATTCAGGGTAATTCTGAATATGAAAGAAATTACATCCCAACTCCTCATCCCCACCCGCACCTCTAAACCTGACCCTAAACCTAACCACAACCTTCGCGGCAACCCTAAATCTAACCACAACCCCCCGGTGACCCTAAACCTAACCACAACCCTCCCTCATTTCCTTTCACTTCATTTCATTTCATTCCATTTCAATTTATTCCTTTCAGTGACTACCGCTCACGATCAATTTACGGGTGGGTTATAAACTTATAGCAAACATAATGATTGCAGAGATTACACTACAACTTACGAGAAAGAATATCTGCGGAGCCGCCATTCCTCCGATTCTACTCCAAAACGTATTCACACCAAGACTGACATTTCTGCAATTTTGAAATACAGAAATGGTGAGTGTAAACATTTTTGCTGCAGAGGCTACAAACAACGATATCGTTAGGCAAACATACTATACACATACCCTTAAAGTGGTTCTCTGATGAAAATATTGTTGGCAATGTTTTTGCATAATCCTAAAGATGTTATGGTAGTTGGTAATCGTGCAAAGTTTTATTCCAAAATTCGTTGAAGAAAAGGTGGTATTTTACGTGTAAAGTTTGTATTTTGGAGCGCCGCCATTAAAGTGGCCGAGCTTGAGAAGAATGAGTCCAGGAAGCTTATGACGTCATAGCCTCAATGACAACAATGACCCTTTTGTGGACAACAACAATGATCTTTTGTTGTTATTGAGGCTATAACTTGTGCAGCTTGTGCATGTTTTCGCAAACACAATTTGAATTTATAACAAACACATGAACAAACACAAAACATAAAAAAATTGTAACATAAAAAGTTGACCAAAAAATTATATTAGTCACAGGGAAATAAGGCAAAATTTATCGCGTATACTAGCTTCGATTTGCTATCCTTCCTAAGAGGGACAGCCATTTGAGTGCGTTTACATGATATGGGAAATTTCCAGTCCTCCTAGGAAATGTAATGCGATATCAAGATCTCGCCTAGGAGACCCACTAATATGATATTCTAAAAACCTTATGTTTTTGTGACCTCGATTTTTTAGCAAGAAATCCATAGATTGTGTACCTGACAACAGTTGGATATAGTTCTGAGGTGAATAGGAACATGACGCACACTGTGCTTGCCATACACGCTTTCCCAAAGAGCGCAGTAGCCGTTCCAAGTAACCTTGCAGTTTTAGACTCTATATATAAAATCAACAATAATAATTAACGATATTAGGGACCTTAAGATTTACGACGGCATTAACGACGGCGTCCTCCAAATAAAAGAATTCTACAGTGTGTATAAAAAAAGCCTGAACCCTTAGAAAACAACCTATTGTAGTAGTTTGAAAGCCCTAAGCACTTCGCTGAACCCACAGATGCGTAAAACACACGGTCTTATACACCTGGGAAATTAAGATAACTTGAAGTGTATGCATGGTGAAAGTATATTTAAAAGCTTTTTCGCTTCGTTTAACTTATTGTGCTGATTAATTTATAACGCAGCGCTTTTAGGGCTTTTAAACTACTACAATAGGTTGTTTTCTAAGGGTTCAGTTTTTTTTATACACACTGTAGTCGTGAAACAAAGAGAATGAATAATTTGTAATCCCAAGAGTAATCCCAACACCGTCCTCCTTCTTTATACAACATTAGGGACCTTAAGATCTAGGACGGCAACTTCGAGGACGACGTCCTTCAAACAAAAGCATTCTTCTTGCAAAACAAAGATAATGAATAATTTCTAGTCCCAAGGGTAATCTGAACACCGTCCTCGCTCTGTATACAACGCCACTCAGAGCATTTTCATGTCTTCAGGACGACGTTGACTCGTGGGGTGATGGGAACTGTTGTCTGAGATTGCCTTAACACAGACACTGCAACCGTTTTAACACTTTGAAAATTATAAAACAAGCTTCAAGTATTGAATACAGTAGTCAGTTAACCGTGACTTCTTTTTAATACTAAAATTTGAATTGCTTTTTAACCGCCGTTGTCGTCCTAGCATCTTAAGGTCCCTACCACTTGTCGGAGACTGCATGGATATGTCTTTCAATATTCATGATAATAGGGATTTTATGAAATAATTACTATGGGACATTGATTGATTTAATTAATGACTTTATATGATAAGAGAGTTTTTTGGCAATAATGAGACAGTGACTGATCGACCGTCCTAGCGAGTGAACGTGAGTGAGAGCTATCAATAAACGCAATCTAACGAAAGTCGTGTCTGTGGTTGATCAACCCTCTTAGTAAAGGGCAATTTACTAAACGTGGCACCTCCGACGGGATCCGGGAGATTCCTCGACAAGAATGGAAACAACCGACGGAGTTCTAGCGAAAGCCGACGAAGAAAGCATTGCGCGGCACCAAGCGACCCTTCGAGCAATCATCAACGAAGTGGACAATCTTCGTCTTCAGTAGAAGCAGAGAAAATCGCAGCGAAAGAGGACATCACTGAATGGAACAATGAGATCAACAACGAAATAGAACAGGCAGACAGCCACGTCTGAACGACGAAGCAATGGCTGGAGGAGAACAAGAAGAAACAAGAGACGATCGAGCGTGAAGAGAAGATCCAGTTCGAGGTCAAACTCCTTAAGACAAAACTGAAAGTTCAAGCCGAACACGAAACCGTAAACCAAAGCCAAAGCAACGCGAAGTCGACCGCAACTGCAATCGGAACACAAGCGAAATTACCAAAGCTGGTAATTTCAAAGTTCGAAGGCACGTACATTGTGGAAGGAAGGCTAACCGGAATAACCGTCTGATAGATAGCAAGAACCGACTTTCAAGACGAAAAACAGCGAGAAACTGTTTCACATCCGTAGCCGGGAATCAAAACCAGTGGACTTTGACACTTGGTAGGCCTATATAACAAAACCATTTTATTTACCTCGGTGTCAGGGTGTAGCAATGACCAATGACAACAAAACAAGGAAAGAAATACAAAGCTAACAAGAGTTAATATTAAAATGGCAAGCATAACGCTGTTCTGCCTGTCCATATATTTTTCATACAGTATATTGATCAGTTCAAATATTACTTTCCATTACCACAGCTTCGAACATGATCCAATTGCCATGGGACTGAACCCTCTGGTGAATTGAAATATTTTTCAAATTCTGTTCGCACAGCTTTAGCATCAGAGCCATAATTGTTACTTCCTAATCTTGAGATTGATTGGAAAGCATTTCCATCACTCTGGACTATGTTTCTCCAATCTCCTTCCACAATACTGCCATTATTATCTCGAGAGTCACAAAACCCTTTGGGAGTGTAGTTGGCATTGTCAGTGAGCCGTAAGAAGTTATGGAGACACACAGTTGCCTTTATGATACATTCCACTGTATCAGGAGATGCACGGATGGGTCTCCGGAATATTCGCCATTTGGCTGACAATATTCCGAAAGCATTCTCAATTGTTCGTCTAGCCCTGGACAACCTGTAGTTAAAGACTCTACTTTTTTCAGGAATATTCTTCCCTCCGTATGGCTTCATCATCCATACCTTTAATGGGAAAATATCATCTGCAACAATGACATAAGGTAAGGTATGCCCATGAATATTAGCAGCCTTAGGGAGATCCAGCTTGCTTTCCAATAGTGCTCGCCCAAAACTGGATTCTGAGAACAAGCCAGCATCGTTATCCCGACCAAAGCCACCAATATCCACCAATGAAAAGTAATACTTGGCATCACACACAGGAAGCAACACCATGCTATGGAAATGTTTGTAATTATAATACTCGGACCCAGCTTTTTTGGGACAATCGATGGCTATATGTTTCCCATCTAATGCTCCCAAACAGTGTGGGAAATCCCATTCATTCAGAAACTCATCTGCAATATTCTTCCACTCATCAACTTTCGTTGGAGCAATGAGAAATTTCTCATCGAGAGCATTCCAGATTCCTCTGCATGTCTGTTTTACTATCTGACAAACTGTTGATCGTCAATACGGAAGTTGAATGACTGGCTTTGTTGCGAATCACCAGATGCCAGGCTTAATTAATTGCGCCTCCGGAAATCACAAGGCTTACGAGTGCCTAAGTAAAACCTCTTGCCAAAAGTGTGGAAAAGACATCACACTTCCATATGCGAGACAAAAGAAACGAAATCCACAGTCGACTCCACGGAAACGGAACGCGTTCTGACCGCGTGCCAGAATAATGAAGGAGTCTTTCCCGTAGTTGTCCTGGAAGTAAACGGCATCCGATGCAGAGCTCTCGTCGATTCTGGAGCTGGTAGTTCATTCGTCTCGGCAAAGTTGATCCAATTACTTGAAGCAAAACCATCAACGATCGAAACAAAAAACATTGACATGCTAATGGCCTCCAAGGTCGCGAGACTCGAGGTCTACGACTTGGAACCAACAGTTCACCCTGCCCGTGAGAGCAACAAAAGTTAACAAGACGGAGTTATTGTCGGTCAAGAATCCTAACTACAGTAAACTAATCAAGAAACACCCACATTTGGAAGGCGTGTCGGTGAATGACGACGACACCAAATCGTTACTTCCGATTCACGTAGTCCTCGGGTGCGGAGAATACGCGCGAATAAAGACGGAGACGAAGCCGAGAATCGGAAAAGAGCCTGCACCTGATGTCTCCTGATGAAGAGTTCAACCACGTCGATTATGAGGAATTGTGCAGACTGGACGTCCTCGGCCTGAAAGACGCACCAGAACACGACCAGTCAGTCGACTTCGACGAGTTTAAAGAACGGTTGACACGCTCCGAGAAGGCTGGTATGAAACAACCCTCCCATGGAAAGTCAACCATCCACATCTGCCCAACAAAACTTCAACGCGAAGGTTTAACCGAAAAGTACAATGGGATCATCCAAGAACAGTTAGAAGAGGGAGTGATCGAGAAAGTACCGACCGTTGCCTAGCCAAAAGAGTTCTACATTCCACATAAAAGCGTGATTCGGAAGTCTGCCGAAACTACAAAAATGAGGATCGTGTACGACGCATCAGCTCGAGCATCGCTTGGAGCTCCGTCACTAAACGACTGTCTGTACACCGGGCCAGCTCTGCAAAACAAACTGTGGGGCGTCCTCGTTCAACAGAGGGGTTATCCAGTGGTTGCATCGGGCGACATTAAGAAAGCATTCCTCCAAATTCGCATCCACGAGAGCGAGAGACGCGCTCCGCTTTCACTGGCGACCAGATGCTAACTCAGGAATCAACACCCACCGGTTCACGAGAGTGTTGTTCGGGCTCGCGCCGTCCCCATTCCAACCTCGTACCCATAGCCTGCGATCCTTTTGGTCAGTACCAAGGATCAGAGGCTCTGGGAAACTCCGATGAAACTTGTCATCTGATTGGTTAGTTTAAAAACAATAAAATTTCAAATAATGTGCACGTCGCTAACTTGTTTAAGCGATTTCTCGACGTTCTGTAATGACAGTAACAAATTATAGGGAACTGGGAACCAGAGGACTGGCAACAAAAACCCAATTTTTTTTATTTTTTTCATCGGAGTTTCCCAGAGCCTCTGTTCCTTGGTAATGACCAAAAGGATCGCAGGCTCCGGGTACGAGATTGTCCCCATTCCTGCTTGGGGGAGTCCTCGATTGCCATCTAGAGGCCTGGTCAGGAAAATACCCAGACGAGACAGAGAGACTGCACCGAAGGCTCTACGTAGATTACATTTTGACAGGCGGTCAAGATGAAAAGCAAGCCCATCAACGCAAAAGTGGCCGTCGAGATCATGGAGGACGCGAAATTCGAGTGACATAAATGGAACTCAAACTGCCCCCAGTTAGACCCGCTTGGTCTAGTGTCTCCAACTACCTTGCAAGGGAAGATAATCTATCGCGACGCCTGTGCCACGAAGGTTGCCTGGGATGCTCCCCTTCCAGAGAACCTTCGACAACGATGGGAGAAATTTGAACAGTCACTCCCGTCACAGATAACTACCCCTCGACCATTGGCACCTTACCAACAACCAACTGATTCCACCGAACTCCATGTATTCGGAGACGCTTCGATCCACGGAGTTGGCGCTGCTGTCTATTCGATCGTGCGTCAACAAGGAGGAGTCACCCAGACCTTGGTTGCAGCCAAATCCCGACTTGCCAAGAGAAGTTTAACAATACCTCGATCTACCCAAGCCGACCATTCATGGGTGGCTAGACAGTACCGTGGCGCTCCATTGGATTCTGGGAAACGGCCAGTATCGACAGTTCGTGGAAAACTGGGTGAAGAAGATACGAGATCACCCCCAAATCCAGTGGAGGCACGTACCAACCAGCGAAAATCCAGCCGACGTCGCCAGCCGTGGGGGTCAGGTGACAAATTCCGAGCTGTGGTGGAACGGACCAACGTGGTTGTGAGATCCCAACCGGTGGCCAGAAAACCCTGTCGCAGTGAAATCGCAAGTCTCCGAGACCGAAGCGAAAATCACCAAAAGATGTGCTGAGCCTAGCACAACGAAAACCCGATGGACCGGTGAACAAGTTCCAGCAGCTCCTCGAGCGTCACGACCTTCTTCGAGCGCTGCGTGTTCAAGCCTGGGTACCAACCGAGTGCGCAAAGGCCCCTTGACATCCGAAGACCTGCGTGAAACAAAGAATTGGTGGATAAAAAGAGTCCAAGAAAACGATTCTCGGACACCCCGCTTTGTGCAGACCAGACAAACGCTCAACCTCGTCCAGAATGCAGATGGAATCCTCGAATGCCACGGAGGATTCAAGGAAAACACCCAGTGTATCTACCAGCTGACTCAACGTTCACCAAGAAGCTCGTACAGCGAACCCATGTCGAAACTTTGCATGGGGGCGTACTTCTAACTATGGCGGCGGTGCGAGAAACCTACTGGGTTCCGACTCTCAGACAAGTGGTAAAAGCCATCAGATCAGAATGCCAGGGCTGTAAACGGTTCACAGCAGTACCAACAGCCAAACCACCGCCAGGGAAACTACCTACAGATATTACCCAGGGTGGAGCAGCATTCGAAGTCATTGGAACCGATTTTGCGGGCCCAATTCGTTACAAGACAAACAACCAACATGGAGCAGGAAAGAGTTACCTTGTGATCTTCTCGTGCAGTCTATCGAGAGCCATACACTTGGAATTGGTTCGCAACCTAGAAACAACCACCTTCATTCCATATGCCTCAAACGACTCATCGCAAGACGAGGGCGTCCTAGAGTGATCTATTCCGATAATGGTGCGACATTCGTCAAGGCAGCCAAGTGGTTGAAGCAAGTGCAAAAGGATGAGCGCGTGCAGGGCCTATTACAACAACACGATGTCACCTGGAAGTTCAACCTGAGTCGAGCCCCATGGTGGGGAGGACAGTTCGAACGGTTGATCGGAATAGTCAAATCTGCAATGTACAAGGGCATTGGTGGGGGCCACGCTGACCAGGTCCGAGCTGAGCGAAGTCCTGCTCGACGTGGAAATACAGATAAATCGACGCCCCCCAAGCTACATGGAAGACGACGTACAGTTGGCAACTTTAACTCCTACGACTTTCCTATTCCAACGCACGAACCAGTTACCGGAGGAAGAGCCATGGAGAATTAAAGAGAAGGAACTCCGCAAACGCGCGAAACATCTGATCACTTGCAAGAATAACCTGTGGAAGCGATGGCAGCGTGAGTATTTGACCGCCTTGAGGGAGTACCTGATCGTGCGAACCATAGTGCGAACCGACGACAAGAATCAAGGAAAGTGGCTGCTGGCTATCGTCCAACAACTCTTTCCAGGACCTGATGGTCACATGCGAGCGGTTCAACTGAGATCATAGAACGACCAGTACAACACCTGTATCCATTAGAGTTACAATGCGATGTCAACGATGAATAAAACCAAAAACTGAATCCAAACGCTCGTGGGTTCGTACCGAGACGAGCTGCAGCTGCAGAAGCAGTGGTGCGGATAAGAAAGGATGCAGAGAAGAACGAACAATGTGTCTGAATTGAACGACCAATTGTGACAGTTAATTGTTAAATTTTATATGTTGACATTTTAGTAGACAATAGTTACGCAGTCTTCTTCATTACATGCAACATTCCTACGCATAGTTGCATGGGGGAATGTGTCGGAGACTGCATGGATACATGTCTTTCAATATTCAAGATAATTGGGGTTTATGAAATAATTACTATGGGACACTGATTGATTTAATTAATGACTTTTAAGGCAATTATATAGATTTATTATAGGTGTGAGTTATATGATAAGAGAGTTTTTTGGCAAAAAGGAGACAGTGACTGATCGACAGTCCTAGCGAGTGAACGTGAGTGAGAGCTATCAATAAACTCAACCTAACGAAAGTCGTGTCTGTGGTTGATCAACCCTCTTAGACCCCGTTTACACTAGAGCAAAAGTATCCGGATTCACATTGTTTTTTATTCCCATGAGGATAAAAAACAATGTGAATCCAGATACTTTTGCTCTAGTGTAAACGGGGCCTTAGTAAAGGGCAATTTACTAAACACTTAGAGCATTTTCATGTCTTCACGACGACGTCAACTCACCAAAAGATGAGAACTGTCCCTTGACATTGACTTCAATACAAACACTACAATCATTTTAGCAGTACTGGGGCGTTTTAAAAGTCATTAAACTAACTTTAAATATCAAATACAATAGTCAGTTAACCCTGTCGTTTTTCAGTTATAGAATTTATGTTGCTTTTTAAGCGCCGTCATCGTCGTAGCATCTTAAGGTCCCTATTACAGTAACACGAAACAAACGTCGAATAATACTAAAGATATAAAAGTAGCGTGCTGCGTAGGCAGTTTTGCCGAAACAGAGAATGTAGGTGTCTAACGTTTCGAGCGAAGGCCCTTCGTCAGAGAGAGAGACGTGAAGATAGGATGGAGGTTTGCTAAAATGTCTTAGTCCCATACGGAAAAGGATAAAGATGCATGGTAAGATTCTAAAAATTGTTAAGATTCCAGAGAATGAAATACTAATATTTCGAGGAAACCCCTTTCATGGGGGTGTTGGTGGCACAGTGGTTAGTGCACGTGCCTTTCACCTCTGCGAGCCGGGTTCGATTCCTGCACGGTGCAGTTATCTGATTAAAAAAAATTCACCTTGGCCGCATGTGAGAAGAGTGCTTCCAGTTTGACTCTGCCAAACACCACAGGTTTCCTCCGGGTACTCCGGTTTCCTCCTGTGAGTAACACTGGACCAATGAGGGTGGGCCCTTACTGGACCTCTGAGGATAACAGTTTAGATATAACTGATAGAGTTATCCAGTATAAATAAGGTTAGTTTATAGTTTATAGTTTTTATCATAGAAAATAATGTATTTCGAGGAAACCCCTTTCATCATAGAAAATAATGTGACTCCACTGAGTGTGCATATTTACAACTAGAAAGCTATTTACAACTATATATACACTCAGGGAGTGCATACCTCCGCTATAGCGGATTATTATAAGTGTTAAAAAGAAAACGAGTCATAAAATACAAAACAATGGACACTCCGAAAAGGGTTAACATTTTTATTCGACGTTTCGACTAACTTGCAGTGATCATCATGCAGGAATGATATATAATTGATGATGTCATATAATTATACTGTACATGATACTGATTATATTATTTAACATTATTATGACAAGTTCCCTAGAAGCTTTTGTCCCGTGGTTATAAGCAACGGTTTCTGTCGACGGATGCAAAGGGCTTCAGTTCTTAAATAGTAGCAATGAACACTGTATAGCTTCGCCTATTATTTCACAGTTGTTAAGGGTTAGTTCCGCATGATAAAATGGTGGGCTCGTTGGTTCTCTGATGAAAATATTCAGTTGGTAATGTTTCTGCATAATCCTAAAGATATTATGGTACTTGACAATTGTGCGAAGCAGTTTCATTTCGAAATTCTTAAAAACAAAGTTGTATTTTACGTGCGAAGTTTGTATTTCGGAGCGCCGCCATTAAATTGGCCGTGTTTGAAAAGAATGAGTTGAGAACTTATGACGTCATAGACTCAACAAAACAAAACATCATTGTTGTTGTCAACAAAAGGGTCATTGTTGTTATTGAGTCTATGACGTCATAGCTTCCTCGACTCATTCTTCTCAAGCTCGGCCACTTTAATGGCGGCACTCCAAAACACAAATTCACACGTAAAATATTACTTTTTCTTCAACGAATATTGGAATGAAACTTTGCACGCTTACTACAGTAACTACCATAACATCTTTAGGATTATGCAAAAAAGACTGCCAACAATATTTTCATTAGAGAATCACTTTAAATATTGAAACTGTTCACAAGAGTTAATGTGGTTATGAATTTCAGAGTCGTATAATTATCTTGTATATATAGTAGATCGCGTTACACCAGCATCATTCCTGATGACGACTGCAAGTTAGTCGAAACGTCGAATAAAATGTTAACTCTTTTCGGATTGTTGTTTGGTATTTTATTAATTTACTCAGTGGTGACCGTAATTTTAAAACGAGTCATCCCGCTAACCAAGCTAGCTGCCAAACCCACATGTATGAAGGTTTATGAATATATATGTGAATTTGTAATGCGTGAAAATGCTGTACTCTACGAGTATAATATCAGAGACCATTTCATTTACTTGTCAAACAAACTGAAATATCTCAAAAATATCAGCAAAAAAGTTTGCAAAGTATGAAAATAATTTCCCTGCTGGCAGAGGTTTCTCTACAGGAAAGAGACCTCTGGAAACATCCGACACTTTGTTTGATGTAGCCGCCGTCCATGATCTTGAAAACAGGTTTGGTGCAACACACATTCTGATTGGTTACTGAGTGTGCTTACGCAATGACCAACGAGTTGTTTACGTGGTGGCTATAGTGTAAAAATCAGTAGCGTTCCTGAGCCAGCGGAGCTTCTGTAACCCTGTTTTTATCTCTTTATTTACTATTCAAAACATAATTTCCGTAAAGAAATACGACTACTTTGTCACAGAGTCAGTATAAAGTTGTTTACAGTGCTTGGGAAGTTACAAGACGCCTCACAGAGCTGGTGAAACACTCGGCTATCGCCTCGTGATATTCACGCATATCTCGTGTTTCTGAACTTCGTTGCCAAGGTAACTTCACGTATGCACGACAAGAAAAGTGTCGGATGTTTGCAGAGGTCTCTTTCCTGTAGAGACTTCTGCCAGCATGGAAGAAAATAATGAGCACAATCAAGCATTTTTTCACTCAGTTTTTCTACAAGGAGGTCACAATCCAATTTGCGGTCAAAGACTTTTTCTCATATTTCTATTCTTGGTTTTCATCTGACGTCACGGCGGCCGTATTGGTGCACGGAAACAATGAAATGGCGGCCATATTGGTGTACAACATTTATCCTATGGGAATTTAACTCTATTCTTATTCAAACATTTCGTATTGTTTCACCACCCCAACAGGGCCACCGATCACGCGAGTGAAAACGATCCATAATATTTGTAAAATTCTCATCCAATTCGCGACCAAATTCAACCACAATAGACAATTTGCACGATGACGTGAGATGGCGTTGGGTGACGACTACAACTACCAGAGTGTTTTGCCAGTATTCTAGGGTTTCGGCTAAAAGGGATAACTCAAAGGGACCCGCGTCCAGACCTATCGCGGCTTTTCCAAAATATGTCGTCAAATATATGTTTTTCCAAGGGGTAAACCAGATTTCTGGTTAGGGTTAGAGTTTATGTTGTGGTTATAAGGTATCGAAAAGATTGCTAAAATATTGAGACTCACTGAAACTTGACGACAAATTTGGAAAAAACAAATTTGACGACATATTTTGGAAAAGCCGGGAAAGGACTGGACGGGTCCTTTTGAGTTATCCCTTTTAGCCGAAACCCTAGAATACTGGCAAAGCATTCTGGTAGTTGTAGTCACCCAACGCTATCGCACGTCAACGTGCAAAATGGTCCATTGAATGTGTTGGTCCTTGAATGACCAACAGGAAATAGGATTATTAGTCAAACACTAATCAAATTCAAAGCAGGGAGTTGTTCGATTAAATTCATCAAATGAATTGGTCAGACAGAGCAGATGAATTGCAACAATATTTCAGAAACAAATTCATAGCCACGACAGTACAAAGGTTTAATATATAAAAATCAGTAAAAACAAGCAGTACCTGTGCTCACGACGTTTGTTATCATGCATATTACGTTTGATATACCAGCTAAAAAGAGAGCCAGAGCCAGTGGTCTACGACGGCCAAACCTAGATATAATTAAGAATTTAAAATTTTTTTGAGAACAGTCCAAACATACATATTGGGATCTAAGGATTGTATACGTTAATAGCAAAGTGGTTATTCCAAGGGGAGGATTATATTATATAGTACTGTAACAGTACGGAAATTTACCAGCCTTAAGGTAGGCTCGGTCGGGCGCTCCAAAACCCCACCAGCTGGAAACTAAGCCGAAACTCAGCTGAAGTCTTTGGTCTATCTTTTTGTTCGCCTTTATGCATTTTTGTGCACGGTGCACGGTCACTGAACACATTGTATTTTAGTATAATAAACGAATTATCCAATAGCAATGTCTCACTTCAATCACTCAACCGTGCTATTTAAATATTAATAAACCTAAAACAAAGGATGTGCACGGTGTAAGGTACGGTTCAACATAAAATCACAGCTCATTATAGGCGCTTTGAAGTTTGCCGAGTTTCCAAACCATATCTCGATTGACTATGCCTTAAGGTAAGGATTATAGAATGAAACAACTAAAAGTTAGAGAAATTGAGATAAGGAATTTGAGATAAAGTGAAGTGACGTGAAGTAAAGTTAAGTAAGGTAGGGTAAGGTAAGTGAAGTGAAGTGAAGTGAAGTGAAGTGAAGTGAAGTGAAGTGAAGTGAAGTGAAGTGAAGTGAAGTGAAGTGAAGTGAAGTGAAGTGAAGTGAAGTGATGTGAAGTGAAGTGAAGTGAAGTGAAGTGAAGTGAAGTGAAGTGAAAGTAAAGTGAAGTGAAAGTAAAGTGACGTAAAATAAAGTGACGTAAAAGAAAGTGACGTGACGTGAAGTGAATATTCCCCAGAGTCCTATAACTCCGTAATTTGCCCCTGCTCGGAAAGCCATGCATGCATGAAAAGGTTAAATACACTGTTGATTAAGCATATTATGTGCATTATTATTGTGGAACAACTTTATCTTTTACTCTGTCTAACGCCAGACGATTTTACTCGTCAAAGGAAAACACGTCGCAAAGCCATGGACAACAACATGAAAAGATTATTAAAATCTTTGTTGTTTTTTTAAATCAAGATTCATCTTTCGCCTTAGAGTTGTAGATACTTTATTATCGGTTTCTAATAATAACTTCAAAAACTTATTAATAATTCATGAGGAAAACACAAAGGAAATCAGTACCATGTCCGTGGTTTTATACCTGATAAAACGTCTTGACGTCAGAAAGAATACTAATGAACATACAATTTTATTTAAAACACTCGGGCTGCGCCCTCGTGGTTTTAAATCTGATAAAACACTCCTGCTCGTGTTTTAAATATTACTTAATGATGCAGCTAAATTTTCATCAAATTAGTAAGTTAGAAAAGTACCTTGGAACAGCCCAAAGCATTACACAAAGAGCACTTGTATCTATAACTGCACCAATGACGAAATTGAGGTACTTATTGCCGAAAAGAAACGAGATATTGAAAGCCAAGCCATAGTAAGCAGCAGAGAGAGTGAACCTATAAAATAAATGTATCAAAAGAAATGTATGTTTAATCAGGTGTTATAAATGGGATACGAATTCATCCTGGTTTGCATAAAATTTCCGATCGATTTTCTCAGCTTAAACAGCTTATATCTCAAAGATTGTTGATAAATCTGAAAGCAATTTGATGTGTGAATTGGATAACTCGTATAATACACCACTTTCATAATAGCGATTATTTAATAGTTGAGTTAGTTTCCTTTGTTCTTTCTAGAGATGTATCTACGACACATCCCAAGAGAACCGATAATTAAAAATTCAGGGTTGTATATAGATATTGCCCGGTCACCAGGGCAATATATAGTAATTGATATGTTTTTTTAGAAAACCTAGCTCCTCAACTATTAAAGGGCATATGACTCGAAAATTAAGTTTGTCTTATTGAAAAGAGCATTTAAAATGATAAAATAACATCTTTTGCAGTTTTTGGTTTCCTTGCTTCGTTTTTGAGATATCCCAGCTTGTTTCATATGCAAATGACACAACTTTTTACGTCACACGTGCATAATAAGTATTATGTGTTACCGAGGGAAGGTTACATATTTTTGCTATTGTGAAACGAAATCACTTGGAATTCTACATGTTTGGTGTTGTGAGTAGAAACACGCACATGCTTCCTTTGAGTTAAGCCCATGTTTTCATAATAGCAGAGATATGTAACCTTTTCTGATAACTCATTATGCACATGTGACGTAGAAAGTTGTGTCATTTGCATATCAAACAAGCTGGAATATCTCAAAAACGAAGCAAGGAAACCAAAAACTGCAAAAGATGTTATTTTATCATTTTAAATGTTCTTTTCAATAAGACAAACTTAATTTTCGAGTCATATGCCCTTTACGGGACTGTTTACATGAGCTGGGCTAGCTCGGGTAACCAGGCTCACGCGATTGATTACGATCGTACTGTGGTTTTGTGGTTTGAAAACACAAAGGAAATCTATACCATGTCCGTGGTTTTAGTACATACAGTTTTATATAAAGAATACTAATGAACATAACATCCAATAACGAATCGTTTTTGAAGCCATTCAAAACACTCGCATCACGTGTTTTATCAGATCTAAAACACTCGGGCTGCGCCCTCGTGGTTCTAAAACTGATAAAACACTCCTGCTCGTGTTTTAAATATTACATAAACTAAATTTACAAAGAAGAATTGGTTTAGTTTAGATGTAAACAAATCTTAACATTAATTCAAATCGCCTTTTGCGGCCGAGGAAAGAACTTCGTGACACGAGTCAGCCCGGTTAGCCGAGCTAGCCCAGGCTCGAACCTCGGCGTTTATCCAAATAAACCCCCTCGCCCCTCGGGCTGTATTTGGCTAAAAGCCTTGGACCCTCGGTTCTCGGTATAATTAACTCTTACTTAATTTGAATATTCCTTTGTGTGCATCTTAATCACCCCGTTTGTGTGTCTGCAATACAAAAGAATCTTTGCTTCATAACGAGGCCAGAAAGGCTCATTTACATGCACATAAACGAATATTTAAAGTGAAGGCCTTTATGAAAGTGATCTATATACACTTCAGCTCGCGTTGTAAATATGCCATGCATACAGCGCTGCCGCTCATATTGTATAGATCGTTTTCATCTGACGTCACGGCGGCCATATTGGTGTACCAAAACAATGAAATGGCGGCCATATTGGTGTACGGTATGGGAATTAGCTCTTTCTTATTCAAATATTTCGTATTGTTTCACCACCCCAATGGGGCCACCGATCACGTGAGTGAAAACGATCTATAGATACATTATACTGTAAATTATTTACAGAAATTGCAAGAAAATACAATCATGCACATGACTACCTACAAGAGGCCCACCTTTGGAACCTCAGCTACTCGGCCAGAAATCTCGCAGGCTAATTGGACAATTATTAATTGGACGAAATAGGTACATCTTTTATCGGACAGGTTTTTGTGCCGTTTTAGATCCAGTGTGAACGGAGATCGAAATCGTTTCGGAAGTAAATTAATAGAATAGAGCGTGGTGATTGGTTGTATCACGGGTTGTATCGTACGGCATAATTATTTGCCGTTTAGTGCCGAATCTGTTCACACAGCACTATATCGGATAGGTTTTCGTGCCGGCACGAAAACCTATCCGGTATAGTGTGAACGGGGTCAAAAAATACCTGCACAAAAATTGATCAGTTAACAAAACCCGGCCAAGTTTTAACAGCATTGCGTAATACTTAAAACAATGACAAGCCATTGGTAAGCTATTTCCAAATTACGTTGACCGATTACATTCTAGTTACATCCATTCTAGTTATAATATTAAAGGAAACTGCCAAGACCAAATTTAACTGATTGCCAAAACTCATTAACCAATCACGTTAAATCCGTTAATCCGTCCGTGGACACGGCCGGGGAACGCAAAACTGAATGCAGTCTGTCTCTCTCTCTGTGCGGGCTCTCATTCATGTGCAGGCTAACCAGCCCCAACCCTCATATTGCATTAGCTCTTTAAAAAGTTGTCATAGTCAGCAAACTACTAAGGTCAATAGCGCTCCGTCGTGATGACGTCAGGATTGATGTTTGTTCGCTTTTACCCAAATTCTTGCAGTCCGAACAATAGATGGCTCATTTGCAATCATTTGAAAGTCAATTTTGCTTTGTTTGTCCGCTTTTGGTGCTAGGTCAACTCAAGGCAAATTACAGTTTTCGCTTTATATATGTATTAAAGCACGTAGATTCCGAATACGATTGAAATTTTTTTCGTTAATTTTAGGATGTTGAATCGACGAATTTTGAAATATTTTTATAAAAAGCCGTGTTGTATAAAGAGTCTGGCACTAGCAAGTGTGTTGCGTAAACGGAGGAACGATTTTACGATCCATTAAAGTAAACATACTCGAAAAGCGACAAATACTTTAACTCATTCCTGTCCGAGGGCTTCTCCAGAGGTGAATAAAATCGTCTGGCGTTAGCCAGAATAACTAAAGACCAATTCAGACAGGAAAGAGTTAGAGAGATAGTTCATAACTCATTCCTGTCCGAGGGCTTCTCCAGAGGTGAATAAAATCGTCTGGCGTTAGCCAGAATAAAATACTAAAGACCAATTCGGACAGGAAAGAGTTAATACATGTGCGGTTGGAAACTTGCACAAGTTATATTCATCATAAATCAGCTTTTCTTATGATTTCAATCGTCCAGATTCAACTGTTTACGTCACAAACTTGCTAGTGCCAGACTCTTCATACAACACGGCTTTTTTAAGAATACTTTGTTAAAAAAATCAGAAATCAACAAAAGGTACGGTTTACTTCAATTTTTTATCATCATATTCGCATTCTCCATACTTTGGCGCATAAAATAAACTGGAAAAATAATTTGCCTTGAGTTGACCTTTAATAGCAGCTCGATGGTACGCTATTTATGCTTCCAAAGACATGTATCGTGCGAAGCGTCGCGCACGAGAAAAACGACGCAAATTTGTGTGTAAAGACATATGCCACCTTCGCGCGCGACGCTTAAATTGAGCTTTCCTCTTACCAAATAATAGACAGGATAAACGATACTCTTCGTAATGCGGGAGACCTGACAATGTCCACGACACTTCCTCTTCTTTTTCGTTGTGAATAACTAGCTTCCTTGATAGAATCACGCCTTATCTGATTAAATAGTTCATGAGGGAACGGGAGTTTATTGAAGCTCACAGTCTTCTTAACAACATATTCGGCTTTTGAAAATTTGCCATGAAACAGATGCCATCGGGTCGATTCTGGAATAATGCTTTAAAGATCATAAAACAAAAACAAGACACACATTCTGTATAAATTACTATGATATATGGTTTTTTTTTTAACAAAATAGTATTTTTAGTATAAACCAACTAGTCGACTATTACAAATTCTGCATTCTGATTGGCTGAACCATCACTGTCTAACAGTGATACATCACCTGAGGTAGCCTCGATTTCATGCAGCCGTATCTCGGGTCCCAGTACTTACCTCCCCTGAATATCACGTCACGGGTGGACTCGTGAGCTTGTCATTGTCGATTTGCACCAATCATAAACGTGCCTACAAATTTTCAGCAGGCATACCGTAAATGCTCGATTTAGCGCCGCTCTCGATTTAGCGCCGCTCTCGATTAAGCGCCGCATCCAGAAGTAGGATAATTTAATAAGCGCCGCTCTCGATTAAGCGCTGCACCTGTCCATCCTAAAAGAGCTGGACACAAATCCCTCACAAATCCAAAGGTCTCTGATTCAGATGTCGAAGATGCCTCTGATCCACATCTGTGGATAGACGACGATCAAGAAGGCGATGACCAGGACGTTGACGTTCTTTTTTGAATTTATTGGGCTATTGAGTATTGGGTTTTTCTATGAATAAATGTTCTTTTTAAATTTTTTGGGTTTTTCTATGAATATAATTATTCAGTTGTGTTATGAGCATTTTGTCAACTTATATTTAATAAGCGCCACTCTTGATTAAGCGCCGCACAAAAAGATTGCAAAATTTAATAAGCGCCGCGGCGCTAAATCGAACGATTACGGTATATCATTGGGATTATTGCATGAATTACCCCGTAAGTTCAAAATAGCAATCAATTCTTGGTTTTCATCTGACGTCACGGCGGCCATATTAATTGGTGCACAGAAACAATGAAATGGCGGCCATATTGGTGCACAATCTTATCTTATGGGAATTTAACTCTATTCTTATTCAAATATTTCGTATTGTTTCACCACCCCAACGGGGCACCGATCACGTGAGTGAAAACGATCCATTTTGAGTGTTAAGAGATGTAAACTGAAATATTTACAACAGGAAGTTCTAAAGAAATTGGTTAATGGCCAACAGGATCGAGAAACTCAGCTTGTATTTCAGTCAGCTTCTATGTTTTTTGATTTCGTGATTGAATAATTTACCTAATTAATTTATGTAATACGTCACTGTGGCTCACGCGTTCAGCCGTTCCAGCGTTCCTTCCGGGGCCCAGTGTACTGGGGCCCGGGAAACGTCTCGAAATCGAACCTACACTTTAGGCGAAAGAGACAATTTATAAAATGCAAAACAAGATAATAATACATTTAAAATATGGAACTATAATACAACGTTATACTCACAATAAAGCAAAAAGAAGAGTGAATGGCAGAAAAGAGATAGTAAGTTGAATGTATTTCCAATCTTTGATTAAGTAAGCTAGCGGACCAAAGAGTATGTTAACAAAGTTAGAAGAAAGTCCTGCTATAACACCTGCATGGCTACGGTGCTTTGCTGCAAACAATTCCATAGCCATAACAAAGCTAGAATTCTGCAGGCCCTAAAAATTACAAGAACTTCATTTACGAAAAAGAACATAACAAATTATTGTCACAACCTTTAAAAGTTCACGTATAACGGCCAAATTAGATCTTGAAAAGCAATTTTGATTTAAGACTTCTAATTAGAAAAATTAGTGACAGAAAAAGTTTTTATTACGACATTTCGATGTCATCCTAACACCAGCATCCAAAATAATGAATGGCATTTACGTTGTTTTCTGTCAGGAATATATCCTTTCCGATTGATCCAATGGATCCGATGGACAACGCGTTTTTCCGATGGACAATGATTTGGCAATTCGGATAGTTAACTCATAACTCCAATCAACACAAAAGTTATGTATTGTGATATTGGTATATATATATGCATGACAATGACAGGGTTTGCCTTATGTATGTATGTACACTGCAAATCCCCAAAAACTTGTTTTAAGAAAAAAATGCTTGTTTTAAAGTGCCACTAACCCCAAAAACTTTTTTCGCAAATCTAAGAGTCCTTATTGAGTGGATTAGGCCAGTTAATAAATTATTGGTATTGGACGTTTCGTTGGTCTTCTGTAGACCACCAAAGTTGCATCTGCATGTCCCATGGCGGAGCAGGAAAGGGAATGGGTATATTCCTGGTGTGACGTCAGACAAGTCAAACAAGGAACTCCTTTGAGCTCTGTCTGGTGAATACATATAATTTTTTGGGCTAAAAATTCATTTTCCCAACTAACGCAATGTAAAAATTCTATGTATTCAGCAGACAGAGCTCAAAGGAGTTCCTTGTTTGATTTGTCTGACGTCACACCAGGAATATACCCATTCCCTTTCCTGCTCCGCCATGGGACATGCAGATGCCAATTTTTGCAACTTTGGTGGACTACAGAAGACCAAAGAAATGTCCAATACCAATAATTTATTCACTGGCCTAATTCACTCAATAAGGGCTTTTAGATTTGCGAAAAAATGTTTTTGAGGTTAGTGGCACTTTAAGGATATTTTTCCTTAAAACAAGAAAAATTATCTTGTCCCGTCTGCAAGATAATTATCTTACCAAAACAAGATAATTTATCTTGACAAGATAATTTTTCTTAAAACAAGCAATACTTTCTTGTCAGGTTATCTAGTTTCAAGAAAAATGATCTTTTTTTAAGATAATTTATCTTGAACAAGAAAAACTTTCTTGTCGTTTCTTCAAGATTATCAGCTGGAAAGACAGATAATCTTCAATCAAGAAAAATTTTCTTAAAATGAGAAAATGGATCTTGAAACAAGAAAATTTATCTTGACAAGTTTTTGTGGTTTTGCAGTGTATGTATATATATATATATATATATATATATATGTGTGTGTGTGTGTGTGTGTGTGTGTGTGTGTGTGGTGTGTGTGTGTGTGTGTGTGTGTACACACACAAAACGCCTGTTCCGGCACAATTTCTGTGTCGGAGTGCCGCTCCGATCTCGAAAGAGGTACATCTTTTATCGGATAGCTTTTTGTGCCATTCCAGCTCCAGTGTGAACGGAGTTCGAAATCTTTTCGGACGTAAATTAATAGAATAGAGCGTGGTGATTGGTTGTATCGTACAGCATAATTATTTGCCGTTTCGTGCCGAGTCTGTTCACACTATACCGCGGATAGGTTTTTGTGCCGGCACGAAAACCTATCCGGTATAGCGTGAACGGGGCTTAATATAATTATGTATAAAGTACTTTCACTGCTTCGTACCTGTAACACAAATCCCAAACAAAATCGTAAAATGACAAAAGCAACATATGTTCTAAAAATGAAAATGGCCATACTAATAGTGCCTGCGGCAAAAAGTGTGATTCCCAATACAGGTTTTCGACCATATTTGTCTGCCATAGCTCCAAACGGCAGTCCACCCAGAGTTACACCACAAAAGTAGATAGTCGTTGCCAAATCGGCTTTATATGCATCATCGCATACAAGATTAAACTGTAAAAACAATAGTAACATGATATAGTTCACCCTGCGAGCATGGCATTCTTTTCCTTATTTCTTCGCTGACGGAGAGAGGAAGAAAAGTAGGCTCTGCTGTATTCGTGACTGGTTTCCATTGCGCATGCATGTCAGTTGCTTGGTTACAATCTCGAACCCAGTCCCAATCAGAGCAGAAAACAAAACGAGAACCGGTTAAACGGGTCTTAAACGGGTTACTTCGCCTAAATCTTGGAGGAAGCCAAACACGAATACAGCAGAGCCTACTTTTCTTCCTCTCTCATAGCGAAGAAATAAGGAAAAGAAGGCTCTGCTCGCAGGGTAGATATAGTTAATAATATATTCTAAAACCACAGCAAGTTAATAAGTCAACAATTACGATACAATCCTAAAGTGTCCGTGACTCGAAAATTTTGCCTATAAAACGAAAATTAAGTCTGTCTTATTTGAAAGAACACTTAAAATGACAGAGTAACATCTTATAGTAACATTTCATTATATTATCATTTTAAGTGTTCTTTCAAATAAGACAGACTTAATTTTCGTTTCATTTGCACTTTTGTCTTATTACCGGCATTGTCTCACAGGTTTGTCATATTTGTAAAAAAAAAACCCACTTAAATGAGAAAGTAACATCTTCAATTTGTAGTTTTTGGTTCCCTGGCTTCGTTTCTGAGATACTTAAGTTTGTTTGGTATATAAATGTCACATGTTGTGATCTTATCAGAGAAAGTTATATATTTTCGCTATTATCAAACCAAACTGAATTCAAAAGAAGCATGTGCGTGTTCTCCCACAACAGAACACAAAACAAGTAGATTTTCAAATTATTCCGTTTGATATAACCTTCTCCGATAACTCATTATGCACGTTTACGTCATAACATGTGACATTTACATACCAAAAACTAAAAAATATGTTACTGTTGTCATTAAAGTGCCTATGAAACGAAAATTAAATCTGTCTTATTTGAAAGAACGCTTAAAATAGTAGAGTAACATCTTTTGCAGTTTTTCGTTTCCTTGCTTCCTTCTTGAGATAATTCATACTTCAGTTTGTTTGATATGTAAATTAAATATTTTGACGTCACATGTGCTTGAGTTATTGGAGAAGGTCATATATCTTTGCTATTATCAAACCAAATTAATTCGAAGGAATCATGTTGGTGTGTTTCGCCAACAACACAAAACATGTAGATTTTCAAGTGATTATATTTGATCAAAATAGCAAAGATATTTAACTTTTTCGATAACTCATGCACATCACACAAACTGAAATTTCTCAAGAACGAAGCAACTTTAGGAAACGAAAAACTGGAAAAGATGTTACTTTGTCATTTTAAGTGTTCTGTCAAATACGACGAACTTCATTTTCGTTTCATAGGCACTTTAAGCAACGGTTTCTTTAAGAGACTCAAAATAATATTTAAAAAAAAAAATACTCAAAAATCTAGAGTTGGTCTCGGCTACGCCTCGACCAACTCTTACAATTTTTTCGTGCTCTCCCAATTTCCCGCGTGCATCCATAACTCGATGGAGCACACTAAACCATGAGCCATTTCTTTTATAACATAGCATTAAATCCTTTCACAAGCCGGCGAATCGTTTTGGTTGTTACGTTTTTCTACTTTCGTAGCCAAGTCTTTTTTGTTCACTAAAATCCAACCAAAAGGACAGTTTAAACTCGGTTACCCAGACCCAGTTTATGTCTTCTGGGTCGTTGTTCTTTATTACTCAATAAAATTAAATGACTCGGTATTTTTTCAATTTAAAACTCAGTTTCGTTTTGAAATTGTTTCCCGCGCTTTTTTGCCGTGCTCCATCGAGTTATGGAGCACGCACGACAGCCAATCAAAAACGTTGCTATATCAAAACTATGTTATAATGAACAATTAAAACATATTTTACGTTTCGACAAACCTAACATCATTTTCAAGTCAAGTAAAAACAAAGTAGTAAAACTACTGAATATTTTTAACTATTAAAACAATTAAATGGAGAGTGGGAAGCAATTAATAAAACAATAAAAGACAAAAATGTATACACAGAACACTAATTTAATCTATTAGATAAAAAATTTAGCGCTAATCGAGTCCGATTGTACATTAACCCACCACAAATAAAATATATAATTAAACAATCTTTTAAAAGTGTTACAAGAGCTTGTTTTTAAGCCTGATTCACTCGTGTGAAATAATTAGCAAAAGAACGACGTACACACAAGCGTAATTAATTAGTACTTCACGATTTGCATAGAGGAACCTCTTTGTATTTTGGAAGTAAAAAAATACTTTTGGCCTTGAAGCGCTTAGTGCGCTTGCATACACAGTTGTGCTTGTGCTTACTTCACAAGTGTGAATCAGGCTTTAGGACAGCAATAATAAATTATTGGCTCTTCCAAAAGTTTTCTCCGTGTAAATTTGGACAAATCAAGATTCAATCGGTCTGTAGTAGGGGTGCGCTACAGTGCTACAGGCAAAAGATTAAAATAAATAATTAAATAGTGTGTGCAATCAGTGGTGTAGGTAGCAAGTTGATCTTGGAGGGGGGTAAGACTTCAAAAGGACATGTTGAAACACATGTTTTATCATAAAAAGGGCACTTTTTTGTTGCAAAAAGGGTACTTCATGACAAATTTGGGGGGACATGCCCCATTTCCCCCCCGTTCCTATGCCCCCTGTGTGCAATCATTAGTGACAAGACAATATATTAAGGCTACTGGCAACTATAGTACAGCAGCCTATTACAAAAAGATTCAATTCAGTAATGATGAATTTATTTTAGAGATCTCCTTGATAATAATAACCTGTAATGAAGAGATAAATATGTACTGTATATGTTACCCTTTCATTCCCATTTGGCACTTTGGGCTACCTGTGGTAGCCGAGTCTAGGTTTCGGCTCGAGTTTTTTTTTTCGCCACACAAAATTGCATTATTGCATCATCCCGTCAGGCCTGGCGAAACTGTAAAGGCAGTTCTTTTGCCTTTGATCGAGTTGGGTTGAGTTGTTTTCCGACTGTATTGGTGAATTCATCAGTAATGTTGCTGACAAGGTTTGTCCACGAAGACAGAATAGACGAATTTATTACAGACGCGAAAAAATGCCGTTGACGTTGACAAATATATTTCGTCCCCAATCGCGGACTTGTTCCGCGATGGGGGGAGGGGGGTAATCTTGAATCCGCGATAACAAGAAAAATTAGGACGAAATCTGAATTTAAATATAAACATTCGTTATACACCATGAGTCTACATCTATTACTATGTGTCTATACTCGTTGTCAAAATGGCAGTATTAGTACGGTCAACATACTCGTTCGTGTGTTTCAGATATCCACTGGTCCGTGATGATAGGGGGGGGGGGGGGGGGGGGGGGGGGGGAGAAGGGGTCAACACAATCACGGAACAAGTCCGCGATTGGGGACGAAATCTATTTGTCGACGGCCCCCTAGTATTAAACGGCTTTCTTCTGTTTGTTGACATTGATAACGACAGTATATTTATGCATATTAATTATGTGCTTTATTACTAAACGAGTTTTATACTTGTTATGCTGAGTAGGAAGCTTGTATACACATGTATGTTCTATGCATGTAATGTACCATTTGTGTTTTTACTGACTGTTGCTTGTTTTTGAGTTTGAGATCGGCAATGGACAGTAGTCTCATTGATCCATTAGGATTTATATTCAATGTTGTAAGTGCTTTGAACCTTTGAGTATGTAATTTTGTCACAAGTATGTTATCCATATCTTGATGTTCATTTTGATATACATTTTGATGCATAGATTGAGTATTAAGATATTCATCATAGAAACAACTTTGAACCAGTCATGTTCCTCATATATATAACATCAGCAGCCATCACATCAGTGTGTTATATGCGGATGGTACCAAAATGTATAGAGAAATTAGAGTATCTGACATTCACCTACAGTACTAGCACTGCAGAGTTGAAGAGCCTTCCCAACATGCTCTAAAGCAAAAACATGGAATCAGGATTCATGTTGTATGAAGATATTGCATAAATGTAGGGTGCGGGTATATTTTATTAGTCACCTATTGCATATTTGCTAGTGCATCTGTACCTGGCCCACACACGCGAAGTTTGGGCACCTCAGACAATAACGGATAAAATCAGTAAGGTTAAAAGACTACAATGCAGGGCAACTAAATATATTTTAAGTTTTTGACCTGGCAGGGTGATTTATCATACAATCTGAATGATCATCTGAAAACAGTTAATCTACTACTATACCATTATCATACTGGCATGACTTGAAAGATCTTATCTATTTTAAACGTTTTACAGGTCACTATAATATTCCTATTAATAGTTTTGTGCAACTCAATAATTCAGTCAAAATCACTAAAAACAGTTCAGAACTAGATGTACTAGTTTCTAAGTGCTGTACTAAACTTTTTAAGGTAAATACGTGAACTGTATATTTAAACTTTGAAGTAGTCTACCTTGCTCAATACCAGATTCTACCTCAGTTAATCAGTTTAAAACTCAACTTTCTAATCACTACATTAATGCTGTAATTATTAGTTAATGCTACCTCTAAACCTGACCCTAAACCTAACGACCACCCCCGGTAACCCTAAACCTAACGACTACCCCCGGTAACCCTAAATCTAACCACAACCCCCAGGGAGAAAGTTCCACCTCTCAGACCCTGACTACAACACCCCTACTGTTTTTTTGTTATATGCTTTTTAGTTTAACATCCCGCATGTGGGACAGAGAAGTCCCCTAGGTTTCAGGATAATCCTGAATTCTGGATACTTTAAGTTGACAATTCAGGATAGTCCTGCACCACATTTAGCCTTCGATCTGATCTTCCTCAGTCCACTCCCACCTCTTTGCTCACGCGTTATAAAGACCTCTGCACTTTCCAGTAGCCCGAGTGAACACCTGACCCAGAGCCTCAAACCATGGTGGATTGGTACAGTTAAGCTTAGCATTGCAGATTTATTTTTCTGTCTTTTTGTGTAGTAGTTAAACTTTATTTTCAATTTTTTTCTTCTTTGTAGTTCTTGATTTATTTTTTTCTTCTGGTTTAGATTAGGTCAGTTTAGCACACAAACTAGATAACAAACAGTTGCTCGTGGGTAACTTGGATTAACATGCACAGTATTTTGTACTTACTGCAATAACATATGCATGAGCTCATAGAGAGCGAATGGTATAACTGTTTTATTATTATATAGCCAAGCATTGTACAAGAGACAAAATTACAGCGAAATGTTTCAAACGACAAACTTCCGGCATAGGCAACTAATACTTCCGCCATGCGTAATGATGCATTCACATAGAGTTTCTCGCTGAGCTGTTCGGCAAACAGCTTTGAAATGTTGCATAAATGTTGCTCGAGAGGCAAAAATGTGTTAAGCAGATCAACAAAAAAGATTAAAAGGTACCTTTATGAAGTCAAAAGGTGGGTCAGTTGTTTATATTAGCGTTGCTGTCGTGAAAAAGGTTTTGATTTCATGCAAAAATGAAACTGCAGTGAAACTAAATTACTTAGTTGGTTGTTTTTGAAAAAGAACATGCTTTTTACTACTCCAAATGCTTATCTAAATAAAAAAAAGTCTCTTTACTGGTGATCTCCTACGAAATGTGCGTTGTAAGCTTGATTTTAACCGTGAGTTTCTTTGTTTGGCAACAAATTAATATCATCCCGCTAATTTAGTCGTGTTTTTGAAGTAAAAAGACGTAATTTCTAGGTGAATTTTACCATTTGACATCCTAAATTGTGTATTTGTTAATGTATTTTTACACAATATTGTTTTTTTATACATTGGTTTGAGAGTGTTGATGTTTTTCTGTATAAAATTCCGCCAATTTCAACTCTTTTCGGCAGTTTAAAAAAACATGCCGCCATCTTGTTTTAATTTCCTCTACTAGCAGGATATGAGCTGATAGCCTGGTACACACGTAAAAACGCGCAAGCTGTTACAGACCTGCAAGCAAGTTGTTACAAGGCTGTTCAACATGCTGTCACCGTCATGTGTTCGCACTGGCTGTCCCAGTCTTGTTAACATGTCTGTAGCAGGCTGTTGACAACTTGTAACAAGGCTGATGACTCCAACAGACTGATGACAAGTTGTTCCAACAACCTGTTGCCGCTCTGCACTCAACAAGTTGTTAACAGGTTGATGCTAACAAGGTTGTAGCAGCTTCTTGAATGAACAGCATTGTTACAACCTGTTAACAGCCTTGCTACGGACCTGTTGCGAACACATCCTGTTGACAAGATGTGAGATTTTTACGTGTGTAGTAGGGAACCAATCAGTTTACGCAAAAGCTCATATCCGATAGCATGCTATATAATTAATATATTTATTATATGGCTTTGTAATATCCTGAGTTCTGATTGGTCAACGCACGGTCCGTAAAAATGCGTATCCAGACCACGGTCCGTCTTTTTCCGTATCCGGACCGCTGTCCCGGATGTTGATTTTGCTCGCGTGAATTTCTAAGGTTTTCACAATAAGTTTGATACAATAATTATCGAAAAACTTGAAATAGCCACATAATAAACGCTTTATTAACCTCGTTTACTCGGTCTGTACGGGAAAATATCAGACCTTGGTCTTTTTTGTATATATGTATGTATATATATATATTTATATTAGCTCACAGTGTTAAAATTATATATATATTATATATTTAACAATTAATCACCAAAGTGGAGATGAATAGTTCTGGATATTCACTATGTAAAAATCTACCCTATTCACTGACACTGAGGTGATACTATTAGACAGGTTAATACTCAATATTTGTCAACAAAACCATTTTTACAACGTTTAGATATATTTAACAATTAGACAACAAGCCTGAGTTTTCTACAGGTATGAGCAAAATAGTCATTGAGGTGAAGCCAACTTGACTATCACTTGTAGAAAACAAGGGTGAGTTGTCTAATTGTTTTAGTATAAATTTACAAACAAAAGTTAAATAAATTCTCAACCATAATCATTAATGTATTCTTTGAGGCTCGTTTAATATATTTTTTAACTGCCAACAACAAATGTTCAACATTGTCATTTCGGACATTTCCTTGTCCCGTATGGTATCTGATCAAAAAGTAAAGTTTTCTTGCATAATTTAGCATGGGTTTTCATGTACAATACTGAAATAATATATTTTCACTCATTTGATATGTAAAAATGACAAAAAGTTGAAAATGAGAAACATTCATTTTAAAAATGTAGTTTGCATCACAAAATCTTAACAATAGCAAATGTAATTTTGAAAAGTGTTTTGTTTGCAGATATTTCATCAATTTAACAATCTTACCATTAATATAATTTCCATTCTAACCATTTTGTAGCTGTTTTTGTTTTCTGTAGAGCTTATTGCTTCGTGTAAATGTTCAATTTCTTCTGTAATTGCCCACTCCATTTAAGTTACCCTTTACTGGCCACAGTTGCTTTTTGTCTACTTATTAATTTTATGCTGACGATTTTACTCATCAAGGGGAGAGCTCCTGGAAACCTGGTCAATAAAAGGGTTAATATAATTTCGGCACCTTGTTGCTTAACAGAACTGCTGGCTCTACTGATCATTGATCATGACATACTATGCATTTTGTGATTGGTCAATTCAGGCAAAAGAAGGCTTGTCATTGGCTTATCACCAGAGGTTTCTATCAGCAGATAGTAACTCCTGTGATAACCAATGAAATTAAAGAATTTGTAATTAGGCCACACCAATTTTATTTTGTGTTTTGTGGGCAGAAATCCTCTTTTTTCAGAATCGGAGGAGGGAAAAAAAATAAATAAAATTATATTGATGATTCAGGAATGTTCAAATTTATCACAAGAAAGGATTTATAAAGCAACATAGTACAATGTATTGATATAATAGATTAGCCATTGCCTAACTGATTCAGATCAATAAGACACAAGACAAATTTTGCAGTGTTTACAGGATATGTGAATGTACTAACAGAGAACCACGCACAATCTGGTAGGCCCACCATCACGGCACATCCAAGATATTTACATAAAGAGCGAGCTGCAGCTTGAAAGCACACGTGAGAGTGTCTTGCGGATCGGCCATGTTTTGTGCATGCCCATAATTCCATATTAGAGGATTGGAGCCTAAAGTTTTGCCTAAAGTCTGCCGGGTTCCAGTTCATGAATATTGCTCAAAACACTATCCAAACAATATTATTAAAACCAAAAGTGCAAAACCTCAGCAATTCAGCGTGTTTTGACAAGTCATTTCAGCCACAAAAAGTGAGCTTTGGCAAGAACAAAACCATTGATTTTTATTATTTTGGATTCTTGACTTATTTATTCTTTTATTTTAAAAATAAAAGGATAAATTTTCAATTTTATTTTTATTCTGTTTTCCAGATTTTTAGCATCGGCGGGCCCGTAAAACACAAAATAAAATTGGTGTGGCCTTATAGAAACTTGTAAATTTATACTAATAATGGCTTGAAAAGTTTAAAGATCAAAACATACCTGTGGTCACTTCTCTACTTAATTTTGTTTACTTTTCTCATTATTCCACTACATTGGACTTGTTTACTAACAAAATATTCTCAGTGCTTCTGTAAACAAAGCAAAACTGGCCAGCTGTCATTTTGTTTTGCCCGCAGGTGAATAGTGCAGGATATCCCAAGCTATAGGAACCAATCCAATTATGTGAAAAAGCACTATTCACCTGTAAGGTATATGCTAATTAACAATTATTCACTGAAGGCGAGGTGAATATTGCTGAATAATAGCCAAGATGCATGAAGTCAAGGTTATTATTCACCAATATTCACTGAGCCTGAGTAGCCTGAACCACAGACTGACAAATCAGGTTTGGATGTCTGCGACGCAGGCTAAGCCTTAGTGAATAATATAAATACACAATTTCTTACTTTTAGGAACAACATTTTTTTTGAAATTGTTAATTTCCTGTCTGTTGCATTGACAAATTGGCTGGTGGCCATTTTGAATAAAAAATGTAGGTGATTATCGAGAATTGGTCCACAGTAGCTTGACCAATCAGCACACGCAATTACCTATTGCGTATTTATACTAAAAAAATATATTCCCATACAGACCTTGTTTCTCTCCGATATATCTCTTGGATATATTCCTTAATTAATATGGGAATATCAAGAATATTACCCCAGTAATTATCTCATATTGTACATACAATAATTAAATTATACCTCTGATATAATGGTGGCTTCTCCATCTTCCATGTAGTAAGTCCATCCATTAGTACAAGGAATGGTCTCAGTAGTGTTGACTGTGTTGTTCTTGGCATATAAGTGGCACTCGCCCGATGGTTGCCATTGCTTTCCGCTGTTTCCCGTTGAGGAAGACCCATTCGCTGTTCTACATTGGTGGTTTGTCTTCGCAGCGTAAAACACCATCGTTAAATGGTTGCACAAAACTAAATATCCCGAGCCTGCAAGAAAACAATAAACCAGTACTTGGAATCTTCCAGGATTCCCCATACTTTTCATCAAGTTGTCCACATTTCTCTCAGCCATGGCGTACTTCAGAAGTGATGTTTAAACTTTCGCATCGGAATCGCTGGATAATTGAGTGTTGCCCTCTTTGGCCAGCTTAAAAGAACACTTAAAACGACATTTCTAGGTTCAGTCTTGCGACTTTGACGATTGCAGGTTAGTCTTTCCAATTGCATCAGAGATGTTAATTTGAAGCCTGGTTCTCATTTAGCCATCGCGCCGCCGACTTTGACCTCCTGCTGTATACAGGACTACAGGTCAATATACCAATATACACATGCCGCCGGTGATTTGTCCCCCCCTCAGAATGATTCCTTACAGGATAATTGATATACGTGTGTGGACAAAACTTTTTAAAAGTAAAGAAATATATGTTATTTACCGGCTGGGAGGTCCGTATAGAAAAATATTTGCCCGAGGTCTTAAAAAAGGCCCGAGGCCGCAGGCCGAGGGACATTTTTGAGACCGAGAGCAAATATTTTTCTATACGGACCGACGAAAACGGTAAATAACATATTTATTAAGTTGCGTAATCGAGATGACATTCACGTGATACTCAAAAGTCCAAAGTTTATCGTTCGACAGTCGTAAACAACTGCTGACATGTAGTCTGACAAGGAAGCTTGGAACCTTTTTTGTGATAAAAAAAACATTCAAAACTTGAAGATCTAGTTACGCAGGGAAGTCAAAATGCAGTCAGTGTTTTTAAAGTTTAGTTGATAAAGATTCTTCGTCGTTCTTCTTCGTCGCTTGCTCGTTTTTGGCTGTTCGCTTGGAAAGTCGCTTTCAATATTTGGCTGACTGTATGAAAATTGAAAGTGTGTTCTTCGAGTTTGAAGACGAAAATGCTTGTAGTAAGCCATTTGTAATTTCAAGTTTCAAGGACATATGACACGATGAGGTTGGCATGTGGAAAATATTTGACTAAAAGGTAATGAATTGTTGCGGTTTTGTTGAGTTTTATAGCGGTTGGATAACAGAAGAAAGACAGTTTAGTGTCAAAAGGTTTCAGCTTTTCTATCTTCTCGTGGTATGACTTTATATATATATATATATACTTCTATATAGTTTCATTTAGTGATTCAAAATACTGTGTTCACAAGTTTATGTATGTTTTCCCTACCGTTTTAAACTGTTTTGTTTATAAATATCGCTCGTAAATTTTGCTTTGTCACAGTTTTCCCAGCGTTTCTTTTAAAATTCGCTGTTTACACATGAACTTGTCAAAACCATTTGGATAATCAAAATCATATGCATCCTCGTAGTCTCTGTTCAATATATTTTTTCTGTGGCAAGCGAAATAGTTATGAAAATCGATCAATTTTAATGACAGAATGTAAAAAAATAACTTTTTGGACCGCGGTACAAGATATCGTGAAATACCGTTTTCCCAGCGTTTCTTTTAAAATTCGCTGTTTACACATGAAGTTGTCAAAACCATTTGGATAATAAAACTCATTTGCATCCCCATAGCTCTCTGTTGAATATATTTTTTCTGTGGCAAGCGAAATAGTTATGAAAATCGATCAGTTTTAATTATGACAGAATGTAAAAAAATAACTTTTTGGACCGCGGTCCAAGATATCGTAAAAAACTGCCCGCTCACGTAGCCAATCAAATTGCAGGAAAGCCTAGGATTCGGCCCGCTCACGACTAATAAAAAAATAAATATATATATTTCTGAATGATAAATTATAACAGCTAAATATATATTTAGATAAGAAACTATTTTTTGCTTTCTAAAGAGCGTGTTGGCTCGAGGTTAATGAAGGGCTCCGCGTGAAACGTCAGTATTTCGTTGTCGAAATTCTCGGCAGCTCACCATTTTCTTGCTTTGTTATTAATATAATAGTGTAGTTTGCCGTTTTTCAAAAACCGGTATATACGGAAGTATTTATTATGCATGGTAGTCATGATTCGCAAACGCAGTAGACTCCTCATTCAAATATTCAATGAGCGATTTTTCAATGAGCGATGACTCTCAAAAGCGATCATTGGCCATACTGGTGTAGTAGCTGGGGATAGGTGATGCTGCTGTCCGCCTAGGCTGAATTTTCGTCGACAAATAGCAACTTTTAGCTAACTAAACACTAATTTGCGGGGTAACACTGGCACAGGTAATTAAGATACGTCAGTTTTAAGATACGTCGTTTTTGTAAATAGATATTTAGCTGTTATAATTTATCATTCAGAAATATATATTTCTTTACTTTTAAAATGTTTTGTCCACATTACACGTATATCAATTATCCTGTAAGGAATCATTCTGAGGGGGGGGGCCAAATTTCCGAAGGGGGGCGCACATTTCCTAGGAAATGTGTCCCTGGGGGGGGGGCACATTTCCTAGGAAATCTGTCCCGGGGAGGGCACATTTTTGGGGGGGACATATTTCCTGTGACACGGTTCCAACAGCTGTCACCGTCATGTGTTCGCACTGGCTGTCCCAGGTTGTTGACAACAAGTTGTTGTCAACATGTTGACAGATCAGACTTGTTACAAGCCTGTTGCGACAGCATCCTGTTGACAACCTGAAATTTTTATGTAGTTACAGCGGTGCCGTTTGATGTATTAAACAAGTTCGTTTTTCCAAATAACAACGGAGATTTTAATACTTTCAGTAGACAAAACGTAACAGTGCTGTACAGTCTCCAGATTCAAGCGATCAGTTCGATATAGAATTTATTTATATCGAAGAAACAGAAAAATATTTAAACAAATTCCATATGTATTAAACGAGCAATACGACACCTATACATGAAATCTAGACATGCAAACAGTTCAACATATGTGATTCATTGACACAACAACCGCCAACAAGGCTGTTGGGCTTTCGTGCTCGATTTTGCAAGTTCTTGCTTTTAAACCAACTTTGCTTTTGGCCACTGAGTGTTGGTAGGTTTTCCAAGTAATAAGTTGCTTAATATATGATTGATCAGTGATGTCCTTGACACAACCACAGAATAGGAACCTGACTGTCGATGAATTTTCGAAGTGATAGGAGACGAAGTCTATAAGGCTCCATATGGGAGGTATTGCGCAATTTTGCAATTTTGTGACTCGGTCTACCACACGTACAGTAATACTAAAAAACAAATACGGAACAAGTCAATCTAAATTATACTGTCTCAAAAAATATTGAAAAAGCTTGGTACTTTTTTAATGGCGACTTCTATTGTGCCTTAGTTTGTTCACTTTGTCAAGTTTGTTGCGACTTTTTTAGACATATAAACATTGCGTATTATTACCACGCGTGGTGCAAGCTTGGGGTCAGCGGCCATGGAAAACTGAACCGGGGGAACCTTTGTTAGTAATGAGATATCATGTTGTTTGCAGTAATGAGATTATCTTTGTTGAATTGTATCAAAGAAAGACTTGAATTGATCTAAGTCTAAGTTACATAAAGAAGTGTCAATTTGCAAAATCCAAGTGTTGTCACCACTCGGGGTTGTTTTACCTATACGTTACGTAAACAATTTTCTGTTCTCTACCGGGAACTGTCGTCCGAAAAGTAAAGTCGAGAAAATCAAAGCTAAAGTTTATGTAAATCAGGAGGTATCTTTATCACATATAAAGACACTGATTAAACTTTAATTTCTTTTGAGTTCGGATTACCACTATATATTGACTTCTTAATACCAGGGGGCAAGGAAAACAAAAACGCTTTCCGTATGTGACGGCGTCAAAGGTGGCCCTTCTCGAGTTTTCGAGAGGAAACATCCCTCACCGCATCCCAAGTAGAATGCGATATTGATCGGAGCTGCTTTCTTTGGCATCCTGAAGAAACGCGCACAAAAACCGATCGACTCAACAGAGCTAAGTATAGGTAACTGTGTCAATGGGATTAACCTATATATGGACAAGTCCTGGGGGGAAATTTGAAGAAGGTCACGGACAAACCATATGGGAGTGCCTTTCCTCCACAGGTCGAATTATCTGGGCAGTTGACTAAAAGGTCTGGACACCACAGTATAAGCCCAAAAAAGCTCCACAGAGTGTTAGTTTGTGACAGCGTATATACCCGATCTTCATCAGGTCACGTCTAGTATCAACTTATCGTGCACTATTAAAAACCTACTATTGCAACTCAGCTACAATCAATGAGCAACGAGCATACCTTGTAAACGACATCGGGGCTACAGCTGGGTGCACCCCAGTGATGTACATTTGCTACAGCCTGGGTGCTACCCTAGTGATTTACATTTGCTATCAAATGTAAACCGCGTCATTAGTCCGTAGTAGTTTGGCACCCAAACTTCCCAAGCTTAGCTTTGGTGTTCCTATCTGACGTGGGTGGACCCAGTATGAGTGCTCAAATGCAATGCTTACTATGCTCAACTCTAGCCTGGGTACGTCCCAGTATGAGTAGTACCTTTACTCAAGTGCAATGCTCAACTCTAGCCTGGGTGCCAGTCCCAGCAGTGGCGTGGTGGCAGGGGGGCCGGGGCAGCTGGGTTTGCAGAAGGGGCGCCAAAACTAGCAAGGACGCCAAAACTTAACAAAATAAACCTATTTCTTTGTATAGCTAGGGCTTCAATGTGGGGGATATAAAGATCTGAAATCTGTAATCTTTTGTGTTTTCTATGAAGTTTTATAATCTTCAGAATTCTGTAAAATCTCACTCCAAAATGCAGGAAATGGCATATCAGAGACTCTAGATTTCAAAATTTTCTGGGGGAGCATGCCCCCGGACCCCCCTACAGGTTTGGCGCTACTTCGCCGCTTGCATTGGCGTGGTGAGAACCGGTTGTTTGTTGTAATATTATATATTGCTATTAATCATTTATCAAAATACAGTAATTAATTTCTTTTTTTCATTTTTTTTTTGGGGGGGGGGGGGGGGGGGGCGCCAAAGCTAATCTGGTCACCCCAGCCTGAAACTTGCCACCACGCCACTGAGTCCCAGTCCCAGAACGAGTGCCTTCGCTCAAGTGCAATGCTGGCGTATACTACTGTGCTACCCACTGCTCTATAGGAGTGTTGTTAAAAATGGCGTACTACGGTGCTGCCCACTGCTCTATAGGAGTGTCGCTAAAAATGGCGTACTATACGATGCTGCCCACTGCTCTATACGAGTGTTGCTAAATGGCGTACTACGGTGCTGCCCACTGCTCTATACGAGTGTTGCTAAAAATGGCGTACCACGGTGCTGCCCACTGCTCTATACGAGTGTTTCTAAAAATGGCGTACTACTACCGCATCATTGGCGGGCCATTCAACTTTTACTATCCCCAAACGTGGACGAGAAGAGTAGACGATGCTACAGCGGTCTATGCCACAGCCACGACAACACCCATAATAAAAATAATAATAATAATAATAATAATAATAAAACCTGAAGATGAACATGTAGTTCGAAAACGTTTTTTTAACTTCTTAAACTTTTTTCCTTGTCAGTATATGTATATTATATTTTGGAGAATTCAATTATAAAAATAATAATAATAATAATATTTATTCAGGATACCCACATCACCAAAGTGTTTTTCAGTGGGGTCCTGTAACATGACACAACAGTACATTACATCACTTCACGTCACATTACATTGTATGGCACAATATTACATTTAAACAAGATATATATAAGCAAAAAAATTGAAGAACAGTTCAAAGAAAGTTATGTTACATTTTAGTTTTTTAATTCAACTAGAGAGGTAGTGTTTCCTGTCTTGTTGTCCAGGTTGTTAAAATTAGTTGAGGCGTGATAAAGTTAGTTTTTGTTTTCCCCAGTTTGTGTTGGCTTTAGGTGATGCAGATTATTGTTGGTCCTTGTGTAATGGTTATGGATGCTGCTATTTCTTGTTAAATCAAAATGTATGCGTCGATGTTTCTGTCGTCTGTCTTCAAGTGGTGTCCAGTTAACTATTCTTAGTGCTTCAGTTGATGAGGAGAGTCGAAGAGCATCGAGTACTTAGTACGACAATATTGCGCATACTGAACATTAAAATGAGCTGTTTCTGATATATATTCAGTGAAAATTTAAGATAATCATAGGCATAGTTTTTGGATCTCCCGAGACATGAGGTAAATATATATATATATATACCATCATCATGTTCACCATTAATTCCCCCAAATAAACCCAAGTCTCTTCTGTTTGCTCACGTATACGTAAATCACAGAGTACTTTTTCTAAAACTTTAATCTGACTTTAATCGGTCGTGAACGCGGCAATCACTACATAAATGGGTTTTGCCGTTTTGGCATTTGGTATTTCGTTTGATGGGGCGCTTTTTTTCTTTTCGTCACTCACAAACGACCAAACATTGGTTTATTACTTACAACGGAACATGAACTACAGAGTACAGTACAGTAGCTACCAAAATATTTCTGCATGGTCGGTTAGCCAGTAAACGCCACTAATGAGAAGTTAAAAATCTAGAACTAGCTCATTGCCCAAATTTTCCTATACATTGATTTGGATTATATTTTACTCCAATTGTTGTCCTGTCGTGCATGATTATACACCCGATTGACGGAAATAACTAGCCCCTATCCCTGATTTGTTTCCGCGGCCGCCTGTAATGTTACATGCAATTCTTGCCATACTCGTCTCCTGTCGTCAAAACGAGGTAAACGTATAAGACAGTATACTTGTATTCGGACTATCAAAATGAAGCAAAACTAAGGCAAAGTTCATACAAAAATGTAACAGTGTATAATTAAAGATATATAAAACACTTATTCCACGTCCTTATAAGACATATTATTATTATTATTATTATTATTATTATTATTATTATTATTATTATTATTATTATTATTATTATTATTATTATTATTATTATTATTATTATTAATATTATTAAAATAGCGTGCAAAGGGAACTGCTGGCTAGGAACACGGCGGTAAAACTCAAAATTCGAAATTGAGACAACTGTTTAAAGCCCTAATCAAACGAGAACGCAAGTCATCGTAAGTTGGCAGTCAGAATTTCTGTGGCGGTCGTTCAAACACCCAAATTAACAAAATAAAGGTTTCATGAGTGTTTTAAACAAGTTTTAACTTTATCACGGTACATGATATTTTCGGGAAACTATTCAGAGCGGCTGGCTGCGATAGCATGACTGCCAACTTGCGATGACTTGCGTTCTCGTTTGATTAGGGCTTAATATAATTTCAAAGTCCAACATCAAAGAAAAATTTCGGTTTCACGCTCTGCCATTGTAAAAATGTTCTGTCTATATATTCGAAACAGCTCTTGTTTTCAAAATGTTCCGAAAAGTCCAAAGTTCTTGATCTGATGCAATAATTAATTTTTTTTATTAACTTTACAACCATGAAAGAATGCAAATATACAGTAAATAAAGAGTGCAATGCTAGAACGACATGATTGAAGGAATGATCAACAGGACACGAGTCCCATGTGAAGACATGAAAAAGCTGACGTCACAGGGAAACATTGCATGTTTCCTTCTTCGTTGTTGACGTCAGAGGGAAACAGTGCAATGTTTCCCTCGGCAGAAAGAAACATTGAGTTTGCTGAACAACACGTGACCATGATTTGACCAATAGGATTTCATCTTTGGCAAACGAAAGTCTTTGGTATATAACAAGGAAGTTTCTAAAATGATTAGATTTTAAGTTAATTCTTTAAAAATTGTGGTTTAAAAACTGTACCTTGCACTATTACAAAGCAACTCACCTGTATTTTTGTATCTACTGCGCTTGCGCGAGTAGATACTATGCTGTCATGTAGGGTCAAACGGGTAAGTAACAATCAAAGTGTAAGTAACAATAGAAGAATCGGAGTCAATCAAACAGCGAGTACGAATAGGCAGTATCATTCGTAACCAATCAAATAGCGAATACGAAGATATAGGCGGACCGAGGTTTTCCGATCTCATCATCAAGTTATGACTTGCGAAATTTTTGCGATAAAACTGTGTATTTTGACTTTGTTCAGTTGTGCTCTAGCTTTGTTGGTGCTCACTTCAGTTTATTAATTGGTAAGTACTTTGATGATTAATTACCACAAATTTGTCGTAAGTATGATTTACCACAGTTTTCAAAAGTTAATGGTATTAAATAGTAAGCCTCTTCGGGGGAAATTGAGCCTCTTCGGAGGAGAACAAATTGTATTAAGCCTCGTTATAAGCCTCTTCGGAGGAGAACAAATGGGCCTCTTCGGAGGAGAACACTAGAGCCTCTTCGGAGGAAAACAATTTGTAAGCCTTGTTGTAAGCCTCTTCGTAAGCCTGGTTTGTTTGTTTGTTTGTTTGTTTGTTTGTTTGTTTGTTTGTTTGTTTGTTTGTTTGTTTCTCTGTCTGTCTGTCGCCAGAATATCTCAAAAGGTATTGCACCAATTTTCATGAAAGTTTGCAGAACGGTTGGCCATAGACCAACGACCAATCTATGGTTGAATTTAGTCAAAATTTGGATGAGAAATTAATAAAAATCTGACTGCAAGATTCTCCGTGTAGAAGAAATGCTTGATTGCGCTCATTATCCTTATTTTATGCAAATATTTTTGCATAATTTTGGTACGAGTGCAATCAAGCATTTTATTCATACATGCATGTGTTGGTCTCGTGAGCTAGCCTGGTTAGCGGGATGCTCGTTCTCTTTTTAAACCTCTCTAATAACCCGACGGACGTATATGCAGATCTCTGACTGCCCTCTAGTTACAAATGTTACATAAAGAGCTAGCTATAGATAGCGTATAGCTGCGCCTATTTTAAGTAACTTGGCCGGAATGTTGTTTAATCCTGTAGCTTTGTCTAGTTTCAAAGAATTTAATAAATTGAAAATTTCCTCTACAGTAGCTTTCTCAATAGAAAAGGTAGAGCCGACTGGAGGAATATAGTCTTCAAATGAGGGCAAGTCTTCATCCGAAGGAATCATCTGACTTCCTAAATTAGGCCTAACGCCGGTAGTATGTTTATTTAAGAACTCCGGAATTTAATCGGGTTTAGACAACACTGTATTACCAGATGTTGGTCTAATACTTAACTTGGATAGAATAATTTTTGTCTTGTCATGACATTGTTTATTGTTTTCCATATTAGCTTACTATTGCCTAGATTACCTTCAATTTGTTTCTGTATCTACTGCGCATGCGAGTAGATACTACGTCGGCATGCAAGGTTTTCTGAAGTTAGTTAAGTAACAATAGAATATTCTTCGGGACCAATCAAATTTCAGAAGGTTTTTCCAATCACATCCCGAGTCAGTCTAAGCAGTCTGACGCAGTAGATACATGTACGCCCAAGCGTGCCTATTTTTATTTAAGCTGCATGTCTAAATTTTGACAATTATTATGACTAAAAATCCTTTCTTCAGTCAGTCAGTCGGTCGGTCGGTCGGTCAGTCCGTCGGTCGGTCGGTCGGTCGGTCGGTCGGTCGAATTTTTGGCTAACTACATGTATACTATATTATGCTCCAGTGAAGATTATTTCACGGTTTGTGTTCAATCCGAAGACCAAGTCTGTGTTCTTTCACTAGCTTGACGACGTAATACGAAGTGGGATGTTGCTCAAAAATCATAACCTAAAAACCAAAAGACATTGCCCACATTATAGACATTATAGAACTAAAGTATACCAAAATGTCCTAACAATAGAGAGAATGACATGCATAATTGTTTATACTCACCGTATTTTGGCCTTTGTGCAACCATGGTGCTGGAACATACAGGGTTTCTTGTGGACCAATCTTCCAGTACCTACCAAGATTGTGACCGTTTACAAATACCACACCTTTGTTCCAGCCCTAGAAAGAAGCTTCGGTTATCGTTTTCTCAAATAATACATGTATATGTATGTATGTATGTATGTATGTAAACTTTATTTAAGTGTCAAATGTTTAGTTTACAGAACTAATTGGCATGGGGACACTTTATAACATTGGTTCTATTGAGCACGGGAAACCAGAGAACCCGAAGAAAAACGTACCCCCGAGGCACAGAAGAGAACCAACATAAAGAGCCAAGGTGATCACCCATTCAAGTACTAACTCTATTCGACCAGGTTCAACTTTAGTGGCAGGCACGTAGCTACGGGGGGAGGGGGCGAGAGGAGATCACCGCTCTCAAAATACTTTCTCGCCCCCCCCCCCCCCAACCAGATATTCGTGACCTGTCTTTATTGAAATATGCAGGTTTACTTCAACTACTACATGGATAAGTAATTGTGAACGCTGTCGCGCGCGTACTTGCGTAACGTAAGTGAATGTATTTGTAAATGTATTTGCTATATGTAACTTGTGTATATGCCAGTAATTTCTGATACTGGTTATTTCTAATATTCTAGAAAAACTATTTTATTTTTATTTTTACTAATATGTGTTATTTTTATCTATGAGGGCCATTATGTAAAATACTTAATTGTAATAATGTATAAATGTACCCTCAAGAAATAAAGTCATATATATATACTTACGTAAACCTTGTGACAGACTGGGGGGGAGGGAGGTTAGCGTGATTGCATCAGTTGTCCTGCATTACTCAACTTTTGAACTTTTTCACTTGCCGCGCCCCCCCCCCCCCCCTCAGAAAAAAAACAACCCCAACACTTTCCCTCCTAGATTTCTTAGTCTAGCTTCGTGCCTGTTTAGTGGTGAGACAGCTAGCGCCCTAGAATCACGCACCATCCGTGCCTGTTATATATATATATATATATATATACAATACCCTGGTTGCTATGCGTGTTTTCATTGGTTGTTGGCCATGATCTATTAGAGGACAGACACATTGACACGTCAGATCACGTCAGCTGACTTGCTGTTTCCCTTCTTCATACCCCAAAATCCGGCAAGAGTTTCGATAAAAGCCTTTTAAATTTTTGTATTGTATAAAACAAATAGATTCCATTTTTTTGTTGTCTGCTCAGTTATAGATGCACAGATGACGTCACAACATGGTAAGAACATCAGTGACCCATCCTCATTATACCATTTTTACAATACAAACTTCAATATGACATTAAATAAAAGTTCAAATCAAAACATATTTTGACATTCAACTATTCGCGTTACATATAGAATCCATATCAGTAATATCTTATTTGGGTTTTTAGATGCTTTAACATTAACTCACAGTGGCTTACATCCATATATATCTATAAGTGGGCGTTACCTTCATATCTAAGAAGGTATCCTTAGGTTTTCCAGTTATAGAGAACGAGCCTTTGAATAAAGCTGGAGTTGACGACATCATGTTCTTAGGTATATCCGTCCAAAGAGAGGAACTATAAAAAATCGAAGTCAGTTTGTAAGTGAATTATAGTTTATTAAAGGACATTGGCATTAAAAATTAAATTTGTCTAACTTGAACGAACTCATAAAATTGTAATAGAAGATCCTTTACAACTTTTTCGTATCTTTCTGCGTTTTCAAGATATTTCAATTTGTTTGATATGTAAATGAGATGGTCTCTGACGTCAGGAGTGGGGTAAAATATTTTCATACAGAGCAAAATCACTTACATATTATCTAACATGAAATGTTCAGCGTCGCAAGGAGTTTTTATGTGCACAGTTTCAAATGATTTCGCTAAACAAACTTAGAGATATAACTGGTTTTGCCACATGTGAAAATATTTTACCCCACACCTGACGTCAGAGACCATCTCATTTACATATTAAACAAATTGAAATATCTTGAACATCTAACTATTACAATTTTATGAGTTCTTTCAAATTAGACAAACTTAATTTTTAGTGCTATTGCCCTTTAAAAACATTTATAGAGCCTAATACTTCTTGGTATTCTTGTTAGGAAAATGAAAGCCCAGAAAATAACTTTGGTGGAAACCATAACGAACACAGTATACATAATATTTCAAAAACGTTAATGCTGTCCTCAGAGCGTATAAAAATATTATTGCACTGATATGAGGTCAGAGGTTTTCTCTCTTTGTAACATGGTGGAGCGGAAAAGGAGAGAAAATCTCTGGTGTAGTAAGCGGTATTAACCTCACTTTTATCTTCTTTATGCTATATTTGGCAGTTAATCTCATAGGTTAATCTAATACAGGTTCAACCAATCATGTCACTCTATAAAGAATAGTGAACAAATTCTGAACTAATTATCATTGTAGTGCCCTGCCGCGTCAGCTTCGTAGCGCAGCAGACTTTCGGTCAATTATATTCTGCGAGCGAGTTCGTTTGTTATTAGTTCGTTCGTGCAAAATGAATAGCAAGCGACGTGTCTGACGCGAACTTTTCAACGTACGCGGCGTTTTCGACGCCAAAAAGCAGGGCACCGCCCTTTAGTATATTGTGTCTGGTTTTTAAATCTCACTGAGTCTCTGCAAATAATTTATTCGCTCTCAATAAAGATGTTACGAAGTTACTAGTAAAATGTCGACATTAAAATTTTTTGAAATACTATTTGCTAATTGCTGGGCTATCATTTTCCTGACAAGACTGCGCTTACCGCTTAGTATCTCAATTGCAACAACTTATTTGTAGCACCTAATATTTATGTTCAATAAATCTTCAAATTACAGATTTGGAGTTTCAAACTACTTTCTTACACTACTGTATGATTTATACCAATCCTCGCTTTATCAATTAGGAATAAATATATCAGTGTATATTGAACGATATAAAATTGTTGACACAGCATTTACCGTTCTAGAAGCTTTTTCACAAACAGATCATTAAAATCGAATGTTGTGATTTTCCACTTTTTTTGTCGTTGTTTATCCACCTCTACTTTACCAAGAATGCCTATGATAAAACAAACAAAAAATTACTGTTAGAAGGTGTAGGATACGAGAACTAATTATTTTAACGAGGTAAAAGTTGAGAGACCGCAATTAGCTCTGGGCAGGAGTCGTCACTTGACTACAATGCATTATGACGAGGAATGACGATATTTACATGTGTTAACTTGCAATGTAACGGTACCGTGTGTTACACAGTGCAATTTTATCGTGAAACTGCAATGGTTTGCAAATCAAAAGAAGCAAGAGAAGTTTTGACGAGAAGTGTTACACGATGCAGATGTGTATTGCATATAGTATGGTTTGTACAATTTGTCACGCAACGGCGTTCATTGTATCAGGCTGACATAATTACTTCTACTACCTGTGGTAGGGCGAGTCTAGGTTTTGACTCGGCTTTTTTCTCTTTTTTGGGGGGGTGTCACGATTTTTGCACAGCTGTGTGACTGAGTAAGGCCGTGAGACATGTTGTAAGTTCTTTGCTCCTTTCAGTTTTGGAGTTGGACAAAAAGTTCAACAGCTTTGCCTTTTGATCAAGGTGTTCTTGTACATTGTTGGTAGACTTTGAGAGTGACTGAGATGTGGATGACAACTGTCTTGATCGTAAATATGTTCACCACTGTGAAGTATGCATACTTGCCAGTAGCCCGAATGAACGCCTGACCCAGGCCTCTCAGTCTTAATTATGCTTCTCGGCCGCCACGCAAAACTTGAAAGGCCCTGCAGAAAACGGATTTACTGCTCGTTTGTCATATCACACGCCTGGGCGATCTGTGGTTTGACGAAACAGTCAGGTACTTAATAGAAACATCCATGCTGCTGACATAGCACTATATGTTTGCGTAAACGCAACCTGTAGACGCAAAAATACAGAAAACATAATATGGGGTTTTAAATTACCTTTTCTTTGATCCAAAATATGTTTTCCAGAATTCACTCGACCGCAGTTTTCAACTAGAATGTAGAGAGATCTATCCTTTGAAGCCTATATACAATAATAAAACCAGGATACATCTTAGTCTATACTTATTTGCATAATTTACCAACCCTGCAACTGTTTTACTTCCTTCCTGCTCTATGATGTTTGCGCACGCCTTCTTTAATCCTAAAGCAAAACATACAACGTCGAAAACAACATTTACTCCACTCTACTTTAAGTACATACTAAACAAAACAAAATGACAAAGTTGGTCTTTTTTCGAAAAATTACGGAGTAGTTAAAGAAATTAAATAAGCTTTTAAAGTCTTCGGAGATGCACTTTCAAAACTTGTCCCTGATTTTATTTCGATCTATATTTTCCCCATGTTTCAGAAAAAAAAGAACCAAAAATTTATATTTAGGTTTCTATTCAAACAAATTACACGACTATAAAGCCACTATGTATGCGATTCTAATTGAGCAACAAAGACAAGTGTATACAAAATAGTAACAAAATAGGAGTGATACCGAAGATAGTGACATGGCAAACATGTTAATTTAATAACTTTATTAACGCTCCCACTGGGCTTTTAGGCGGCCGGCCAAGGCTTCAAAATATTACTTTTGATGGCGTTTTTTGTTACAAGCAGGCAACCATGCCAAATCGTGTCGGATAGTGCATACTTTGAAGATGAAGGGGGTTGCCATCTGTAATTATTGATTTATATACTAAAATATAGAGCTTTTTGAAAGTACAATGTGATGGATGGGATATCTGTAAAGAGCTGTCTAATATACGTTTGTGTTTTATTTGAATTGCTAAATTCAGAATGCATCCAATCAGCATGTGTGAAGTTCTGATTATTCTAATTCGCATAACTCACAATCATAAACAAACAAGAAACATGGCGCAAATTCACCTAAATATAACACTTCGAAGAACAGCCATAACAAGCAGCCAACTTTTTGTTACAAGCAGGCAACCACCATAGAAATGTAGCTTAGACATTGATCAAGATGACTAGACCGGTTGCCTTTCGTGTATCACAAGATAGCACTGTTGAACCGCCAGAACCGGTGAGTTAAATGTCTAAGGAACAATATAAGTAACACTACACTGTAGTACAAAAGCTCAGCTTTATAATCAAAATAAAACGAAGTAATTTACGAATATGAGACTTTCCTGTAGCTGCCAGATCTAATAAATTTCTGATTCTTTGCAAGCTTATGTTGTTGTAGCTTTTCTTCGAAGTGTTATATTTAGTTGTATTTACGCCATATTTCTTGTTTGTTTATGATTGTGAGTTATGTGAATTAGGTTAATCCAGGTTAATCATAACTTCACGCACGCTGATTGGATGCATTCTGAAGTGAGCCATTCAAAATAGAACACCAACGTAGTTTGCATGACTCCACAGAAATTCCATCCATTCCAATGTGTTTTTAAAAAACCATAAATTTTAGTATATAAATTCAAAATTACGGCTGGCAACCCCCCTCACGTTCATGAAAGTATATACTATCCGATACGATCTGGCATGGTTGCCTGCTTGTAACAAAAAATGCCATCAACGGTGTTTTTGAGACACTTTTATCGAGGTTGGCCGGCCGTCTATTTTCACGCTAGCTAATTTACAAAATGAAATCTATTGGCTTATTATATCTAAATCTAAATACTAAGAATCTAAGTGTTTAAAAATTGCTTTAACAGATAATTCTTAAAATCTTTCTTGAACGTGACAATGCTAGTGCTATCGGTAAGATTACTTGGAAATGAATTCCACAACGATACAGCACGATACAAAAAAGACCGCTGACCAGCAGCGGACTTATACGCTGGGATATTCAACTTATCCCTATTTCGTGTATTTCTTGTATGAACCATGGAACGTGTCGTAAATCTATCAGAAAGATAGCTTGGGTTTAGCCCCTTCGCGCATTTAAAAGCTAAAACACCATCTCTAAACAACAACATTTGGTTGACAGACAGCCAACTTAACTCCTTAAAGGACTGGTGTTACATGGTCGAATTTTCTAGTGTCGCTTACACTCTTGCTGCGAAATTTTGCACACTTTGGAGCTTACGAACATTCTACTTAGATGTGTTTGACCAGACTGAAGAGCAATAATACAATTTGCTGAACACCAAAGCATTAACAATATTCAGCAAAGTCCTAGTATCAAAAACGTACTTAATGACTACTTGTACTTGACGTTATAGTTGCCAAGTTTTTCAAATGCATCATGACAATGCCTATAATTTTGAATTCTGACAAGATTTCCAATTACAAAAAGATTATTAATATCTCAGAAACGTTAAGAACCTTTTCCGTTAAAATTTTGTTAGCGGTGGTGAAAATAAAAGCATTTTATGTAATATATCCAGTGGCGTAGCAAGCAAGTTGATCTTGGAGGGGCACAGCTTAAAAAAGGCACTTTGTTCAGGGGGTTTGACTTCAAAAGAACACTTTGTTTTATCGTAAGAAGGGCACTTTTCTATTGCAAAAAGGGCACTTCATGACAAAATGACAAAATTGGGGGGGGGGGGGCACATGCCCCGGTTCCTACGAGGAACTGAGGTGTGAGGAACTATAGTTATAAATACACTTTTTGCTACCTTAAAGATTATCGTTGCTACTTGCTTTTATCCACGTTCTCTTTCGCCGATAAGGAAATGTGCCGCCATTTTGTTTTCTTTTGACTTGTTAATAGGCTTACACACAGTACTCTACGACGGCTGACCGGTTGACCGCAGTTAACAATTAACATTCCATGTTTCAGCAGTAGACCGTATTTTTTGAAGAACTGATTGAAACTTAAACGAGGTCAAAACTATAGAAAGAGTAATCAGAGTAGGCTATTCTTTTGTAGTAGTGGAGCCCCACGGTCTTCATTGACTCCCTTGAAGCCAATATAACTATAGTTCCATCTTTCCTGTAAGACAGTCGGAGTTTCTGGTAGTTTGGTCGTTTTAAAATAAGACAATTTTCATGTCACCTAATGACATGTCCAAGAACATTGTGGGTTTATTACTTTTGAATGACAACACCCAATGACCACGCCCATTTGTCGGCAAAATTAATGCTCACACCCCCCTGCTCAACCCCCTTCGCGACGGCCTTGGTTAAGCATATTATTATCAGGGCATTTATAAAGAATGTAAACTTTACTTTAACTGACGAGCCGATGTTGATGGTTGCTTTATTACTTGGCCATTTGACGACACCTTTTGCCACCCGATTAATAAAGACCTAAGAAATATAGGAAATAAGAAATTGGAGAATCAGAAATAAAAATAGAGAATAAGAAATGGGAAAAGAAAAATTAAAAATTAGAAATGAGCAGAAATAAAAAATAACAAATAATAGTATATATAGATTTTACATGCTGTAACTTCAAAATGTTTACGTATATTTTCACATCATCAAATGCTGCATGTAAGATCTATATATACTTTATATAATTTATATATACTTTGGACACGATCGACGGTCAAACAGTCAAAGCTCTTTCATCTCTGACCATTTAGTGCATGGATAAGGATTTCTTGCTTATTTTTACCACCAAATGAAATTTCAAGCGCAGCCAGGTGAAGAATCAGACATAGTTTAACGCTACTCTGCCTTTAAAGTTTTTGAACGTAGCTTAGAAAGTTACTGTTCATGAACGTTCAAAAAACTTTAAAGCCAGAATAGCGTTTAACTATGTCTTATTTTTACCAGTTAAAACAAAAATAACCTGCGGCTGATTACTATTATTTAAGAAATAGAAAATGGTCGCCTGAGGTTTTTGGTAACGGAAAAACGTTAAATGAGAAACACCAGAGTGCATGATTGGAAGAATTCGAATGTTTATGTGAACCCAAGCCGTAGGCGAGTATTTACATATTAATATATATAAGTACTTTTGATTTTTCCCAAACTCACTCGAGTCTTCTTTTATGAAAATGTGTTGTGACGTTAACTGACCAATGAAAGCATGCGTAAGACGCAACCTATTTTATAAAACGTGATCACTCAATACGCATGCAGTACAAACTATTAAACGTACGTATTAACAGTAAACTAACCCAGACAACTCAGCCATGCCCAGCAGGCCAATTACTCACCTGACCATAGTCTCTTAAATTCTCGATAACGAGTTCTTTAGCATCTTGGGATATTATTGTTCTGTATAAAGTGTAACCATAGGACTGTCCGGCACCGTTGTTCACTGGTAAATCTTCCATCGATAGTACATGTTCACTACTGACTTCTTGCTAGTAATAAGAATTACAATACCAACGTTAACATAGCCTTGACGTGAAAAACGACTTACAACCATGCATGTCGAAAAAAACATACATAAATAGTAAGTAACAAAAGCAAAGAAATAGTAGAAAGCAAGACTATATACTTGCATAAATTGTGCCCTTATATATAATACTATATATTTAGACTTTCATTTTATCACAGTCGAAACGCCTTGTAAACTAAGTTCATATATTTAAACGGTATTTTTTTACCGTTCTCACAGCGCGTCCAGTTTAACCGAGGTCACTGTAGGATCATTAGTACTTCATTATCTAACCAAGAGCAACTTGAACACAATAGAATTTATTAATAACCCTTTGGTGCCTGTTCGTTTCTTTTGGAACGATGCAGACTTTAGTATTTTAAGCCTGGTTTCATATAGCCGTAAGAGTCGGCGGCATGGCTGCGGCAAGGGGCAATGGTCCAATCCCATACAGCTTTTTATTGCTGGCTAATTCAACACTGTCTATGATTGGACCATCGCCCCTTGCCGCAGCCATGCATGCCGCCGGCTCTTACGGCTATATGGAAACCAGGCTTAAAGTTTAGACAATATCTGTATATGTATTGTAATTTCAACACAATCACAATACTGAATGGTTCCATAGAAACTTTGCACTAATAGAGAAAACAAACCTAAAAACTTAATTATATATAATGGTACGCATTATTACCCCTGATAACACGATCATGTTGTCTAACGTGATATACTTGGTCATTGCAACATCTCCTGCAAAACAAATAATTATAATAATATATAAAAACACCACTTAGATCGATCACTCACTAAAATATAGGTATAAGACAACCTAAAAAATCAACTACGCCCATTAATGTGATGAAGTAACTGCAAAATGTGCAAAAAGTCTCGGATTTAAAACAGTGGCGTAGCCACGCTAGGGCACACTGGGGCAGGTGCTCCCAGCAACTTACAGTATGTTTGTTTGTGTCCCAGCAAACACTCTCCTAGTAGTGACCTAATCCAGGATGACGTCAAGATCAAGTCAAGGTGAAGCCCAATCTCGTTCCCAGAGCCCACGTTTCCCACCCGGGAAACGACAGACTCTGGGATAATCCGTTTCAAATCACAGGATTCTTGTTATTCTGGTCGAGGTACGCATGCGTAAATACCCGAGCGGAATCTGGATAGTATATGTTCTCCTTGTTTGACTTTTCCCCAAACAAGTCAATGGGGCTGCTGGCGAAGCTCGAATTACAGCATCTATACACACATACGGCGAAGATATCGATCGCGGCAACGTCTTCACTGGAGTCTTGTCGTCCGACATCTTTGTTATTTTGGTTTTATTAATTCTACTTCCGGTCACTTCAGGCTCACTATTCAGCCAATAACGTAACGATTTGAAACGGATTATCCCAGAGTCTCTCGTTTCCCGGGTGGGGAACGTGGGCTCTGGGAACGAGATTGGGTGAAGTCAAAATTTTTATAGTCTTTTTTATAATTGAGCCAATAGTGTTAAAATATATAATTATTGTGAGGTATAAATATATAAGAAAATACAAAACAAGCAACGGCAATAAACGTTAACATATAGTGGAATCATAGTCAATCGAGATTATGGTCTGGAAACTCGGCAAACTTCAAAGCGCCTATAATGAGCTGTGATTTTATGTTGAACCGTACCTTACACCGTGCACATCCTTTGTTTTAGGTTTATTAATATGTAAATAGCACGGATGAGTGATTGAACTGAAATATTGCTATTGGACAATTCGTTCATTATATACTAAAATACAATGTGTTCAGTGACCGTGCACCGTGCACAAAAATGCATAAAGGCGAACAAAAAGATAGACCAAAGACTTTAGCAGAGTTTCCAGACCATATTTCGATTGACTATGGTGGAATCAAAGTAGTGTGCAACCTTACTATATTTCGATTTGTTAAGTTACATAGTTCGTCATGCAGATTGCAGAGGCTTAAAAGCTTGTATATGAACAATAACATGAGCGCGCACAAAATTTCCAAACATTTAAAAATGATCGTTGTGCCCCTACGTCACTAATTTGAAATATCATGCAGTTTCAGCAGACTGGCCCTTCGATCTCGGTTTCCGTACAAAACAACAAACATAATGCAGCGGCCGCGCAATTGGCCATTTCCCAAAAGAGTTGAAGACTGGTGACGGGTTAGGAAAGCCAGGGTAATTGGGATCGTTTGGGGGGACAGTTTCATTGTGCTTATGCTATCAAGCGTGAGATCTGTCCCTCCAAACGATCCCAAGTACCCTAGCGTTCCTAACCCGTCACCAGTCTTCAACTCTTTTGGGGAATGGCCAATTGCCCATATGTGCCGTGAAAAGAGTAAAAAATTATTAGGGTCGCAGTACCCATTTATGGTCGGTCGGTAACTAAAAAGAACAATTAATGGCGTCAATTTTCTTTCATATATGGCCATATGGGCAATGGGACGCAGCTTATAGCAGGCTGGAATGCACAGTAAAATCAATATTGGACACTTCAATACCTGATGACGTAAAACCTGCTCACAGGAAGCTCTGCTCACATGCACATATATATGACAAATTCAAACCAAACTGGAAGATATGTTTCAACTGAACAGTTATAGGTCAGGCATTTTATTTATTTCTGACGCTTTCCTCACCCTTTCAGGGCTCGAAAAAATACATCCGAAATTGTAAAATAGCGGCCGTATTGTCCGTCAAGCCACTGACTAAGATATAATAATATAATAGTGCTGCTGTTCTGAAGAATGTGCACGTAATGCACAATTAAGTTACAATGCTAACATACCACATACATTCTAGTAATATACAATACAGTAATAGTACTGACCATAAGAAGCTTTCGCTATTACTGGTGGAAGGATCAATTTATTGGGAACTAAAAGAAAAACAACAAAAAATTTAAAAAAAGAAGTTTGGGCGAACAAACGAACAAACAAACGAACGAACGAACGAACGAACAAACAATTTTAACTATTCACATTAAGAAAATGGAGCAATAAATAACACAATTGTCTTTCGTGTCTTAAATATTAAAAAAAGAAAAAAGGGTTAGTCGCCAGTTTTTGGTCGATCTGTTTAGAAAACTATTTGCCTTTGGTCTCACGAGCGACCATAAGAAATATTTACAGTACCTCCAAACCGGTAATTATATTAACAAATTTATATTAATGAAGTAAAGAACGTCTTTTTGGCACTCCTCTGTTTACACGTAGCTATAGTGCCTGACGAATTCACCGTACCGAAATTTTCACGGTTACGTTTCTCAAACTGTACGGTTCCGTGTAAACATGAAAAATTTGAGTATAGATTTCAAATTTATCTGGTACTATGTATAAATAATGCAGTCTGTGATAATGCAGAAGATGCTTTATAAAAAATCATTTTATACATTCGTGTTACTCACTCGTGTTAGTAGGCTTTAATTCCTTTAATAGTTCGTGGAGCTTGTGATATTTTGGCGTTATGTCCCCAGCTTCAGATAGCGGACTGTCGTAATCTAAAAATAAAATAAATACAAATTTCATAATTTTGTGTTACCTTGAAGTAAACTCATGGTCCTTATAAAAGTTTGCTTCAGTCACTTGAATCATATTACATATATGATTCTATAATCTATTTTAATAAATGTAAGATTTTAAAGATCAATTGTTTAAAGGTCAACTCAAGGCAAATTATTTTTCCGGCTTGTTATATGCGCCAAAGTAGGAGAATATGAATATGACGATAAAAAATTGAAGCAAACCGCACTTTTTGTTGATTTCTGAATTTTTTAACGAAGTATTCTAAAAAAAAGCCGTGTTGTATAAAGAGTCTGGCACTAGCAAGTTTGTGACGTAAACAGTTGAACCTATGATGACTATAACTTGTGCAAGTTTCCAACCGCACATGTATTAAAGTATATTTGACACTTTTTGAGTGTGTTTAATACTTTAATCGATCGTAAAATCGTTCCTCCGTTTACGTCACACACTTGCTAGTGCCAGTTGACTTTTTATACAACACGGCTTTTTATAAAAAATATTTCAAAATTCGTCGATTCAACATCCCAAAATCAACGGAAAAAATTTCAATTACATTTTTTAATCATATTCGGATTCTACGTGCTTTAACTCACTCCTGTCCGAGGGCTTCCCCAGAGGTGTATAAAATCGTCTGGCTATACGTTAGCCAGAATAAAATACTGGAAAGAGTAGTTAATACATATATAAAGCTAGCGAAAAATGTGATTTGCCTTGGGTTGACCTTTAACGTCTAATCTATATAGCTGCTATATGCTATAATTTATTGTACATCAGTCAAAAGTATGGTTGCGCAGCTAACTCGTCAAGGCACCGCGATGTAATTGTTTAAAGTCATTTTACTCCATGTTCAAATCGTTTATAGTCCCTTATAATAACTGTACATGTATAGAACATACCATAACTAGTAATTGTAGGTTCATAGCCACCTCCATGATGGTACGCTCCGTTCATAAAACCAAAGTTAGTACCGCCTAAAAACATAAAATAACAATCAGCTTTAACTCATTACTAAATAAAATCTTGGATTGGGTGTTGCTTTTTGGGGTTGTGTGTTTTTTATATTTAAAATGTCGGCTAGCAATATTAATAAGTATATTATCACAAGTCCAATTCGCATGAAATCCTCCGGGGAGCATGCCTCCGGACCCCCCTTTCGTACGCGTCTTTGGCGCTTTCAAACACCATTCTCAATCGGACCCCTATGTCTATGGCCCTGTATTATACTAATTCACCGGAACTCTTAGCTTGAACGTGAAGCCTATATATCTTTCAATTGAATGACGTCAAATTATACACCTTCAACGCGCAGCATGATTGTTGTGGATACAGATCGGAATAACTCTATTAATTTTTTTACTCTAACTATTCCAGACAATAGACCTTATTCCAAAATGGCCACCGAATTAAAATTCTTTTATATACATATAATGATTTAAATTAACCCTTATGAACTCGTTTTCATGTGGGAAATTCAAAAGAATTTTTACTTTAAAACGAAGTTTATGATTTATATGCACATAAAATAATTCTGATTCGGCGGCCATTTGGGAATAAGGTCTATTTTACTCATGATCAAGAAGATACGTCTCAAAAAGCCATAACGAAAAGGTTAACAGCACAAAAATAATTAAAGGCTTTTAAGCATAAAAAATTGCCATAAATAAAATGACTATAAACATAGTTTTAGAAAAATAAATATGGTGGCTAAATATTATTGCAGCTTCATTTATTTAGCTGCTTAAACAGAAAGTAAGTCAGTAAGCAGCTATTATAATATAGACCAATTAATGATCGATTTATATGTTTTCAAATCTTTTTTTATGTTATAAAATTAATGCTGATATCTTTTGGCTCAATGTTTCTTGAAAAATCAAAATGTCATTGTTTATTATAAAATAAACGTCTTCTGTTTACGTTGTAAACTTTGTGTTGTCTTATTATAGTCAATCAGTCATTCTTATCAAGTTGTCAAACCTGGAAATAGTTTCAACCTTTCTTGGATCCTACTCTAAAAACACGGTGGTTGCACTACATTTAGCAGGACTAAAACAATCATTGATAAAAGTAGCGTGCTGCGTATAGGCAGTGTTGAAACAACAATCGAAATATAGTTGGGTTTGATATACTGCCGAAACAGAGAACGTATAGGAGTCTAACATTTCGAGCGAAGGTCCTTCGTCAGGAGGCTCTTTACGTTTCTCTCCGACGAAGGATTAGCTTATATGATGACTTGCGATGCCACCAGTCAAACGTCGGCACAAGTCGTCGCAAGTTCTGCACTTCCGCTAGTTCCCACGTCTTTTCGCTAGTTATCATGGTAGTTTCTATGGCGACGGAGCACGAAAGACTTGCATCGACTTATGTTTTGTGTTCAAACGTCTCGCAAGTTGAAGAAAACTTGCAATGAAATTTGAACAAGATCAAATTAGTCGCAAGCTAACGCAAGTCATCGCAAGTCATCGCAAGCTGCCGATCAAACGAGACACAAGCAAGCACAAGCTAAAACTTGCGATGACTTGCGTTCTCGTTTGATTAGGGCTTTAGACTACTATACGGTATGTTCTCTGTTTCGGCAGTATATCT